>OX451738.1:1238650837-1239074038 GCA_948472305.1 Vicia faba
TGATTTGGAATTTGTGACATGTCTTTGTATAATGGTAGCAATCAACATCCATAAGTACTTTCTAGCCATGGCATGTCCATTTGTATGAGTTCCAAAAGTACTTTCATGGATTTCTCTCATAAGTGTAGTTGCTTCCTGTTTCTCCATGCACCTAAGTAACACCATATCGTAGTTTCTTTTGTACAATACGTCGCCATTCAAAAAGAACTTTGAAGCTAGCTTCTGTATAGTTTGTTTGTCAATTATAGAGGAATTTTATGGATACTCGTGTTTCTCAAGGTACCTCTTGATGTCATAGAACCAAGGCTTTTTATCTGGTCCTTCTTCAATAGTATGGTAATGTGCAGGTTCTTTAAAACTTCTGATCGTAATGCGTGGTTCATGGTTTGGCCAAGTCACTTTGAACATGGCTGATAAAGTTGCCAAGGCGTCTGCCATCTGATTTTCTTCTCATGGAATATGGCTGAAGGTAATTGTTGTACCCCAAAATTTTCCCTCCCATATTTCTCAAGATAGGTCAAGAATCATCTCCAAGTTGTTCAAGATGGCCCAAGAGTTGGACAGTCAAATCACCTCCTAAGGCAGTCAATTCAAAATTAGGGTTTTGGGTTGCATCAAGGTCCTTACCTCCAAATGATCTCAAATGCTCCCCAATGTCCTAATATGTTCTTAAGTTCATCCATGTCAAATTTCAAGCCTTGTAGAGGAAGTTTGGTCAGTCAATTGCTCAAGAGGTCCAAAAATCGACTATGCTAGGGCAAAAGTCAACTGTGACCTAAATACAGTCAAACCTCGAGATTTTTTGTCAAAATTATCATTTTGAAGGATAATTAATCATTTTATCAAGGGTTGATCATGATTCATCAAGGATTGCTCAAGATTCATCAAGATTCAAAAGTTGCTAAATTAGGGTTTTGCAAGAAAAGTCAACTCAACTTTGACCAAGCATATCTTTCTCATACTTTATGATAAATGACCCATACAAAGCTCATTTTTGAGAGGATGAAATTTCCTACAATCCATATTCACACCCCAATATCAAGAAATGCACTCACAAGAAGTTACAAATTTGGACATTATAGGTCATTTTTGAAAGTCAACAAGAACACCTTTTTTTTCAAAGCTTATAACTTGAGCATGGAAGATCAAAATGATATGAGACCAAATAGGTTGGTTATAGGACATCTCAAGGTTTCTAAAAAGTCCAAGAACACCTCCAAAGGTTCAAAATTGAAGAAGTTATGCATTGTTGAAGTTGGGCATTTTTCCAAAATGGCCAAAAGTCAACTATCCTCAAAACTCCAATTTTTGACAAAAGGGCCCACTTTTTTCCACTTGATATGGTTTTGTCATGCCACACACGTGTCCCATATTTAATTTCATGGCCATTCATTTATTTTTCTATTTTATTTAATTTTTATTGATTTAATTCATTTTAAATCAATATTAAATCAAATAAAATCTAAAAATTGATGTGAGGAGATTCTTGTGGTCATTGCAACTTTCAATTACCATGATTCATCAAATCAAATTCGTATCAAGGCTTTTAATGCATAAAAAAAATCAGATTTGGCATATATTTGGAAACTTGATAATGGTGATCAAAATCAAATCATGAATCTTCAATGCACATGGATTCAGGCCAAAAGGTTAAACCTAATTCATTCTATAATACTTGTACAAGACACATACATCAAGAACACGCACAAAGTCTTGCAGAAACGGCCATATCAAGTTTGAAAAAAGTGTGAGATCAAAAACAACATTAGAGCTCGATTCAAAATAAATGTTGGACACTAATCCCTTGCTGGCAATCCCCTGAAGAGATACCAACCAAAATCAAGTCTTCTCATCGCCTAAAACTTGTTGTAAGTCATCACGAATACACCTCTGAACATGGAATTATAAATCATTTTTATTGCATCTTTTTGCCAATTTACTTGCACCATCATGCTTAGCGTTCAAATCCTAACGATTCTGCATTATTTAATTTGATTTTCATGGCCTGTACTGTGATGCCCGAGCCTAGGGTTCTTGTTATTGTTTTTTAGGCCTTTTCGATACAGGCAAAATCAATGCTAATGATGCGTATGGGGATAACCAGGAGGAAGAGACGAATGTATTGGTGGTCTTAGTTTTCGTTTCCATGGCCTAGGGCGAATTTTTGAGACATCCCACGAACTTTCCTGCAGATAAAAATCCGCAGGTAAATAACCAGGGTTATTTGGAGAAGATGATCACGTGTCCCTGCGTCATTGGCCTATTCAAATTATTAGCGCGTTTTTTTTATTTTCAAGCTTAGCGTTTTATTTTATATATAATATTTGTTTTCTATTCCAATAACGAATGTGCAACATAGTTGAGTTGGTGAGAGAGGCATGGCAAAACCCCTTGGGACCTGGGTTCGAATCCCAGGTCCCCCAAAACTTTATTTGATTTTTCTTCAGGTACTCATATACAGCGCCTAGGGTGAGGTGCATCATGTGCCTCAAATATCAATACGCCAGGTGGCTTCAAATCTAGATCCAGTGGCCAAGGATGGAGGACTACCATGGTCTCTAGTCAACAGGCATGTGGGCGATCCAAAAAGTCAAGCAGGCTGGAGCGTTACTGGGCCTCAAAGACTGCTGATCATACACCCAGAACAGGCCCATACCCCCCTGAGTATTTCTTTTAATTTCTATATCTTTTTCTTTATTTATTTATTTATTTTGTTAAGTATTATTATTATTATTAAAAATTAACCAATTAACCTTTTTTTCATAAAATCAGAAAAAAAATATTTTTATTAATTCCATTAATTTCATTATTTATTTTTGTAAATAAATATTAATTAATTTAGTTTAAATAGGTTTAACATTAATATCTTTTGCAATAAATTAAAATCAATTTAGAATTAGGATTTTTAACTTTTTATTTTATTTCCTTAATTATGAAGAAAACCCAAAAATATTTTCATTTAATTAATTAATTCAATTATTAACTTAGACTTAATTTTTAATTCAAAAAATAACAAAAAAATGCTTTCTTTAATAAAAAAGGGTCAAAACCCTAAAAAACACTCCGATTTAATTTTCTCGCACGCGTATTAGTTTTGATCCATATTTCAATAATGTAATTGCTTCGGGAATGTAATAGTTTAAATTAGGATTTTATTTATTTATCGCTTTTATTTACTTTCCGCAATTTAATTTTAAAAGGGTTTGTTTTTGGCGATGTAAATACCCGACGCCTTATAATAGCTTAGGTTCAATTTTCCGCAATTTAATTTCCGCACAATATTGACTCTTAGATGTTTGATAATAGGGAATGCATGACAAGATAAAATGTATGAACTTAAAATCAACATAGATGACCATTGACATGTACAGATAAAATTAACCGAAATAACACACTCGCACATGCGCACTCTTAGGGTACACCTCACTTGGTTGTCTCGAACGTGGTCATTGAGTATAGGAAGTTTTAGAGGTCGCCCTCTTGTTCAAAGATCATAAGTTGCCTCGAAACGGTTGGCCATAGAACAATAGCAGTATGCTACACTCATTGAGACTAAACTCTCGCGATGATTCCGGCTGCAAGAAAAGGTTGCTAAACTGGAATTATGACCGATTGAGGGTAGTCAGTGATATTGAGATCCTCTAGAACCCGGTTACTATTTTTAGGACAAGTTTAAACCAACGGAACTGAAAGAGGGTAGTACCTGAGCTCCATGCCAGCCTGAAATCTAAGGGCTCTCAGTGTGACTTGTGTGCCTTTACCATGTTTGCTTTTTGTGGATACTTGTGGTGTGCCTTTATCATGACATCATGACATCATAGCATTGCATACATCTTGCATAAGGACTAACCTATTTCAAAGACAAGAGGGTTTCATCTTTGCTCTGTTTTGTAGGTCATCATGATGCCCATGCGTAAGAATACTATCCGGATCAACTTTGTCCAAGTCCCTACCTTGCTTAAAGAGTTGGTTGTCAGGATGCCAGACACTACTTCCTTCATCAGGAGGCATGGTTCTCTTCTCAGTTTGGTCACCTCAAAATTGGACGAGCAAATGATGAGTGTCCTGGTCCAGTTCTATGATCTGTTGTACCATTGTTTTACTTTCCAGGACTTCCAGCTGGTTCCTACCCTAGAAGAGTTCTCTGAGCTGCTCGGTATCTCTATTCTGGAGCAGACCCCATTTACTGGTTGGGAAACGACTCTTAAGCCTGAAGAGATTGTTGCATCCCTTCACTTGACCAAAGAGGAGGTAATGGCTAACTGGGAGACTAGAAGTGGAGCTAAGGGTTTTCTGACTAAGTTTTTAGTTGGCAAGGCTAACTACTTCTGGGACAGCTTAGACTTCACCGCGTTCGAGGATATTCTCTCTCTCTTGATTTATGGCCTGGTATTGTTCCCGAATCCTGACACTTTTGTTGATATTAATGCCATAAAGATCTTCATCTCTCAGAATCCGGTACCCACTCTCTTGGTGGACATCCTTCATCAGCTCTATACTCGTACTGCCCGAAAGCGGGGAACTTTGATGTGCTGTGCTCCTTTATTGGTGAGATGGTTTATTTCGTACCTACCTAAGTCCGTGCTGAAGAACAAAGAAGGAATGGGCTGGGCTTATAGGGTGATGTCTCTTTCTAATAACAACATTATCTGGACTCTCAAAGGTATGGATGAGGTGACTGTCATTGATCGCTGTGGAGAGTATCCTAATGTTCCCCTACTAGGAACCCATGGAGGAATTTCTTACAACCCATGCTTAGCTCTCCGTCAGTTTGGAAGAGACAGAAGAGAAGGGCCTCATGAGATGTTGATGCCTCATATCATCTTTGATTTTCAGGGAGATAGCGACGAGTTGCTTCGTAGGTTCATAAGGGCTTGGGACAGAGTTCACCAATCTGATCCACATGAGTTGGGTCCAAAGACTTCTCTGCCAATGGAGCCATATCTCAGATGGGTCCGTATCCGTGCCCAGAAGCTAGGTATTCCATATGAAGCTGTCCGGCCTGTCACTCTTGAGGTTGCTAATGAAGAAGGGGTTCTTCCAACCATTCTCCATCCTTATATGCCCACTGATATTGGGGCACTGAAGAAGTCTTGGATGCAATTGAGGGATGAACGGGATTCTTACCGAGAGAAGTTCAATGAACAAGAGCAGAAGATCCAGAAGCTGACTAGACAGTTGGAGAACGAGCGGATCCTGAACGATTATGTCCGCACTGAGAAGAAGAGACCCTGGGAGAATTGATGGACCTTTGATGATTTATTTGACAGTTTTTATTTACTTTTCAGTATTTCCATTCTTGTAATACCTAAGGGCAGTTTGTTGAACAATTTAAATTTTGAAGTTTAAATCTAATAAAGTGTGTTTCCTTTCTCGTTTAAAAAATTTAAATCTCGATTGTCTTTGAAATCATAATCATACGCATTTCATCCCATGCACTCCATAAGCAGGTACCCTTCACAGGTCTCTTATCTTCTTCGCTGTTTATTTCAGCACTCACTCATCATGTCTGCTGAACCTTCAACTGAGCAAGCTATCAAGGCCCTCCAGGCCCAGAATGCCCAATTTCAGGAACTGTTCATGAATCTAGCTAAGGGTCAGCAGGACCTGAAGACCTTGATTCTGAAGGAGAAAAAGAAGAAGAAGAAGAGGACAGTCCTGTTCAGCACAGGGCACAGGTTTGGGAACAGGCTACAGAATGAAGTTGATCTGACCACCTCATCTGGGGGGAAAGATAGTTCACAAGAAAGGAGGGCTCCTAGCCCTGTGATCTCTGACAACGAGACAGACTACGATGAAGAACAGTATCCTCCCGCTGAGGATAAGTATAAACAGCTGGAAGACCGTATGAGCGCTATGGGAATTCAGAAGGTGCCCGGTCTGGACTTCAGAGATCTAGGTCTATCATCTGGGGTGGTGATTCCCCATAAATTCAAGGCACCAGCCTTTGCCAAGTATGACGGAGTTTCCTGTCCGAAGCTGCACCTCTGGTCATATGTGAGGAAGATCCAGCCTTACACTGCTGATAAGAACTTATGGATCCATTTATTTCAAGACAGTCTCTCAGGGACTTAGCTTGAGTGGTTCTATCAGTTGGACGGAGCCAGTATCCGTATCTGGGAAGATTTGGCTACTGCATTCTATAGGCAGTATCAGTATAACTCCGACCTTGCTCCTACGCGTACCCAAACCTAGGGTATGTCAATAGGAACGGGTGAAGGATTTAAAGAGTATGCTCAGAAGTGGAGAGACCTTGCCGGAAGGGTGCAACCACCTTTGGCTGATCCTGAGCTTGTTGATATGTTTTTGGGGACCCTGTCTGGTCCATTCTTTAACCATCTGATTGGAAGCTCTTCATCTGGGTTTACAGATCTTATTTTGACTGGTGAGAGGATTGAAGCTGGTATTAAGGCTGGGAAGATACAGAAGGGTGCCTCATCAAGCGCCGAAAAGAAGCCGTTTAAGAAAGAGTCCAGTGCTGTATACAGTACAAGAACACAGAATAGACCTGAACACCGCCAAGCTGTCAATGCGGTTGTTATTTCAAAACCTGCTGGTGCTCCTCAGTACAACAATCAACAAAAGGACGAGAGACCTAAGAGGCAATTCACTCGTCTCAGCATGAACTTATCTCAGATTCTGCCACACTTGCTGAAGACTAACCTGGTGACTATAAGGGAACCCCCAAAGAATGCAAATACAACGTCACCAAGGTATAACCCTAACGCTCGCTGCGCTTATCACTCCGATAGCCCGGGGAATAATACAGATGATTGTTGGGCTTTGAAGAACAAGATACAAGACTTAATTGATGCAAAGGAGATTGAGTTCGAGGCGCCCGAGAGGCCTAATGTTGTGACTGCTCCCATGCCCAAACATGGAGTAAATGCTGTAGAGGAAGACTTGTTTGTGGTTTCTGTGGATGACATTGTTACCCCTCTGATGACTGTTAAGAAGAACCTGTTGCTAGCCAGTTTATTTCTGGGCTGTGGCGAAGGTTGCCATATGTGTTCTGTTTTACCTACTGGTTGCCCATTTCTGAAGTCAGGTATCCAAAACCTGATGGATAATAAGGAGATCCTGTTTGAAAAGATTTCTGTTCCTTCCATTCATTCTGAAGAAGTTTCCATCATTACCATTTTCAACAATTCTTCCAAGGCTCCCTCGAGGAAGCCTGTTAGAATTACATATGTTCTAAAGATCGCACCTGTAATCATCACTGTTCTGGGGCCCATCCCCTACACCTCTGACAAAGTTGTCCCTTGGCACTATGGGGCAGATGTTTATGTTCTAGGAGTTAAGCAAGAGTTGGATGCTGATACCGACGTCAACAACATTACTGGACCTGCTAAAGTCACCCGCAACGGTAGACTTTTCTCACCTGATATTGCTCCACCAACTGTCCGAAGACCTGTCGTTATTACACCTGCAAGTGTACCTACTGCCATTCCTGATCAAGTTCCTATTCCTACCCCTGTCACCGAGTCATCTGACGCTCGGGGCAAAGGGATCACCACTGATGTGCCCGCCCAGATGGAGGCACCAAAGACAATTACTGTTGAAGCTTCCAAACAGGAGATGGAAGAGATTCTGAAGATTATTAAGAAGAGTGATTACAACGTAGTTGAGCAACTGGGTCAAACCCCATCCAAGATTTCTATGTTGTCACTATTGCTGTGCTCAGAGGCCCATGCCAAGGCTCTGATTACCTTCCTGGAGACTGCCCACGTGCCACAAGAGACATCAGCTGATCAATTTACAAATTGTGTCGCCAATTTGACTGCTGATAATGGTTTGGGTTTCTCCGACGCTGATTTAACTGCTAAAGGGAAGAACCATAACGATGCCCTGCATGTCTCCATTGAATGTAGGGGAACTACTCTTGCACATGTGTTGGTTGATACTGGTTCCTCATTGAACGTCTTGCCCAAGAAAGCTCTAGACCGGTTGGATTGAGAAGGGTTGGAGCTAAAACCAAGTAACATCGTTGTCAGGGCCTTTGATGGGTCTAAAAGGATGGTGCACGGTGAAGTTGATATTCCAATTAAAGTTGGTTCATAGGTCTTCAATTCTACGTTCTATGTGATGGACATTTGGCCATCCTATTCTTGTTTGCTGGGTCGTCCATGGATCCACAAAGCTGGGGCCGTAACCTCAACGCTCCACCAGAAGTTGAAGTACCCGGTCAGAGGGAAGATTGTGACAGTACAAGGGGAGGAAGAGTATATGGTCAGCCACCTCAACTCGTTCCGATACGTAGAAATGGATGGGGAGTTCATTGAGACCCCATTTCAACACTTTGAAGAAGTGCCCCAGACACTGGCATCAGCTGAGACTGTGATTGAAGATTCTCCTATGAAGATGGCTTCTTTAAAAGATG
This sequence comes from Vicia faba, assembly GCA_948472305.1. Classification (NCBI taxonomy): domain Eukaryota; kingdom Viridiplantae; phylum Streptophyta; class Magnoliopsida; order Fabales; family Fabaceae; genus Vicia; species Vicia faba. Next base: position 1,238,659,218 of record OX451738.1, read on the forward strand.
CTCGGGCTGTTATTGAGAAGGGTGAGTATGCAAATTGGGGCCGACTTCCTAATTTTACTCAGAAGACTAACGAGTTTGGTTTGAGTTTCACTGCAGAAGCTCAAAGGGCTATTCGTAATGCAAGGATTGGAAGACCTCCCGTGTTCATCAGTAATTCGGGAGTAAATGCCATTGAAGATGATGTGGAAGAGTCTGAATTCGACAGCTGGATCTATCCTACGACCGACAGTGGACCAAGCAACTCCACAGCAAAAGACTTCATCCCTATTACTTTTGTTACCCAGTAATGAACTCTTTGTTTTGAATTTGTAACAAACAATGTTTTGAAACTTTATGGCCCGGTGTCTTACCCGGGCCACCGTGGCTTCATTTGTGAGGGCTTTTGTGTGCCATTTTCATATATCATTAATAAAAGCATTGGACGTCTTTTGCATTTCAAATTTTGCGCTCCTTGTGTTTCTTTATTATATATTGCAAAACAACTATTTTACACACACTCACGTATACAAGTCTCCATCCACTCTGGATCTCACTGGTAACGACTCTGCTACTGCCAGTTATGACTTCGAAAATACGATCAACTTAGCCGAAGATGAAGGTGAAGATGATTGCGAAGTGCCTGGTGAACTTGCAAGACTGCTACTCCAGGAAGAGAGGGCTATTCAACCACATGAAGAGCCAGTGGAAACAGTGAATCTGGGTACTGAGACAGACAAGAAGGAAGTCAAGATTGGTGCTAATCTGGAGCCTAGTGTGAAACAACGGTTGATTCAGATGTTGCAGGACTATGTTGAGATCTTTGCCTGGTCTTACGAAGATATGTCTGGTTTGGATACTGACATTGTGGTTCATCGCCTGCCTACCAAGGAAGACTGTCCTCCGGTAAAACAGAAGGTTCGCCGTATGCGCCCAGAGATGTCTGAGAAAATCAAGGCTGAAGTTATGAAACAGTTTGACGCCGGTTTTCTAGCAGTGACTTCTTACCCTCAGTGGGTTCCCAATGTGGTTCCAGTGCCGAAGAAAGACGGTAAGGTTCGAATGTGTGTCGACTACAGGGATTTGAACAAGGCGAGCCCTAAGGATGACTTCCCTTTACCTCACATCGATGTTCTGGTTGACAATACTGCTCAGCACAAGGTCTTCTCCTTTATGGATGGTTTCTCCGGTTATAATCAGATAAAGATGGCTCCCGAAGACATGGAGAAGACGACCTTTGTTACTCAGTGGGGTACCTTTTGCTACAAGGTCATGCCTTTTGGGTTAAAAAATGTTGGGGCAACATATCAGCGTCCCATGGTTGCTTTGTTTCATGACATGATACATCATGAGATTGAAGTATACGTCGACGATATGATTGAAAGGTCCCAGACTGAGGAGGAACACCTTGACCATCTTCAAAAGCTTTTTGACAGGTTGAAGTTGTACAAGCTGAGGTTAAACCCGAACAAGTGCACCTTCGGGGTGAGGTCTGGTAAGCTGCTAGGTTTTATTGTAAGCGACCAAGGTATTCAAGTGGACCCTGCCAAAGTGAAAGCTATACAGGAGATGCCAGCTCCCAGAACAGAGAAAGAGGTCAGAGGCTTTCTAGGACGTCTGAACTATATCGCCCGATTCATCTCACACCTAACTGCTACTTGTGAGCCAATCTTCAAGCTACTGAAGAAAGATCAAGTGGTACGTTGGAATGATGAATGCCAAACCGCTTTCGAAAGAATCAAAGAGTATCTCCAGGAACCACCTATTCTGATGCCACCAGTTGAAGGGAGACCTCTGATCTTATACTTGACAGTGCTCGATAACTCAATGGGGGTGTGTGCTGGGGCAGCATGACGAGTCTGGCCGAAAAGAGCATGCTATTTATTACCTTAGCAAAAAGTTTACCGACTGTGAGACTCGATACTCACTGCTTGAGAAAACTTGCTGCGCTTTGGCATGGGCTGCTCGCCGGCTGAGATAGTATATGCTGACTCACACTACTTTGTTGATTTCAAAGATGGATCCAATCAAGTATATCTTCGAAAAGCCTGCCTTGTCCGGAAGAATAGTAAGATGGCAGATGATCTTGACTGAGTATGACATCCAGTGCACAACTCAAAAAGCAATCAAGGGAAGTGTATTGGCAGACCATTTGGCACATCAGGCAGTGGATGATTACCAGTCTATGAACTTTGAATTCCTGGATGAGAATATCATGTTGATAACTGATTGCGAGACACCTGGACCGGATGAAGGACCTGAGGAGGGATCTCGATGGTCTATGTACTTCGGTGGAGCTTCGAACGCTTTGGGTAATGGCATTGGCGCCATGATCATATCTCCTAAAGGCTCTCATACTCCGTTTACCGCCCGACTATGTTTCAACTGCACCAACAACATGGCGGAGTATGAAGCGTGCATCATGGGTCTTAGAGCATCAATTAACCTAAGGATTAAGTTTCTAAGTGTCTTCAGAGATTCCTCTCTCGTGATCAGTCAGATCAAAGGCGAGTGGGATACGAAACACCCTAATCTTATTCCTTACAAGGAGTATGTGCTGACATTGCTTCCCCATTTTGAGGAGATAACCTTTGAACACTTCCCTAGAGAGGAGAATCAGTTAACGGACGCGCTGGCTACAATGTCTTCTATGTTCAAAGTCAATTGGGACAACGACGCTCCCCGGATTATCATTGAGAAATTGGACGAACCTGCACATTGCTGTGATCTTGAGACTGCAGAGGTAACAGAAAAGCCCTGGTATCATGAGGTAAAGAGGTACCTTGAAGCTCAGGAGTACCCCGAGGGTGCATCTGTTAATGATAAGAAGTTTCTGAGGAGGTTCGCGGCGAAGTTCTTCATCAGCAATGACATTCTTTACAAGCGTAACCATGATTCAGCTCTGCTGCGCTGTGTGGATAAGAATGAAGCAGAAAGGATCATGGTAGATTTACATGAAGGTACCTTCGGAATCCATTCCAGTGGACATACCATGGCGAAGAAAATCCTCCGGGCAGTATACTACTGGTCCACAATGGAAGCTGACTGTTATCAGCGTTCTCGGACATGTCACAAGTTTCAGGTCTATGCTGATAAGGTGCACATACCTGCAGTACCTCTAAACGTTTTAACAGCGCCTTGGCCTTTTGCAATGTGGGTGTTGGCTCCTAAATTCGACACCTTTGTTTTGTTGATGTCAGCCATTAAAGCTGAAGGATGTTTTCGACTGGCTAAGTCTGTCGAAATGCCCGTCGAAAGATGGCAAAGTACTTAGAAGATTTCTTCCAAGGGAGAAGTTGGTTGCCTTCGACGTCGAAGGAGTTTCTCGTCGAAGATGTCTCTCGACGAAAGTGTTCGATGGTTCAGAGTGGAGCAGTTTGAAATTCAAGCTTTTGGAGGGAAAACGGTTTCCAGCAGTTACCACGTATAGCGTGCAAAGATCTGGAGCGTCGAACGTTGAGAACGTGCCAAGTGGAATCATCTCGAAGCAGTGTAACTGCCCGACGGTTACTTGGGATGTTTTAGTATAAATAGTAATAGTCATGTAAGTTCTCGCGGGTGTTCACAATTCTATACAAAGTCACTCATATAGATTCGAGTACCCAGCGTGCGAGAAAGAATTGTTGAGAAATGTATGTGTGAAACACCAATCTTATTAATCAAAGTCATTTACTTTTCCAGAAATTTACTTGCTTTCCTCTTTACATTCCTGTCGAAGCCTTTTACTTTAAGCCTTGTTTATTTTACCAAGTCCTTTCTTCATGCAATTTACTTGAAACCTCTTTATTTCATTTAAAGCCTCTTTATTTAAAGCCTTATCCAATTTAATCAAAACTTCAAAATCAACCTATGTCCTAGGATCAATCTGATCGATCCTGCGAGTAACCAAATAAGTAACCATTTGGAGGATCAGCGGTTGTTTACCAAATCCCAAGGTAAACAACTTGGCACACCTGGTGGGACTGTGTGTTGATTGTTGAAAATAATCTCATCTTTTCGAGTTGTATGTTATTGAGAAGTGGTAGAATATACACTAACGATAACAATACTGCCAGAAGAAGGGAAGAGATGGCGAATCCGCCAAACAATAACGAAATCCCACAAACGAATGTGGGAGCAACGGTTAGTACGACCGTAAGTGAAGCGACAAATGTTGGTTCGACACCAGCAGTATCGGTCACAACCACGGGGCCAATACCTTCGTTAACAGGCCCCAGGATGCCTTTGGGAACTCCCCCACCAAGGGGAAATTTAGGCACAAAGCCTTTGGTTCCCCCAGGATTTATTCCATTCTATGGTATGCCAACTTCTGAAGTGGCAAGCCTGACGAATGCTGCGTCCACTTTTTCAGACCCTTTAGTGAGTGCCTCTTCGCCACTCCAAGGCTCTGGAGTAGGCATGGCGAATAGAAATAGGACCCAACTCTTAGGAGGAACGTCCCAAGTAGCCCATGGCCTTACAAATGCCTCGACAGCAGTCTTGAGGCAACAAATGGACGAAAGCAACCATGATATGGTGCAAATGTTGGCACAAACTTTGAGTACAGTGCTAAACCCTCTAATACAAAACACTACTCAATCGAATCAGCAAATGACAGCGCAAATGGCGCGCTTGGCTGATTTCTTTGGAGTACCCCAACCGATTCGACAGCCCCAAAGGGCGCAAATAAGGGGAAACCAGGGGATATTTTTAGAGGAAGAAACCACCATTAACCAGGCTCAACAGCCTGTCGAAGAAAACCTTAGGGCACGATTGGAACAACCTGTCGAGGAACCTAGGGTAATAACCCCAGAGGTAAGGTTAGTTAACAGAAACCAAAATGCTGACGAAGTGGTTCAGCATATCCAATACCAAAACATGGGTTTGGAAAACAATCTGGCAACCATGATTGAAAGGATCATGACTCAAAATGGGATGAACATGGGCTTTCGAAGGCCCAACTTTACATCTCCATTGTCAGAATACGCGTTACAAACGGACTTACCTCCTAGATGCAAAGTCCCCAAATTTACTAAGTTCTCTGGGGACACGACAGAATCTACTGTCGAGCATGTGGCGAGATATTTGATCGAAGCGGGTGACATTTCGAATAACGAAAACCTAAGGATCAAGTACTTCCCAAGTTCTTTAACAAAGAACGCTTTTACTTGGTTTACAACTCTCCCCCCAAATTCGATCCATCATTGGACCCAGTTGGAAAGATTGTTCCATGAACAATTCTACATGGGGCAAACCAAGATAAGCCTGAAAGAACTGGCCAGTGTGAAGAGACGTTTCACTGAACCTATAGACGAATATCTAAATAGGTTTAGGTTGCTCAAGGCGAGATGTTTTACACAAGTGCCAGAACATGAGTTGGTCGAAATAGCCGCAGGCGGTTTAGATTATTCCATTAGGAAGAAGCTAGACACCCAGTACCTAAGAGACATGGCCCAACTGGCCGATAGAGTTCGACAGGTAGAACGCCTCAAAGCTGAAAAAGCTAAGGCAACGAAAACTCACAAGAGAGAGAGGATAGCGTACGTTGAGATGGATGATGAAGATCTAGAATCCTTCGACGATACTTTAACTGTCGAAGAAGGAGAAGTCGATTTAGCAGAACTGAAACAAGGGCCACCATACTCTTGTAAACTGTTAGTCCCCTCAAATGGGAAAAATCCCATTGGTCCAGAAAGGACCAACGATAGGTTCCCAAAAAAGACTTATAGTTTTGACATCACAAAATGTGATGAAATATTCGACTTGCTGGTTAAAGATGGCCAAATGATAGTACCCCCAGGGGTAAAAGTGCCTCCTCTTGATCAAAGAAAGAAGAGAGGTTTTTGCAAATATCATAATTTTTTGGGCCATAAAACTTCTCAATGTTTTCTTTTCAGGAATCTTGTGCAAGACGCTATCGAAGAAGGGAGATTGAAGTTTGCTGATAAATCCCCCATGGCTGTCGACTCAAATCCATTGCAGGCTGAAGCCCACTATGCTGAACCCTCTGAGGTGAATGTGATAGAGGCAACCAGGATCCAGTCGAAGAAGCCAGGAATTACCATGGTCGAAGTCTCAAAGGACCACATCAACATGCCAATCTTTGGCAGTTTTTCTGGAAATTTATCCAGGAAGACAATTGAAGCTGTCCAGAAAGCGGTCGAAAACCCGAAGTCGGAGACCGCTGAAGCACAAAAAACTGGATCAAGACCCAGTTCCCACTTGGCCACCGTTCAAGGCCAGACGGAGAATCTGGAGATACAAATGAAGCAGTTAACTCTTGCTAACAAAGATACAATGAATATCAACATGGTCGAACTTTCTGACCCAAAAGCATCAGAAGAGGCCATGAGGCAAGAACAGGCTAATAAGACTGCTTTCCCTCGGGAAAATGAAAACTTGGCAGATTTTCTACAAAGATGCCAGAAAAAGAAATCAGAGGTGATGCTGTGTCCAAGATGCAGTTCGATCTTTGATAAAAAAGCTGTTGAGCACATTCAAGGCGTAAGAGCAGCGAATAAGAGAAGGGAGAATGTTGACCTTCGACATGATCCCAGAAGAGCCTCCCAAAGAGGTTCTAACCAAGAAAAGAGGCCATTGACTTTTAGGCCTCCAACCAATGTGCCAGTAGATACTTGGTACAAAACCTCTGGTCGGAAAAGGCCAAGTGAGGAGAGATGGCATTCTTTCGATGTGCCAAGAGGTTCCTCTTTAACTCAAAAGAAAGAGCCTCAAGTTGCTGCACCTAAGGTTGCACAAGTGTCCAGCAACTACAAAGGTAAAAATCCCATGTCTCGATCTCAATGGAGGAGATATCAAAGGAGACGAAAAGCTGAAAGGGAGGCTGCCAACGAACCAAAGGCAGAAACCAGTTCGAACGTTCCTCAAAGGAAGCAAAGGAAACCTCTAGAAAGAGAGCCAGTAACCAATAGGCTAGTTTGGCCTAACCAAAGTGAAGTCGAAGACGAAGACGATGCTGAGTCTGATGATACTTTGGACATAATGGTGAATATAGTTTCAGTGCTGCCCAGAGAATTCAATCGACAGGTAGAAGTCGAAGCAAGTGACTGGGAAGTGGAGCAAGAAATGGCCAAACATAGGCCAGTGTGCTATTTTGTCATGGACAATGGCACTACTGAGGAACAAAATGGCTTCTTCGAGCCACCTACAGAGGCGATGAAAAATCACCTCAAGCCTTTATTCATAAGGGCTAAACTCGAAGAAACTACTGTGAATAAAATATTGGTGGATTGTGGGCCAACCATCAACATTATTCCTCACTCTATGCTAAGGAAAATTGGCAAAAGGGATGAGGACATTAAGCCTCACAACATGGTCCTGTCGAACTATGAGGGCGACATAGGGACCACTATGGGAGTGATCCAGCTAGATATCAAAGTAGGGTCGATCCTTCGACCAACGATGTTTATGGTCATATCGGCCAAACCTAACTACAATCTTTTGTTGGGCCGTGAATGGATTCATGGTGTTGGCGCTGTGCCTTCATCAATGCACCAAAGGCTGCTGCTATGGCGTCCAGATGGGATGGTCGAAAACATAGAGGCAGATCAAAGCTATTACCTTGGCGAAGTGAATCACCTGGGTTTGGCAGATTTCGACAAGAACTTGGCTCACATAGGGCCATGTCCAACACCTGACTTCGACATGGCGCCAGCGCCAAACACTTTTTGTTCCCTATACCTGCATCCTGAGCATGGTTTCCAATGGGACAGATAAGACTTGTCCCACATAGACTTCAGTGGGTTAACTGATATCCAACCAACTGGTTGGGGAAGCGAATTCAGTGATAATGACTGAGTCACAGTCTTTGAAGCGAATTTCGGCTTATGTAGCCGAAACCAAGATGATAACGGCTCTCGAAGCCGAAGTAAAGTACATGGCCACACAGGCCAATGATCAACAATTATCCGCTGTAGGCCCAGGAAAGGATTTCGATCCAAAGCCTCCTGATATCATGCCAGAAGAAATGCAGGAACTGAGGCTCGACGCCATCTATGACGATGAGCCTTTGGGCTTCGAAAAGGACCCCTTGGCGAACAACATTAAAATGTTAGCGCAAGACCCTTTAGAAGAAATCAACTTAGGCGAAGGATCAGAGAAAAGGCCAACTTACATCAGCGCCAAAATCGATCCAGAACTTAGGTTGGAAGTAATCCAATTGCTGAAAGAGTTTAAAGACTGTTTTGCATGGGATTATGACGAAATGCCTGGTCTCGACAGAGGATTGGTAGAACTTCAGTTGCCAATCAAACCTGGAAAGAAGCCAGTCAAGCAAAATCCAAGGCGCTTCGCTCCAGAAATACTGTCGAAGATCAAAACGGAGGTCGAAAGACTTCTGAAATGCAAATTCATCCGTGTTACAAGGTATGTCGAATGGATTGCAAACATTGTGCCAGTAATTAAGAAAAATGGTACGTTAAGGGTATGCATAGATTTCAGAGATTTGAATGCTGCTACACCCAAAGATGAATATCCTATGCCTGTGGCGGAAATGCTAGTCGATTCTGCCGCTGGCTATGAATACCTGAGTATGCTCGATGGTTATTCAGGATATAATCAAATATTCATTGCTGAAGAGGATGTGTCGAAAACAGCTTTTCGATGCCCTGGGGCCTTAGGCACTTACGAATGGGTAGTGATGCCTTTTGGCCTAAAAAACGCTGGGGCAACGTACCAGCGAGCAATGAATACTATCTTCCATGATTTTATTAACACTTTTATGCAAGTATATATTGATGACATTGTTATAAAATCTGTTTCCAGGAAGAATCATATTGACCACCTTCGACGATCATTCGAAAGAATGAGAGAACATGGTCTGAAGATGAACCCTTTGAAGTGTGCGTTCTGTGTGAAAGCTGGAGATTTCTTGGGCTTCGTTGTCCACAAGAAAGGAATCGAAATCAACCAGAACAAGACGAAGGCAATTTTGGAAGCGAAAGCGCCGTCGAATAAGAAGGAACTGCAATCTCTCTTAGGCAAGATAAATTTTTTAAGGAGGTTTATATCTAATCTAAGTGGGAAAGCTCAGGCCTTTTCACCCTTACTGCGACTGAATAAAGAGGGGTTCGAATGGGGGCAAGAGCAACAAGAAGCCTTCGACAAAATCAACGATTACCTCACTAAGCCACCTATTCTGGTGCCTCCTTGTAGCAATAGGAGTATGAGATTGTACATAGCTGCATCCGACAAAACTCTGGGAAGCATGTTAGCCCAAGAGGATGAGAATGGAGTCGAAAGACCCATTTATTATCTCAGTAGAGTTTTGAACGATGCAGAAACTAGATATAGCGAAGTTGAAAAATTGTGTCTATGTCTGTATTTCTCTTGTACAAAACTCAAGCAGTATATAAAACCAGTTGATGTGTATGTTTCGTCTCATTTTGATGTTTTCAAGTATATGTTGTCGAAACCTATCTTGCACAGTCGAATTGGCAAGTGGGCATTAGCATTAACTGAATACTCCTTGACCTTTATGCCTCTTAAGGCAGTAAAAGGACAAGTGGTTGCAGACTTCATAGTCGACCACTCAATTCAAGTCGAGGATATTAATTATGTGGAGATAGAGCCTTGGAAATTCTACTTCGATGGTTCCAGCCATAAAGATGGATCAGGGGTAGGAGTCTTGATTATTTCTCCAGATAAAATTCCAACAACATTCAAGTACAAAATATCAGGTTCTTGTTCGAACAATGAGGCTGAGTATGAAGCTCTAATTACTGGCCTTGAGATATTGTTGGAATTGGGGGCAACTCGAGTCGAAATCATGGGAGACTCAGAGTTAGTCATTAAGCAAGTCACAAAGGAATATAAATGCATAAGGGAGAATCTCATTATGTACTTTGTGATAGCAAATCGTTTATTGAAAAAATTTGAAACGATCAATATTCGACACATACCCAGAGTCGAAAATCAAATAGCCAATGACTTGGCACAAATTGCATCTGGGTATAAGATTTCAAAAACGAGATTACAAAGAGCAATCGAAGTTCGAGAAAAGATAAAAGCAACTTGTCTATCACCATCAGACTTGGAATCGACGAGACTAGGATATGCTGATCACAGTAACTTCGAGATTTCGTTCATTGATAATTTGTCAGAGCAAGATTGGAGGAAACCCATTGTGGACTATCTTCAAAATCCAGGAGCTTCGACAGAACGAAAAACAAAGTACAGCGCGTTGAGTTATGTACTCATGGGTAATGAGTTATTCAAGAAAACGCCTGAAGGGGTATTGCTAAAATGCTTAAGTGAAACTGAGGCATACGTAGCCCTTTCGACTACGCATGCTGGGGCATGTGGGGCTCACCAAGCAGGCCATAAGATGAAATGGTTGTTGTTTCGACAAGGACTATATTGGCCCACTATGCTGAAAGATTGTGTTGAGTTCGCCAAGGGTTGTCAAGAGTGTCAAGTCCATACAGGCATCCGACATGTACCAGCAAGCGAACTTCACTCGATAGTGAAGCCTTGGCCTTTTAGAGGATGGGCGTTGGACCTCATTGGAGAGATTCGACCAGCATCATCAAAGAGTCAGAAATACATACTGGTAGGCATTGATTACTTTACTAAGTGGATCGAAGCTATCCCTTTAGTCAATGTAGACCAGGAAAATGTCATTGAATTTATTCAAAAGAACATTATCTTTAGGTATGGAATCCCTGAGACAATAACAACTGATCAAGGATCAGTTTTTACTGGTCGAAAGATGCAAGAATTTGCTCAGGAAACAGGTTTCAAACTCCTAACATCCACGCCTTATTATGCACAGGCGAATGGTCAAGTCGAAGCAGCTAACAAAGTGGTGATTGGCTTGATAAAGAAACATGTTGGGAAGAAACCAAAGAATTGGCATAAGACGTTAGACCAGATTCTGTGGGCTTGTCGAACGTCCCCAAAAGAAGCCACTGGTACAACACCGTATAGGCTAACTTTTGGCCATGATGCAGTGTTGCCAGCAGAAATTTGTCTTCAATCTGCAAGGGTTCAGAGGCATTATGATATTCCTTCTGAAGTCTATTGGAACATGATGTTAGACGAACTGGTGGATTTAGACGAAGAGAGATTACGCGCTCTCGACCTACTCAGGCTTCAGAAGAAAAGAGTAGAAGACTCTTATAATAAAAAGGTAAAACCTAAGGTATTTTTGCCTGAAGAACTAGTTTGGAAGGTAATTCTTCCCATGGATCGAAGAGATCGAAGCATGGGGAAATGGTCACCCAAATGGGAAGGACCCTTCAGAGTCATCCAAACTTTTTCTGGTGGAGCCTATGAAGTCGAAGAGTTAGGTGGAGATAAAAGGCTCTTGAGAGTAAATGGTAAATATTTGAAAAAATACAAACCTACACTTCAAGAGATAAAAATAAAATAATAAAAGAACAAAACTAAATTAACCATAAAAATGCCAAAATGGAAATTCTATAAATTTCAGCCAAGATGGCAATGTTGTCGAATATAGATTACAAAATATGGTTACAAAAGAGAATCAATCAAAAGGGAATAGAGTCCTTGAGTCGAAGGTACTTGGCTTGCTGCAGCTCCAACCTTTTCTTGCACCAGGCGTTCTCCTGCACTAGTTTGGCAATCTGAGCGTCGAAGCCTTGGGCCTTCTCAGCGAATTCCAGGCCTTGTTTGATTTCAGTTTGGCTCTCGGTGTCTGAGATGGTCGAAAGAAGTTCCTCCTTGCGTATAGTGTTGGCATTTATCTTCGCCTCTATTTCTTCGATTTGTGCCCGGAAGGAAGCATTCTCTCGATCGATGGCATCGACTTCTTCCTGCGTGGATGCTTTTTGCTTCGACAACTCCGCAATTCGAGAAGTCGTATTCGAGACAGCAGTCCACGCAGAGGAGCTTTTGCCATACAACACCTCAAGCTGACTGTTAAACCCCCTTTGGCGCCTGTAATCTGCTGAGACTTGGTCAATCATAGAGTGTAACTCCATGATCAAGCCTGAAACTTCTGGGGCTACAGCTAACAAGTCGACAACATTCAAGGCATCCTTCAAGTATGATGGAGCAGTGGGGTCCCCCTCTAAAGCCTTCATCAAGTCCTTCTTGAAGAACTGGGCCTTAACCTTCGCCAAAGCTTCATCGAGAGGAGAGGTTTCAGTAGACTTCCCCGACAGGGTAGGAATCTCCTGACTAGCATCAGACGAGCTCTTGCTCTCGATGATTGCGTTGAGATAGCTAACAGGGTCAGTTTGTTTCAAGAGTTCTAAGTCCTCTTTTGACCTGTGCTTCGTTGAGGTAACCCTTGCAACAGCATTATCTTGGGTTTGAGGCTGTTGAGTGTTAGGCGCCTCGACTTGTTGCTCTTCGACTCGGACTGGGGCAGTACCAGCGTCACCTTGGTGCTCTTCACTAGCGTCACCTTGGTGCTCTTAACTAGCGTCACCTTGGTGCCCTTCGCCAGTGTCACCTTGGTCCTCTTCGCCAGCAGCACCTTGATTTTCTTCGCCAGCATCGCCTTGGTCCCTTTCTTCATGATTCTCTTCTGACAGATCCACCACCTGAACCGTTTCTGGCTGTTGTTCCTCCGTTTGAGGTTCCTCTGCTGGTTTTTCTACCGTTTCAGCATTGGCCTCATTTTCAGTATGGGCTTCGTCATTTCCCAAGCCTTTTTCTTGTGGCCTGCTGAGTTCAGCAGATTCCAGCGTTTCAGAGGTCCTTGGCGGAGAACTTTCAGTGGTGTCCTGAAAAAGGAAAGAAGACAAATCTTCAGAGATCGAAAGAGACACAACCGAATATGGGTATCTATACCTAAGTTATAAAAGGGTCTAAGAGATTACCTGTAAATTAGCTTCAGCCCCAGGGCTGGAATTGTCGCTTTCGACGGGCTTGTTAAGAAGAACGTTTAGTTCCTCCTCCGTTGGCTCCTCAATGATCACTGGAGGTGGCCTAGGCTTTCTCCCAGCAACCTTTATTCTGATGGTTCGACCTTCAGGAGCAGGAGCAGGAACAGAAGCATCCTTCGTCAACTTTCGCCTTTTTAGAGGGGCAGGAGGAGAATCACTTTCTTCATCGCTCCCAGATTCGACCACCAGTGCTGGCCGTTTCTTGGGCGAAGGTGCCTAGAAAACCAATGGGAATTCGATTTAATAATTGCATCGAAAGTCAAAAATCGAAAGCCAGGAGGAAATGATGAAAGTCTGGTTACCGATATAGAAGGCTTCTTCGAAGAGCCTTCCCCCTGTTGGTTGTTTGTGGTCTTCGCCGGCGCTGTAGTCTTCGCCGGCGGTGGAGGTTTTGTTGAAGGGCCTCCTCCCTGTTGGCCTTCTGTAGCCTTCTTGGCTACAGGCTTTCGAACAACTTAAAGCAAATAAAAAAGTTAACAGGCTAGCAGTCGAAAAAAAAAAAAGACAAAGTAATGTAAAAGGATGAACTTACATTTCTTTATTTTGTCCAACACAAGGACAAAAGATTTCTGAAGCTCATCCATGAAGTCCTTCTCGTCGAAGAACTCCTCAGCATAATAGCTTTTCCACCACTCCTCGAAGGATGGTGAGCAAAGAAAATTGAGCTGGTAGTCAAACAACGAGAGAACTGTTCGACCAGCATATCTTCCGATATGCTTGATGGCAGCTTCTTCGGTGTAATCATTGCAGAAGTACAACATTGACTTCTCTCGTGGAAAAATCGGAGAAGGTAGGGTTTGGATAATACCAAACTGGCGAGATACCAGGTTTGGTTGGTATGCAATCAGACTCAAGTGAGTCTTAGAGCTCCTGAATCGAAGAGGCATGATCCTTGGTGTGAGGAACGCCTCCCACAGTATTGTATGTTCGTCAACATTAGGACCACTCGACGTCCTTGGATGTGGCCTTGTGAACCATGCTGGGCCTACCTGCCGTCGAGCAAATGGAGCCATAGTTGAAACAAACTCTTTCCTTCGAGCAAACATCAGAACGAAGTTGGTGAAGGTTTGCTGAAACTCCAGTCCATCTTCCATAGGTGTCAACAGAGCCAGCCTGGTTCCTTCGACGCGTCTGTTCGCTATCTCTGGAGCCTGCTCATTTATCTGAACCTTCTTAGGCAAGAAAGATTCGAAAGTGGCATTGAGCCACAGTTGGAGCAGCCAAAAAGGCCCAGCAAGTAGCAAACTGGCCCTGTTCTCGATAATTTTTAGAAGAGTTGCCCCATTGCTGATTGAATCATAGAGGCTAGCCAGAATCAGTTCTGCCAAACAGATATTTTGGCGATGATGCAGTTGAGTAGCGAGAGTGACCATCCTTTTGGTCACCTGTAAAGACTTCGAGCAAAATACAAAGCGAGTCAGCCATAGGGCTAGAAACGCTATGTGTTCGACATCCGACACAGCATCTGTCGACCTGTCGTGATAGTGGTTGATGAAAGTGGTGTATGTTGGTTTGGTGTCAGAGAAGCCAATTTGATCTTCCGACATCTCCTCCGAATCGAAGTAGTCCCCGGTGGGTCGAAGGCCAGTAATAGCGGCCACATCGAAGAGTGTGGGGGTTAGCATCCCACAAGGAAGATGGAAAGTAAAGTGGGAGTAGTCCCAGAACAGCAGAGAAGCTATCAACATCTCCGGAGAATAGTTCAAACCTGTCTTCGACAGCATCACCAGGTCGAAAATCCCCATATCCTTCCAGATCGAAGTTTGGTGCTTCTCCATATTTTTTAGCCAAGCAACGTAATCAGGAGTAAGGCTAGGGCCAGACCTGAAGGCCCTAACACCTCTGTTGAAGAAGCGGAGGTCGATTTTTTCATGTGCAGGGTCTTCATTGTCTTCTGCGTCTTTCTTGGCGCATGCAACCGGTTTGAGTTTCTCAACTACCGGGAAATAGCTCTTGATCTTCATAGCCTCAGAGATACTTGGATACATGGGGCCAGACATAGCAAAGATCTGGTTGGAGTATCCAACCGGGATCATAAGATGGCGTGAGTAGGCATCGCGAACGGCGATGTCCAAAGGTTCAGGAACCCTTCGTTTGCCTGTAGAAGTTACTACTGGAGCAGTGACGAAAACCTTAGGTTTAGCGTTTTCAGATGGTACAGTAGCGCCAGGAGCATTGGAAGCAGATGCCATTGTTAGTGTTGAGGTTGAAGACGAAGTGAAGGAGGAAATGTTTTTGCAAAGATGACAAGTTGTATGAAAACAGAGAAGTTTGAAAGCTAGATGGCGTAAAAAGTCCCACAATGGGGTACTTACTGCTATTTATAGTAGTGGGGGAAAATCCCCAAAACCGAGGACATTAAATGCCATTTAATTATTGCAGGAGTTAGTGGGACGCGTGGCAGCCCCCTGTTGTTTTAGCCGTTCTGCAGAAATAGAGGGACGCAGCGTGCGTCCTCGTTTTTGGGAATTGTCATAATGACAAATTCTGAAATGACGTTTGGTACTGCACGCCGTACTGAAAGTGACGTCCTAGGTACGGATAAATGATGGTTTTCTTGGGATTGCCAATAGTTGGTAGAAAACAACAAAAAGTGCACAAGTTAATTTGTGACTAAGCGTGAAAAGACAGGTGTCGAATGGCGTTTCAAAGAATGCCTTTTTCTTTCAGAGTCGAAATAAGGCATTCTTGGGGGGTAATTTGTTGGCTCCTAAATTCGACACCTTTGTTTTGTTGATGTCAGCCATTAAAGCTGAAGGATGTTTTCGACTGTCTAAGTCTGTCGAAATGCCCGTCGAAAGATGGCAAAGTACTTAGAAGATTTCTTCCAAGGGAGAAGTTGGTTGCCTTCGACGTCGAAGGAGTTTCTCGTCGAAGATGTCTCTCGACGAAAGTGTTCGATGGTTCAGAGTGGAGCAGTTTGAAATTCAAGCTTTTGGAGGGAAAACGGTTTCCAGCAGTTACCACGTATAGCGTGCAAAGATCTGGAGCGTCGAACGTTGAGAACGTGCCAAGTGGAATCATCTCGAAGCAGTGTAACTGCCCGACGGTTACTTGGGATGTTTTAGTATAAATAGTAGTAGTCATGTAAGTTCTTGCGGGTGTTCACAATTCTATACAAAGTCACTCATATAGATTCGAGTACCCAGCGTGCGAGAAAGAATTGTTGAGAAATGTATGTGTGAAACACCAATCTTATTAATCAAAGTCATTTACTTTTCCAGAAATTTACTTGCTTTCCTCTTTACATTCCTGTCGAAGCCTTTTACTTTAAGCCTTGTTTATTTTACCAAGTCCTTTCTTCATGCAATTTACTTGAAACCTCTTTATTTCATTTAAAGCCTCTTTATTTAAAGCCTTATCCAATTTAATCAAAACTTCAAAATCAACCTATGTCCTAGGATCAATCTGATCGATCCTGCGAGTAACCAAATAAGTAACCATTTGGAGGATCAGCGGTTGTTTACCAAATCCCAAGGTAAACAATGGGGCATTGATATGATCGGCGAGATTAGACCTACGGCATCTAACGGGCATCGTTTCGTCCTGGTAGCGATTGATTACTTTACAAGTGGGTTGAAGCAGCTTCCTTTGCTACCGTAACCAAGAACGTCGTGGCACAGTTCATTCGGCACAATCTGATTTGTCGATACGGTATACCAGAGAGGATCATTACGGACAATGGTACCAATGTCAATAACAAGATGATCACTGAGCTCTGCGAGCAATTCAAGATACAGCATCATAACTCTTCTCCCTACCGGCCGAAGATGAATGGGGCTGTCGAAGCAGCTAATAAGAACATTAAGAAGATCGTGCAGAAGATGACAGTGACTTACAAAGACTGGCACGAGATGTTACCGTTTTCTCTTCATGGGTACCGCACCTCAACACAGACGTCAACAGGGGCAACACCATATTCCTTGGTTTATGGCATGGAGGCAGTCTTGCCCATTGAAGTTCAGATACCCTCTCTCCGGATCATGAAGGATGCAGGTTTGAGTGAAGATGACTGGATTCAGACCCGACTTGATCAACTGAACCTAATCGACGAAAAGAGACTTACTGCTATTTGTCATGGTCAGACGTACCAAAAACGGATGATGAAGGCATTTAACAAGAAAGTCAGACGACAAGAGTATCAAGTTGGGGACCTGGTAATCAAGCGCATTATCTTACCTCAAGGTGATCCCAGGGGCAAATGGACCCCTACTTACGAAGGGCCATTTGTGGTTAAGAACATTTTCTCAGGAGGAGCTATGATCCTAACCACCATGGATGGTGACGACCTTCCTCACCCCGTCAATGCAGACATAGTAAAAAGATACTACGCATAATCAAAGACCCGCTAGGTTGACTGGCCTAGGCAAAAATAAGGGCTTCCCGGCGAACCAAAAGGGTTCGGGCAAAAATAAGGGATGAAAATGAAAAAAAATCTGTACACCCGACAAGTCGAAAACCTGAAAAGGCGGCTTGGGCAAAAATGGGTATCCCGGTGGACTGAAAACCCGAAAGGGCGATCCAGGAAAAAGTTAGGGATTAAAGCGTAACACTATGTCTCATTGGATCATCTTGCATCAAGACTTCGGTATCGACTATCAAGCTCGGACGACACTAATCAATCAGATTCATCTTCAACTAAGCAGCGAAGTGATGAGATGCTTGAAGATATAAATGCAATATCAGAGTTGGAACCCAGTGGGATTATTCACATAACTGTTTTGTTTCCTTTTTACAAATTGTATAAATTCCATTTGTTCGGTGGCGTTTTCTTACTAGGACGTCAGCCTCTTGTACAAAAAACGCCTATTTTCAGGCAAACTTCAAAATCAATACAAATTCATTTTCAGACAAATTTCAAATTATTCTTCCTTTATCTGTTTTGTTTTGCAAGGAACATCCGATGTTCATTCTTAATATATGCATTTGACATTAATTACTGCTCATAAATATTTACATGCGAAACAAAGGAAGAATTACGGGTAATATCAGAAGCAGGGGCAATAAGAATTATCAGAACTGTCTAGTTGCTCTATCCACCAAGGTACCAAGGTAGGTTCAGTTGAAGAACATGACCAAGATACCGTCACTCCCCACAGAGTAAGACAATAATGATAGCTCTCCCCCAGCTGAGACTTGCAACTATGAACGTATCAGCAATACTCTCCCCAAGCAGAGTTAATCTACCATCAGCCCTGAAAGGTTTGGTATCTCCAGAAGGCCTTAATATTCCCCGATGGAGTATAAGAATATTCCCTAGCAAGTACAAGAGCATCCCCGACGGTCTTAATATTCCCCGACGGAGTATAAGAATGTTCCCTGGCGGAGTCCAAGATATCCACAGTGGAGTCATTTCCCCAACGTAGTCTAAAAAGGTTTTCCCAACAGAGTTGAACCATCTTCCCCAGTAGATTCTGGAAGCTTATCCCCTGCAGAGCGCAAATAAATCTCCGCAGCCAAATTCAGAGGGTTATCCCCACGAGAGTCTAACTGGGTTATCCTCAGCAAGTTGCAACTGAAAGATCATCCCCAGCAAAATTCTTTCTTTCCCCAAACGGGAGTTCAATCCTCAACCGATTCTGTATCACCAGCAATGGTAATCCATCCCCAGCGGAGTTCATCATCAAAATCCCCAACAGAGTTTATCAGCGGAACCGCCCGCAGAGTTTATCATTAAGATCTTCAGCAGCACATCTCTTCCCCACAGGGTAATTCCCCTCAGAGTAATCTCTTCATCAGTTTATTACCCAATGGAGTTCTTTTCTCCTGCAGGTTTATTCTCACAATCATCTTCGTCCACCATCCCTGGCGGAAGCAAAGCATTCAACTTTATTCTCCCAGCAGCTCCGGGATTTATTTTCCCCAGCTAAGACATTACATGTCCATACATCATGATACATGCATATACGCATCATACCATACAATCTCATTTATTTTGAGAACATCATTGCCTGATACATATCATGCATTACATACAGCTAACCCTTCCATTTCAGGAAAGAAACAATCAAAATTCAAGTTATGAAGCCCGGGTACAACCGGATAGTATCTTGATTTCTACAGCATATTGTGAAGCCCAGATTACGATCGGATAACAATACCAGACTACCGCGAAGCCTGGATCACGACCAGATAGTGATATCTCTCAAAAGCAAGCTATGAAGCCCGAAGAACGACCGAATAATAGTTTATTCCCCAGTGAGCCGTGAAGCCCGGATTACGACCGGATAGCAGCTCAGTAAGCACCATAAAGCCTGGATTCGACCAGATAGTGGTATATCATAAACACAAGCCGTGAAGCCCAGATTACAACCGGATAACAACTCAACAAGTTATTCTGAAGCGTGGATTACGACCAGAAAGCAATACAAGACCATTAAGCCTGGATTTCGACCAAATAATGGTAGAAGATGTTGTGAAGACTGGATTACGACCAGATAGCAACCAAGAGTACTACGAAGCCTGGATTTCGACCAGATAGTGGTATGATACATCGTGAAGCTTGGATTATGACCAAATAGCATTAAAGGGTATTGTGAAGCTTGGATTACGACTAAATAACAGTTTACCCAGCCAGTTGCTATGAAGCCCGGATTCGACCGGATACTAGTAAACCCAACAGTCAAAGGGAAGCCCGGATGCGGTCGGATAACCACTTGATTTGTTCTGAAGCCTAGATTTCGACCAGATAAGAAGTGAGGTATTGTGAAGATTGGATTCGACCAGATAGCAGTACGTGAAACCATGAAGCCTGAATTCGACCAGATAATGGTATAACGCATTGTGAAGCCTGGATTACGACCAAATAGCGGTACAAGACACTGTGAAGCTTGGATTTCGACCAAATAGCAGTTTACATGGACAGTTACTAAGAAGCCCGGAATCGGCCGGATATTAGTGTGCCCTAAATTCAAGTTGAAGCCCGGATGCGACTGGATAACCACTTGATTTGTTCTGAAGCCTGGATTTCGACCAGATAAGAAGTGAGGTATTGCAAAGCCTGGATTACGATCGGATAGCAAGTTTAATCTCATCTCCCCAGTAAGTCACTGTAAAGCCTGGATTGCGACCAGATAGCAGTCGGTCTTATCACTATGAAGCCTGGGTTGCGACCAGATAGTAGCTCACTCTCTCCTCTTCAACAAAGATGATTCCAAAGTAGAATAACGAACGACCGAAGCTCCTAAAGTTCTATTTCTCCTAAGACAAAGAACAGCATTCCCCAGCGGAATCTCCCTTAATAACAGGTATACAAGCTCTCGCTAAGGAATCTCTTACGCGATCGACACTCCTTCGGATGGCATCTTTAAGCCCATCTCCCATCATCAATCTACAAATGGCATCTGCAAGCCCATTCCCGACATCACAAGACAAATACTACTTCATGCGAGTGCAAATTTCTGGGCACTCTATTGTTCAATCATCTTCCACCTTCGGATCACGAAAGGCCCGAACGCTAATCTATATCCTCAAGTTTAAGAAGATTGAACAGGGGCAACTGTTGTACCCCAAAAGTTTCCCTCCCATATTTCTCAAGATAGGTCAAGAATCATCTCCAAGTTGTTCAAGATGGCCCAAGAGTTGGACAGTCAAATCACCTCCTAAGGCAGTCAATTCAAAATTAGGGTTTTGTGTTGCATCAAGGTCCTTACCTCCAAATGATCTCAAATGATCCCCAATGTCCTAATATGTTCTTAAGTTCATCCATGTCAAATTTCAAGCCTTGCAGAGGAAGTTTGGTCAGTCAATTGCTCAAGAGGTCCAAAAATCGACTGTGCTAGGGCAAAAGTCAACTGTGACCTAAATACAGTCAAACCTCAAGATTTTTTGTCAACATTCTCATTTTGAAGGATAATTCATCATTTGATCAATAGTTGATCATGATTCATCAAGGATTGCTCAAGATTCATCAAGATTCAAAAGTTGCTAAATTAGGGTTTTGTAGGAAAAGTCAACTCAACTTTGACCAAGCATAACTTTCTCATACTTTATGAGAAATGACCCATCCAAAGCTAATTTTGGATAGGATGCAATTTCCTACAATGCATCTTCACACCCCAAGATCAAGAAATGCACTCACAAGAAGTTACAAATTTGGACATTATAGGTCATTTTGGAAAGTCAACAAAAATACCTTTTTTTTCAAAGCTTATAACTTGAGCATGGAAGATCAAAATGAGATGATACCAAAAAGGTTGCTTAGAGGACATCTCAAGGTTTCTAAAAAGTCCAAGAACACCTCCAAAAGTTCAAAATTGAAGAAGTTATGCATTGTTGAAGTTGGGCATTTTTCCAAAATGGCCAAAAGTCAACTATCCTCAAAACTCCAATTTTTGACAAAAGGGCCCACTTTTTTCCACTTGATATGGTCTTGTCATGCCACACACGTGTCCCATCTTTAATTTTATGGCCATTCATTTATTTTTCTATTTTATTTAATTTTTATTGATTTAATTCATTTTAAATCAATATTAAATCAAATAAAATCTAAAAATTGATGTGAGGAGATTCTTGTGGTCATTTCAACTTTCAATTACCATGATTCATCAAATCAAATTCGTATCAAGGCTTTTCATGCATAAAAAATCAGATTTGGCATATATTTGGAAACTTGATAATGGTGATCAAAATCAAATCATGAATCTTCAATGCACATGGATTCAGGCCAAAAGGTTAAACCTAATTCATTCTATAATACTTGTACAAGCCACATACATCAAGAACACGCACAAAGTCTTGCATAAACGGCCATGCCAAGTTTGAAAAAAGTGTGAAAAATGTGAGATCAAAAACAACATTAGAGCTCGATTCAAAACAAAAGTTGGACACTAATCCCTTGCTGGCAATCCCCTGAAGCGATACCAACCAAAATCAAGTCTTCTCATCGCCTGAAACTCGCTGTAAGTCATCACGAATACACCTCTGAACATGGAATTGTAAATCATTTTTATTGCATCTTTTTTCCAATTTACTTGCACCATCATGCTTTGCGTTCAAATCCTAACGATTCTGCATTATTTAATTTGATTTTCATGGCCTGTACTGTGATGCCCGAGCCTAGGGTTCTTGTTCTTGTTTTTTAGGCCTTTTCGATACAGGCAAAATCAATGCTAATGATGGGTATGGGGATAACCAGGAGGAAGAGACGAATGTATTGATGGTCTTAGTTTTTCGTTTCCATGGCCTAGGGCAAATTTTTGAGACATCCCACGAACTTTCCTGCGGATAAAAATCCGCAGGTAAATAACCAGGGTTATCTGGAGAAGATGATCACGTGTCCCTGCGTCATTGGCCTATTCAAATTATTAGCGCGTTTTTATTTATTTTCAGGCTTAGCGTTTTATTTTATATATAATATTTGTTTTCTATTCCAATAACGAATGTGCAACATAGTTGAGTTGGTGAGAGAGGCGTGGCAAAACCCCTTGGGACCTGGGTTCGAATCCCAGGTCCCCCAAAACTTTATTTGATTTTTCTTCAGGTACTCATATGCAGCGCCTAGGGTGAGGTGCATCATGTGCCTCAAATATCAATACGCCAGGTGGCTTCAAATCTAGATCCAGTGGCCAAGGATGGAGGACTACCATGGTCTCTAGTCAACAGGCATGTGGGCGATCTAAAAAGTCAAGCAGGCTGGAGCATTACTGGGCCTCAAAGACTGCTGATCATACACCCAGATCAGGCCCATACCCCCCTGAGTATTTCTTTTAATTTCTATATCTTTTTCTTTCTTTATTTATTTATTTTGTTAAGTATTATTATTATTATTAAAAATTAACCAATTAACCTTTTTTTCATAAAATCAGAAAAAAAAACAAAAATAATATTTTTATTAATTCCATTAATTTCATTATTTATTTTTGTAAATAAACATTAATTAATTTATTTAGTTTAAATAGGTTTAACATTAATATCTTTTGCAATAAATTAAAATCAATTTAGAATTAGTATTTTTAACTTTTTATTTTATTTCCTTAATTATGAATAAAACCCAAAAATATTTTCATTTAATTAATTAATTCAATTATTAACTTAGACTTAATTTTTAATTCAAAAAATAACAAAAAAATGCTTTCTTTAATAAAAAAAGGTCAAAACCCTAAAAAACACTCCGATTTAATTTTCTCGCACGCGTATTAGTTTTGATCCATATTTCAATAATGTAATTGCTTCGGGAATGTAATAGTTTAAATTATGATTTTATTTATTTATCGCTTTTATTTACTTTCGGCAATTTAATTTTAAAAGGGTTTGTTTTTGGCGATGTAAATACCCGACGCCTTGTAATAGCTTAGGTTCAATTTTCCGCAATTTAATTTCTGCACAATATTGACTGTTAGATGTTTGATAATAGGGAATGCATGACAAGATAAAATGTATGAACTTAAAATCAACATAGATGACCATTGACATGTACAGATAAAATTAACCGAAATAACACACTCAGACATGCGCACTCTTAGGGTACACCTCACTTGGTTGCCTCGAACGTGGTAATTGAGTATAGGAAGTTTTAGAGGTCGCCCTCTTGTCCAAAGATCATAAGTTTCCTCGAAACGGTTGCCTCAGATAAAATGATATAAGACACTAGGGTTACCGCTAAGGCGTCCTAACATTGCTTTAGTGACCGCACGTCCCTTAACCGAATTGACCCGAAAACTCCAACGACGGTGCTACCTGCTCCTCAATAGTGGGATAGCATTGTCTAAAGGACACTTGTACAGATTAATACCTTTTTGAGTAGGTAGATGGTTCTTAAGTACTTGCTCCTTTTAAAAACAAAACAAAACTTTTCGCACTTACACACCTTTCAAACAAAAATTCTTTTCAAACCCACAAACACAAAGAAAAGCAAACTTTTGAAAACATAATGAGCAAGTACCTAAGAGCCCGTGGATAACCACGGATAGAAAGGATGCTAACACCTTCCCTTTCTATAATCTACCTCCCGAACCCGAGAAATATCTCAAAAAGGAATTTTTCTGTGCTTTTGTCCTTTCCTTGTTGGATAAAATAAAAGACGGTGGCGACTCTTGCTTACCGCGACATTTTGCAAAAACAAACGCAAACGCGAACCAACGTTCCAAAATAGTCAGTTCTCATTCCCACCGATCACAGTAATCTCTGTAAATTTCGTAGCTAGCTCCAAAACATGATCTCAATATGGAATCAGTTTGGGATGTTTGGTGTTCCATTCTCCATTGACTTGGTATATGACTAATGTTGAATCCCCATATACTTTGAGGTGTTAATTCATAGATCAATAACATCTTCCAGGACCAAGATACAAGCTTCATATTCATTAATGTTATTGGTGCAGTCAAAACATAATCTTGCAGTATAAGGTTTGTGAAAATTCTTCAGAGAAGTCAAAACTACCCTAATACCATGCCCTAGTGCGTTTGTAGCCCCATGAAACATGAGTGTCCAATGTGCCCCTGGTGTAACGCCCGTTAATTTAATTAATCATTTAATTCAATATTTTTGAATTATTCGTTGAAGTTGGAGATGTTGTAAATTGTTGACATAAGTTGCTAGATTATTACTAGTCAATTAATTGGTTGATTAATAATAGTAATAATACTATAATTATTAGAATAATAGAATAGTTGTGTTGGGCCTATTTTAATGGTTAGAAGTAGAGATATGGGGGGTGTTGTTAAGCCCACTAAGAATAATAATATTGTGAGGTTTTATTAAAGAATATGGTTAATTAATAATGAGTTGGAAATTTATCGTGAGGAGTTGCAGAGAAGAGGAATAAGGAGATGAGGCAAAGCAAGGTTTTCGATCGGAGAGTTATAGAGTGACCTTCAATCCAAGGTAAGGGTGGAGTTCTGACTCTATAATGGGAATCATGATGAATATTATGTAGGGATTGGTTGTGTGAATAATTGTTGTCGTTCGTGAAATTGTTGTTGTTTCTGAATTTCATGTTACCACTGTCATAATTTTTGATAATGTTGTAGTAATTCCATCGATGAATGGAAGGTTGGAAATTAACCCATGGTTGGTAGTTACTATATTGTTGTGTTAATCAATGTTGTTTTGGTCTAAGATTTATAATCGAAGGAAAATTTGGAAAATTCTACGTTAGTATTAGTAACAGACTGAAGTCTGTGAGGGGATGGAAGACACGCTATGCCGAGGGGCACATGTACTTGTGCCGAGCGACACAAGGCTGTAAGGTGCGCCGAGGGGTATGGTGTGTGCCGACCGGAACAGAGGCATAGGGGGAGGTGCCGAGTGTCATGGCCATTGTGCCGAGGGGCACATGTCTTTATTAATTCTTTTCTTTTATTCCTATGCATGTTGAGGGGCACATATTTCTTTCTTATTCCATAACGCTCCTGTTCATGCTAATTGGTTAATTATTTTCGTTTAACATTCTCAGTATAATAGTTAGAGTTCTTAAGGTAATCTATCCCTAATTGATTAATGGATTACTAGTAAATATAAGTTAGTAGCAGGAGAGATAATAGAATTAATAATTAGCAGAAAACTATTAATAAGGTTATCGGTAGAAATAATTTAGTAGAACTTTCAGTAGCAGTATTAGTAATAGATTAACAGGAGAATAAATTAGTAGCTAGTAACAAAGATGAAATAATTAATAATTGACTAGCAGTAAACCGTATGGAATTGGAGATAGTAGCACAGAACCGAAAACATTAGTATTTTAGCAGAAAACTATTTAGCCGGATATAGTCGAATTGCCTGAATAATTATGCAGGACGTCATAGTATATTTTGGTTAATATGGTGTATTGTATACTTTGTTATAATTTGAGAGTTAGCAGGTGATGATAAATTTTGTTGAGATGCCTCTAATTATTGGTAGATATTAAGTTGTAGGCTTATGGCCAATGTTGAATTGTGTTGAGTTGTTGTTGAATTATTGTTGTTGTTGTTACTACATTCATACTGTTGTCACATACATAGCATATCAAGTTGGGAGCTCATGCTTGGTAAGTTGACCTAGATTGGAAAATATAAAGTTGAAGGCTTATGCCTTGTTGATGCCTCTATTAATTGGCAGATTATTAAGTTGGGAGTTTTGCTCCGTTGGTACCACATGCATGTGCATAAAAACAAGTTGCATTTCATGTTGCATCCTGAGTTGTTGTGTGGGTGAATTGATTATGTTAAATGTTGTTAAAGAGTTGCGAAGTGGTGATTTTGTATGAACTAATTATAATATATTATTTATCATGCGTTCTATTATATTTTTCGATATCTCACCCCTTCTGTTTGAATGTTACCCCTGTGTTGGTAACGTGCAGGTAACCCAGAGTGAAGGTTGTTTACCCTCAGTAGTTTGAGTCAGTGTCGTTGCTCTGATACGTAACACTCGGGGGGATGAATGCTTGTTTCTTTATTATTGTGATTACTTCCATTGGTGAATTTTAAATTGATTTACTAAGTACTTTGTTGTTTCTAAAGTTGTTTTCAGTTGGACAAAGATGTTATGTCATTTAAATTGAAAATTATGACTCCGCTGCTTAATTGTAAAAGTTGTTTTATACTAAATACTAAATTATATGGTTAATGGTTCATCCGAGTTTAAGTGTTATATACCTGTTTTACATGCGATTAAATGTAGGTGTTTTTAAGTAGTAAGTGTAGCATCCTATTTGTATGTCAAAATTTTGTAACTCTGATTTTGATATTTTTCGCCGGGTAGAAATGGGGTGTTACATTAGTGGCATCAGAGTAGGTTGGTCCGTCTGACCAAGTTGTCAAGTCGTAGTTTGTTTAACAATCGAGTATTATTAATTTGAATTCTAATCGTTATTTATGTTGAGATTAGAAGTTTGAGATGGATGGAAGGAATGACGCTGCAATTGGTGCTGCTTTGGAAGCAATGGCTGGTGCTTTGCAGAACCAGCTGAACATTGATGAGAATGCTAGATTTTGTAGTTTGGAAACTTTCCAGAGGGAGAATCTGCCTACCTTAAAGGGTAAGTACAATCCTGATGGAGCGTTGGATTGGTTGAAGGATATCGAGATAATATTCTGTGTGATGGACTGCACTCCCGCACAGAAAGTTTGATATGGTACTCATATGCTAGTAGTCGAGTCTGATGACTGGTGGCTAGAGACTCGTCAGAAATTGGAGGCTGCAGATGAAGATATCACTTGGGTCGTGTTTCGAAATTTCTGAGGAAGTATTTCTCTGAAGATGTTCGTGGTAAGAAGGAAATTAAGTTTCTTGAGCTAAAGCAAGGGAATATATCAGTTATAGAATATGATGCAAAGTTTGCTGAGTTAGCTAAGTTTTATCCGCACTATAGCGAGGCAAATGCTGAGTTTTCGAAGTGCATCAAGTTTGATAATGGTTTGCACCCTGAGATCAAGAAGGCAGTTGGATACCAGAAGATTCGTGTCTTTGCTGATTTGGTTGATAGTTGCAGGATTTATGAAGAAGATATTAATATTTAATATAAGATTATTAATGAGAAGAGGGTTAAACACCAACAAAACTATGGTAAACCCTATGATGCCCCAGCTGGTAAGGGTAAATAGAAAGTTTCTCAGGGCCAGGGAACTAGTGGGGGAGATGCTCTTGCTGGTGTGGTTTGTTTCAAATGTGAAAAACCTGGGCATAAGAGTAATGTGTGTACTGCTAAGGTGAAGAGGTGTTTCCATTATGGTAAAAATGAGCATGTTATATCTGAGTGCAAGCATAAAGAGATGATTTGTTTTAACTATGGTGAAGAAGGACACATTGGTTGTCAGTGTCAGAAACCGAAGAAGGTGAAAACTAGTGTTAAAGTGTTTACTTTGGCTGAGACTCTGACAACTAATGAGGACCGACTCATCCGAGGTACATGTTTCATTAATAATACTCCTTTAATTACTATTATTGATACCGGTGCTACTCATTGCTTTATTGCTGCTGACTGTGTTGAAAGATTGGGTCTTATATTGTCTTCTATTAATGGAGAGATGGTCGTTGGTACTCCATCCAAGGGATCAGTGACTACTTCTTTTGTGTGTTTAAAGTGTCCTTTATCAATCTTCGACAGAGACTTTGCCATTGATTTAGTTTATTTGCCTTTAAGTGGGTTAGATGTGGTCTTAGGAATGAACTAGTTAGAGTATAACTATGTTCATATTAACTGTTATAAGAAGTCTATGAGGTTTTCTACCCCTAAAAAAGAGGAAGCTAGTCTGTTATCTGCTAGACTGTTGCAGCAGTTGATGCAAGATGAGGCCCTGATGTTCTCGTTGATGGCGTCGCTATATGTCGAGAATCAATCTATAATTGAGGAGTTACAAGTGGTGCATGAATTCTCTGAAGTTTTCCCTGATGAAATTCATGATGTACCGCCAGAGAGAGAAGTTGAATTTGCTATTGATCTTGTACCTATTACCAGACCTGTTTCTATGGAACCATACAGGATGTCTGTATCTGAATCATCATATTTAAAGAAGCAATTGGAAGATTTACATGAAAAGAAGTTTGTGAGACCAAGTGTATCGTTGTGAGGAGCTTCGGTGTCGCTAGTAAAGAAGAAAGATGGAAGTATGAGGCTTTGTATTGATTATAGACAATTGAATAAAGTAACAATTAAGAACAAGTATCCACTTCCAAGAATAGATGACTTGATGGATCAATTGGTGGATGTTTGTGTGTTTAGAAAGATTGATTTGAGGTCAGGCTATCATCAGTTTAAAGTGAATGATGAGGATATCCAGAAGACGGATTTCAGGATGCGATATGGACATTATGAGTATCAGTGATGCCTTTTGATGTTACTAATGCACCGAGAGTATTCATGGAGTACATGAACCATATCTTTCATACTTATTTGGATCGATTTGTGGTGGTTTTCATTGATAACATTTTGATTTTCTCTAAATCGGAAGAAGAGCATGCAGAACACTTAAGAATAATATTGAAAGTTTTGAAAGAGAAGAAGTTGTATGGAAAGTTGTCTAAGTGTGAATTTTGGTTAAAGGAGATTAGTTTTCTCGGCCATGTTATCTCAGGTAGTGGCATTGCTGTCGATCCATCTAAAGTAGACGCTGTGTTACAATGGGAAACTCCAAAGTCGGCTACCGATATTAGAAGCTTTTTTGGGTTAGCTGGTTATTATAGAAGGTTCATCGAAGGTTTTTCTAAGTTGGCACTTTCGTTAACTAAGATGACTTGTAAAGGTAGAGCTTTTGTACAGAACATTCAATATGAAGAAAGATTTACGAAATTGAAGAAGAGATTGACGTCAGATCCGATTTTGACATTACCTAATTCAGGAGAACCTTTTGTTGTATATTGTGATGCTTCTAAATTGGGTTTGGGAGTTGTACTTATGCAGAACAACAAAGTAGTTGCTTATGCGTCAAGGTAGTTGAGAACTCATGAAAAGAACTATCCTACACATGATTTAGAACTTGCTGTAGTTGTTTTTGTGCTGAAGATTTAGAGGCACTATCTTTATGGTTCTAGATTTGAAGTATTTAGTGACCATAAGAGTTTAAAGTATTTATTTGATCAGAAGGAGTTGAATATGAGATAATGAAGATGGTTGGAGTTATTAAAAGATTATGATTTCGGTTTGAATTATCACCCAGGTAATGCTAATGTCGTGGTTGATCCTTTAAGTAGAAAAACCTTACATATGTCGGCAATGATGGTTAAAGAATTGGAATTAATCGAACAGTTTAGAGATATGAGCTTAGTTTGTGAGGTGACATTGTAGAGTGTTATGTTGGGAATGTTGAAGATTAATAATGATTTTCTGGATAGTATCAGAGAAGCTCAGAAGTTAGATGTGAAATTGGTAGATTTAATGGTTGGAATCGATGATTATGAGAATAGTGATTTCAAGTTAGATACACAAGGGATGTTGAGATTTCGTAACCGAATTTGTATTCCCGACGATACAGAGATGAAAAGAAGGATTCTTAAGGAAAGTCATAGAAGTAATTTGAGCATTCATCCGGGAGCTACAAAAATGCATCAAGATTTGAAGAATTTTTTTTGGTGGCCTGGGATGAAGTGTGGCGTAGCACAGTTTATGTATGCATGTTTGACTTGTCAGAAGTCGAAAGTTGAACATCAGAAGCCTGCAGGGTTGATGTAACCGTTAGAAGTTCCAGAATGGAAATGGGATGGCATTTCAATGGACTTTGTAATAGGATTAACTAATACTCCAAGAAGACATGATTTGATTTGGGTGATTGTTGGTAGGCTTACAAACTCGGCTCATTTTATTCCTATTAACATCAGTTTTACAGTGTCGAAGCTGGCGGAGATTTATACTAGTGTAATTATAAAGCTGTATAGTGTTCCTTTGTGTATTATGTCGGATAGATATCCGAGGTTTACTTCTGATTTTTGGAAGAGTCTACAAGAGGTGTTGGGTTCTAAGTTGAGGTTGAGTTTGGTGTATCATTCTCAGATGGAATGCCAGACTGAAAGGATTATTCAGTCGTTAGAATATTTGTTGAGGGCATGTGTCCTTGAATAGGGAGGTTTGTGGGACACTTATCTTCCATTGATAGAGTTCACTTATAATAACAATTTCCATTCTAGTATTGGAATGGCACCATTTGAAGCGTTGTATGGTAGGAGATGTAGAACTCATTTATGTTGGCATGAGTCTGGATAAAGTGTTGTGCTTAGACCTGAAATTGTTCGAGAGACTACTGAGAAGGTGAAGTTGATTCGAGAAAATATGAAAACTTCCCAAAGTAGACATAAGAGTTATCATGACAAGCGAAGGAAAGATTTAGAATTTCAAGAGGGTGACCATGTATTTTTGAGAGTCACGCCTGTGACTGGTGTTTGGCGAACATTGAAGTCTAAGAAGCTTACTCCTTATTTTATTGGTCCGTATCAGATTTTAGACAGAGTTGGGAATGTTGCTTATAGAGTAGCTTTACCTCCTAATATTTCAAATTTGCATGATGTGTTTCATGTCACAACTCTGGAAGTATATTTCATATCCATCTCATGTGATTCATATGGATGATGTACAAGTATGGGATAATCTCACTATGAAAACGATGCATGTACGGATCGCAGATCGTGAAATGAAGACTCTAAGATGAAAAGATATTGCTCGGGTGAAAGTAGTCTGGTTAGGAGCTTCCGGAGAAAGCATGACATGGAAGTTGGAGAGCAAGATGCGGGAATCCTATCCCGAGTTGTTTGAACAAGGAAAATTTTCAAGGACGAAAATATTCTAGGTGGGGGAGAGTTGTAACTCCCGTTAATTTAATTAATTATTTTAAAATTATTCGTTGAATTTTTGAGATGTTGTGAATTGTTGGCATAAGTTGCTAGATTATTACTAGTTAATTAATTAGTTGATTAAGAATAGTAATAATACTAGAATTAGTAGAATAATAAAATAATTGTGTTGGGCCTATTTTAATGGCTAGAAGTAGATATATAGGGTGTGTGTTGTTAATCCCACTAAGAATAATAATATTGTGAGGTTTTATTAAAGAATAGGGTTAATTCATAAGGAGTTGGAAATTGATCATGAGAAGTTGCAGAGAAGAGGAATAGGGAGAAGAGGCAAAGCAAGGTTTTCGATCGGAGAGTTATAGAGCGACCTTCAATCCAAGGTAAGAGTGGGGTTCTGAATCTATAATAGGAATCATGATGAATATTATGTAGGTATTGGTTGTGTGAATAATTGCTGTCGTGCGTGAAATTGTTGTTGTTTCTGAATTTTATGTTACCACTGCATAATTTCTGATAATGTTGCGGTAATTCCACTGATGAATGAAAGGTTAGAAATTAACCCATGGTTGGTGTAGTTGTTATGTTGTTGTATTAATCAATGTTGTTTTGGTCTGAGATTTGTAATCGAAGGAAAATTTGGAAATTTCTGCGTTAGTATCAGTAACAGACTGAAGTCTGTGAAGGGATGGAAGACACGTTATGTCGAGGGGCACATGTACTTGTGCCGAGCGGAACAAGGCTGCAAGGTGTTCCGAGGGACATGGTGTGTACCGACCAGAACAGAGGCATAGGGGGAGGTGCCTAGAAGCATGGCCATTGTGCCGAGGGGCACATGCCTTTATTAATTTTTTTCTTTTGTTCCTGTGCATGTTGAGAGGCACATATTTCTTTCTTATTCCTTAACGCTCCTGTGCATGCTAATTGGTTAATTATTTTTGTTTAACATTCTCAGTATAATAGTTAGAGTTCTTAAGGTAATCTATCCCTAAATGATTAATGGATTACTAGTAAATATAAGTTAGTAGCAGGAGAGATAATAGAATTAGTGATTAGCAAAAAACTATTAATATGGTTATCAGTAGAAATAATTTAGTAGAACTTTCAGTAGAAATATTAGTAATATATTAACAGGAGAACAAATTATTAGCTAGTAACAAAGATTAAATAATTAATAAGTGACTAGAAGTAAACCATATGGAATTGGAGATAGTAGTACAGAACCGAAAACATTAGTATTTTAGCTAGATGGGCTAGATGGTAAGGTAGTACACTACCCTTGATGGCCTTTTGAGTAACATATTAGATATCAGACTCGGATAGTAACATCTGCCATTGGGCCATTCTTCTTGTAAGAGATGATTTTTTGAACACATACTTCAACGAATCCATTCTTTGTATTAACCACGTGGTGTGAGTTAACATATATTGCCTCAATCATTTAGTAGCCTAAGCCAATACACAACAAGTTTTCTAGAGGAGGGAGTACATGGTTTTGCAATCGATGAATTTCTTACCGAGGTAGTAAATCACATGCTCTTTTTTACCTGTTTCGTCATGTTGCCCTAATACACACCCCATTGATCCTTCGGGTATTGTTAAGTACATGATGAGTGGTCTTCCAGGTACCGGTGGCATCAAGATCGATAGTTCTTATAAATATTTCTTAATTGTCTCAAAGGCTATATGACAATCATCATACCATGCTACTATTTGATCTTTTTGCAATAATTTGAATATAGGCTTGCACATAGAAGTTAGGTGCGATATGAACCTCAAGATGTAATTCAATCATCCTAAGAAACCACGAACCTATTTTTCTGTCTTTGGAGCTGGCATTTCTGGTATGGCCTTCACCTTGTCGGGATCCACCTCAATACCATGTTGACTTACAATAAAAACCAGTAGCTTTCCTAACCTGACACCAAATGTACATTTGTTCGGATTCAACCTCAGTTTAAACTTTCCCAGACGCTCAAATAACTTCTGTAAGTGTACGATGTGATTCTCCACTATATGAGATTTGTAAATCATATCATCTACGTATACTTCCACTTACTTATGAATTATATCATGGAATAGTGTGACCATAGCCCGTTGGTAAGTTTCCCCTACATTCTTTAGATCGAAAGGCATCACCTTATAACAGAAAGTGCCCCAAGGTGTCATAAAAGTATTCATTTCCATATTCTCGGGTGCCATTTTGATTTGATTATAACCTGAGAAACCATCCATGAACGAGAACACCAAAGCTTGAGTTGTATTTTCCATTAAAACATCTGTGTGAGGTAACGGGAAATCGTCTTTGGGACTTGCTTTGTTTAGATCCCAATAATCTATACACATGCGTACCTTGCTGTCCTTCTTGGGCACTGGTACGGTGTTAGCTATCCAAGGCAGATAATCTACCACTGCTAAGAACCCTGCGTCAAATTGTTTAAGGACTTCTTCTCGAATCTTATT
This sequence comes from Vicia faba, assembly GCA_948472305.1. NCBI lineage: Eukaryota > Viridiplantae > Streptophyta > Magnoliopsida > Fabales > Fabaceae > Vicia > Vicia faba. The sequence goes on from OX451738.1 coordinate 1,238,692,709, forward strand.
AGACATGTATGTACAGGTTCTTCTAAGCTTCTGTCTAACTATAGAACAACCTTCCTTGAGAGGTAGTTTATGCACCACAATATCTGTATCTAATCCTGGCATGTCTCTGTAAGACCAAGCAAATATATCCACATATTCGTGTAAAAATTTGACTAGTATTTCTTTGACGCTTTCCTCCAATGTTTCCCCTAGCTTGATCTCTTTGGGATCCTCCTCTGTGCCAAAGTTAATGGTCTCAATCGATTCTTGGTATGGTTGTATATTGTTAGCTTTTTGCTCTATCTCCCTTGACAATTCTTCAGAGAGTTCAAAATCTTCATCATATTCCTCTTTCGCTTGGTTGATGGATGAATCAAAATTATATCGGATAGCAGCAGTAACATTACCAATGATTTTAGGCATGGATCTTCACATTTATCATGTTTTGGTGCAGTTTTAGTATGTGAATTTGAAAAATGCATATGAAGAAAATTATTGCCATTTTTAAATATAAGAAATAAATGCAAGAGAAAGACAAGGATCTTAATTAAATGCGAAATATAACTTTTATTAATTGTGAATACTGTCTGAAGCAAATCGAGGAACCCTTAAAAGCTACCCATATGCCTTGGGCTTGACATAGGTTCTTTCAAAAACAAGAAAAATTACTTTGGAAAGAAAAAGATCTCTGGATTTTCCACGGTTGTCCAGTTCTTGAGCTCTTCGCTTGGAGTACATTCACGGATGAAGCCAGATGCTCTCTTGGTGTTGCTCTTGTAAGATATCATCTCCACTTGCCCGCCATGCTCCATTCCTTTGTTGACGAAGGTTTCCTGGATAGGAGGAAACTGCGCCTTTCCTTTCAGGGTAGCCTTTGATGATTCGTATATCAAACCAAAACAATTCTTTTTTTCTGGGTATTTCTACAAGTTTACCCAAACCTTTTGAGGTACCATCTTCCACAGCTGTTTGTAAGTCTCTACACGAAGTCACAATTGATTTCTTGATTTTCTCCACCAGTAGGGTTACCATTGAAGAAACCTCTAAGACTTGAAATGGTGTTTCTGTGCAGTTTTCATCAGCACTGATGTATCGGTAGGACTCTATGTGACTTACAAAGATGTCGTCTTCACCGTCGATTATAACCAATCTTCCTTCAATGAAGAACTTTAATTTATGGTGTAAAGTTGTAGTAACAGCCCCGACTGCATGAATCCAAGGTCATCCGAGTAAACATGTATATGCTGGTTCTATATCCATCACTTGAAAAGTGATATAAATTATAAGCGGGCCGATCTTTACAGGAAGATCCAAATCTCCAAACACTGTTGTTGTACCCCAAAATTTGCCCTCTCATTTTATCAAGATTTCCCCTCACAAGACTCTTTGAACTCAAGACCAAGCTAGGGTTTGCTCTGCTCAAGACATCTCCTTGCACTAATGACCTGAAATTAGGGTTTGAGTTTGCACAGGGATTTTTGAGCTTCTAATGCTCAAAGTGACTTTCATACTTCATGTTGGACTTATAAGATTTCCTCTACCAAGTTTCAAGCCTTGAATCAAATTTTTGCCCAGTCAATTGGACATTTGACCTATAAATCAGTTGTATTGGGGAAAAAGTCAACTGTGGCCAATTTACAGTCAAACCTCATAATTTTAGATCCACATCAGCATTATAAACTCATATGAATCATTTGATCAAGTTTGGACCACAAATCCTCAAGAAATTTGATCAGATCATCAAAAGGGCAAAATGGTCATTTTTAGGGTTTTGACTGTATAAGGGCAATTTCTGATTTTTCACCTAGCCAGTGGCAAATTGGGTTCAAGTATGGATTCAAGGATTCAATGGCATCATCTTGACCTATTCACAAGGTTCAAAAGATCTCAAATGCATTGGATTGACAGATGAATTTTCCAGTCAACTGATCAAAAATTGACTGTACACTGAAAAGTCAAACTTTGACTTTTTAGTCAAAATCAAGTACCAACGGTCATTTTTCATCAAGATGAGTCAAAACATGAAACTTGTTCATCAAGAAACCTAATTTTGCAAATTAGGGTTTAAAGTTGAAAATTTTCATAACTTAGAACTTTTCTAAGTTATGAAATTTTCTTATTTTTTCCCAACTTTGCCCAACATTTTCACCATAATGCAAATGGATTCAAACAAAACTTCCAACATAAAAGTTGTAGTCCTCCACAAAATATATAACTTTGATTCACAAAGTATTCCCAAAATAAGCTTGGATCTCAAGTTATGATTTTTGGGATAAGGGTCCAAAAACTTTCTAACTTAGTGAAATTTTGCCCTAGTTTAGGCAGGATTTTGACCTATCTTCGTGGAACTTTTTCACATAGTTCCACTTGGAATATCAAAATGAATTTCAAATATGGATTGTAGAGAATTTTACACGCTTTCCAAAATGTCGAAGAACTCTCCAAAATCATATATGGTTAGGGAGAATCGAAGGTTTGAATTTGGCAAAAACTCACTTTGATCCATGGCATGGTTCATGTTGACACAAGTTGCAAAATCTGTCCAACCTTGATTTGTACTTGATTACAGGTCTCTAAACCCTTCCACACTCAAAAATTAAATGCAAATACAATGGACATTGGCCTTATTCTGATCAATAGAGCTTGGCACAATGAATTAATCCATTTATGGCATAAAGGTAGCATTTCCATTTTCATAAAGGCAACTTTTGTCAACTTGCTTCCCTTGAGCCTTGGACCTCTCTCTTTGCAGAAAACAAGTTACATAAATTTAGGCAAAGGTACAATCATCTTGTGCATGCTTAGAGATAGCCTGTACAGGCCTATCTTGTATCACTTCACACTTTTCTTTCAAAACAAGTCAACTTGCCAAAATCACATAACTTGAGTATCTGATATAACTAACTCTTGTAAGCATTTGAAACAAGTTTTGCACATTGCCTTGAGCTAGAAACACGAGTCATCCAACCCTCAAGCCTTCCAAAACACAAAAACACCTTCTTCTTGCAAAACAGGGCAGTTTCTGCACTTTGAGTTCCATAACAAAAACTACTCGTGCGTTTTGCCCCAAACCTGTTCCAATACCTTCCATATATCCCACCTGAGCTATCCCAACCATTGGCCATTGACTGTAACTCCATTTGCAAGCTTCACCATTTCTGTTTTCAGCTTGTGTAGGTTGACTTCTACAAGGTTGTTCAAGCAAATCTAAAGCAAACTAAGCATTAGGGAAGGTCAGAGGAAGTTCAAGCAAGCTCCCAAGCATCTCAGGCCTCACTGAAAAGCTCTACATTGCCATACTCGTGTTCAACTGAAACAAGTATTTTCCAACTTCCTATCTCTCTATTTAGGAATCATTAGGCTTAGGTTTGTGAATAAAAAATGAAGTACTCATAGCCCTTAAGCTGTACATATGCATAGATTTCATTTAAGTTAAGTGTGCTGAGAGAATTTGATTGATGAACTTCCTGAAAAAGTTAGGTTAAAAATTAGGGCCAGAGAAATTCTCTCTGGTCTTTGAGAGTTAGATTAAGTTCTTTATATGTTTGGAATCGTCTTGAAAAATGCTATGACTTTGGTGTTATGAGTTTTTGCTTTAGAGCATGTATGCAGGATTTCCAGATTTTGTACACAGGCGTGCAATTTTGTGATTCAAAGGTTGAAGATGAAGTTGATCTGAGCTGGGCATTGTCATTTCCTTGCTATTTGCACCACTGACTTACTATTTACACCCCTCAGCCCATTTGGTTTATATTTTCATATTTTTTCATTTCTTTTTTAGTTTCTGACTTTATTTTATTTTTCTAAACATAAAAAAATTACTAAAAATATTTTCATGAATTTTCACATTTTATTTTGTATTTTATTTTATTTTTTCTAACATAAAAATAATTATTAAATAATATACTCTTTATTTTCTTTAATAAAAACTTATAAATATTATAAAAATAATTATATATTTTTATTTTTGTTATTTATACATATAAAATAATATTTTCTCACATGTTTTATTTCTTAATATCTTTGTATATATTTATATTTATTTTCTTGTACATAAATAAATAATATAATATATATTTTCTTAAAACAAAAACTAGGGTTTCCACCCTTAATAAAAATAATATTTTTTCTAATATATTTTTATTTTTTGACACTTGTATATATTTTTATTTTTATTGTATATAAATAAATAATATTATATATATATACTTTCTTAAAACAAATTAGGGTTTCCACCCTTAATAAAAATAATATTTTATTTTCTTATTAAAAATCATATTTTTTACATACATAAAAAATATCAAAAGCATTTTTTGCATATTTATAATATTTTGCATATTTATATTTAATTGCTTATTTAAATATTGCTTATTTATCATTTGAGCAAGGAAATTCAATATGGTTGTAATAATTTTAGGGTTTCAATTTCTTGCAAATAATCCCCTAATCAAAATTGTATCCCCCTCCCCATATGAATGTTGTTATAACTTAGATTACTTTTACGCATTTATGCTTTCAAATATGCCATGATAGAGATTAGGGTTTGTATACAAAAATCCAAAATCAAAACAAATAGCTAGACCTAATACAAGACAAAAATGCATGAAAATGACAACACATCTCACACAAACACCCCTAGGGTTTCATCCACTTGTTGCCTTTAAAATAGCCATGGTATGCATGTTGAGTATCTTGGAAAAACAAAAACAAAACAAAAAGATCATAGTCCCTCGATGACGCTATCTTGGTTGCCTATACAAAATGATTTAGTCCCTCAAAAATTGCTAAAGATACTTAGCACTATTGCTATCATGGTCAATACGATGACCCGCGCCTGTCCCGTTTAACATCCAAATACAAGGTTGTTTACCAAATGCAATGGTAAAACAACAATGTAAAAGGGTTAAAAATGTGTAGGAAAGACTCTTGAGTAGATAGGGTAGACAACTCTTAGTTACTTGATCAAAAACTTGCAAAAACATCCTTGCTATTTTCAAAAACACATCACAACACAATTTCGAAACATTTCCCAAAACAAACTTTCAAACTTTCAAACATTGAAACATCTTTTCAAAAGACATACACCTTTGTATACATTCAAACAAGAATCATTACAAAGGTTGCCTAGACAAAAGGCCTCTTTTCAAAACATTTTCAAAACCACACACAAAGCACTATTTCAAACAATTGAAAAGCAAAAGCAATTGATCTAAACAAGTAACTAAGAGCCCATGGATAACCATGGATGAAAAGGGTGCTTGCACCTTCCCTTTTGATAATCTACCCCCCGAACCCAAGAAAACATCTCAAAGGTCTTTCCTGTGCTTTTTGACCTTTCCTTTGGATAAAATAAAAAGTCGGTGGCGACTCTTGCTAAACCGAAACATTTGCGAACACAAACGCAAAACCTCAAGTCAGTTCTTCAACCGTATCACAGAACTGGCGACTCTGCTGGGGAACTTAATGAAAGTGGGGTTACCTTAGGGTTTAGATCACCTTTACATGCTTACCTTGTTTGCTTTAATTTCTTTACACTTGGTTCTATTGTTTGGGTTTGAAATCCTCTACCCGAATTTGGGAAACATTCATAGGTAAATAGCAATACATTGTGGAAACTGTGCGGGGTATACCGACATGGTTGAAGCAATAGCTATATTAGTGCGACATATTTGTGGGTACCGGTAGCCTTTGAGTTAATCAAAGAGAATACGGGGCCGCTGAGTGATGTCATAAAGCACTAATGGACTTTTAGAACCTTTACTTGACCATCTTGGCCTTTTTAGGGGTAGTGAGATGATCGGCTTTGGTGCAGTACGAAGTTGGTAGATACTCGATACTACACTCATTAAGGGTTATTTTCTTGGAATATTTCAGTCGCCAGTTAAGTGGCTAAATTGAAACAATGAACACAGAAAATAATCCAGTGATATTGAGCTCCTTAGAACCCGATTACTATTTATAGGACAGGTTGAGCCAACTAACTTCAAGAGGGTACTTACCTATGAAACCCCATGCAAGCCTGAAACTAGGATCTTGTGTGATTTGCTTGTACATATACTTGTGCATAAACATCATGAGCATCATAAAGCATCATGTACATCCACTAACCATTTCAAGGGTTTGGATCTCCATCTTTGTTCCTATTTTGTAGGTTATGGAATCACTCCGCAGAAAAACAATCCAGGTCAACCTTGTGAGAATCCCTCCTCAACTCAAGGAGCTTACTTCCAAGATTCCAGAGAATTCTCCCTTCAGTGAAAGACATTGTAGACTTCTCAACTTGGTCAACTCCAACATTGAAGAAGACATGGTGAAAGTTCTCTTCCAATTCTTTGACCCCCTACACCACTGTTTCACATTTCCTGATTATCAACTAGTACCTACTTTGGAGGAATTTTCTCAACTCTTGAGGATTCCTATTCTCCATCAACTACCTGTGATCGGTGGAAATAGAAATGACTATTTTTTAAGCTGGTTCGCGAAATTTCGCGGTAAGCAAGAGTCGCCACCGTCTTTTATGTTCTCCAACAAGGAAAGGACAAAAGCACAACAAAATTCCTTTTCGAGAATGTTTCTCGGTTCGGGAGGTAGATTTATAGAAAGGGAAGGTATTAGCACCCTTTCTATCCGTGGTTATCCACGGGCTCTTAGGTACTTGCTCACTATGTTTTCAAAAATTGTTTGCTTTTCAAGTGTTTGTGGGTTTTGAAAAAGTTTAGTTTGAAAAACTTCTAGGTAACTCTTGTATCAGTCCTCAAGAGTGTATGAAGTATTTGTTTGAAAACTTTTTGAAAGTGTAAGTGCGAAAAGTTGTTTTGTTTTTTGAAAGAGCAAGTACCCAGGAGAAATCTACCTACTCTAAGGAATTAGGCTGTGTAAGAGTCCTTTAGACAGTACTATCCCACTATTGAGAATTAGGTAGCACCGTCGTTGGAGTTATTCGGGTCAATTCGATTATAGGAACAATGTGTGGTCACCAAAGCAATAGTAGGACGCCTTAGCGGTAACCCTAATGTCCTAGATCCTTTTTATCCGAGGCAACCGTTTCGAGGCAACTGGATCTTTAGACAGGAGGGCGACCTCTAAAACACCCTATACTTGATGACCACGTCGAGGCAACCAGTGAGGCGTACCCTAGGAGTGGCATGTGCATGTGTGTTATTTCGATTCATATTATCTTTGAACATGCATCTTTGTGAGCTACGAATTGATTTTATTGTTCAAACAAGTCTTGCATGCATATTTAACAGTTAATAGTTTGCGGGAAATAAAGTGCGGAAAATTGAATCTACGCTATTACAAGGCGCGGGTATATACATCGCCAAAAACATAACCCTTTGAAAAATAAATTGCGAGAAAATAAAGAAAGCGATAAAGCCTAATTATCTATTACATCCTCGGAAACAGATACATAAATATGATCAAATAAATAAATTGAAAATATGCGCGCGAAAGAATTGAATCGGGATGTCCTTAGGGTTTTGACCCTTTTTGAGAAAAGCATGGAATTTTGTCCTTTTTTGCAATTAATTAAAATTAAGCCTAATAACTAATTGATTAATTAATTAAAAGAAAAAAGAATATTTTTGTGTTTTTTATTGTTTTAATGAAAACAAAAAATAAAAAGAGATTAAAAGTCAAAAGAAACCCTAATTCTAAATTTATTTTATTTATTATGAAAAAAGATTAAAGTTAACCTAATTTAACTAAATCAATTAATTTACATTTATTTACAAAAATAATAATTAATAGTAAAAATAATAAGTAATAAAAAATATTTACATCTTTTGATTATCTGAATTTATTATAAAAATAATTTGTTAGTTAATAATAATAATAATAATTATTAAAAGAAATAAAAAGGAAAAGAAAATAAGAAAAAAGAATAGTAAACCAGGGGGGTGCTGGGCCCTTAGGAGGTTTTGTTAGTAATTCCAAGGCCCATCAACATCAAGCCTTCGTTGACTTTCTGGATCAAGTGCCTGTTGGTTGACTAGTGCATGGTGAGGATCATCTCATGACCACTGAATCTGTGATTGTGGACACATGGCGTGCATCAGGATGAGGCGTATGGTGGGACGCTTGGGATAGCCTGCACATAACCATGTTAAGAAAAAATAGAAATAATATTTGGGGGACCTGGGAATCGAACCCAGGTCCCAATGGTTACACGCCAACACACTAACCACTAGGCCATCACGCTGCATTTGTTAATAAGATAAGCAATTAAAATAATATATAAGACAACAACATGTGCTGGAAACAAACACACGCGCGCCATCATGTTTGAATGACCCACTAACACATTGCCAGCTCACCGTCTTCTTCGTTTTCCTGCAAAAAGGACAAAGAGATAGCGGGGGTTTTTAACCCCCACAAAGTGTATCGACCAAAAATAGCGAATAGGTCCCTGGGCTATATAAATATGGCGCGATAGTCCTGTTAGATTCGTATGATTCTCACGAATTCAGTCATGTGCATCATGAAGCTTAATTTTTCCTGGTTACTAAATCCCTAAATTTCAAGCTTAGGAACCCTAGATTTCTTCAATGGTGATTCTTGATTCTGTACACTATAATGCAATTAACCAATACCATTAGTTTTGTAGAGGTTCAAGCAATGCAAAACAATGATTAGAACATGTCAATGATGCATAAAATGTGAGTTTCGATTTTGAAAAAGTTAAGCAAACCGTGAATCTGTTGGAGGCGATTTCTTGAGGTTAAACGCTTGGTTTCGATTGCAAATTGCTCCTGGGAGTTCCTACAATATATTAGAAACAAGAACAAGCTTTGAATCACGTTAAATTATGGAATTCAGTTTTGAGTTTTCTTTGAATTTTTTCAATATGGTAATGACTTTTTGCAGCAGCTTTTCACGTGTGATGCATTAGGGTTAGCTTCAGTATATATAATATAACTGATTTAGGTTAAAATCTTGGTCAAAGATCCATGGAATTATGATTTGTATATTTGATTTTCAATCAAATATTTTTCAATCTTTTTGATTGAAAAACCTTGCCAAATTGGGAGATTTTGGTCCCCTTGATGTGCACACGAAATCTCCAGCTTGTCTTGAGCTTATTTGCTTCACAAAAGATTGAGAAAAACATATCTTGATATTTTCCTACATTTTAAATCAATTAAATGAATTAATATTAATAAAAAATCCAATTAATTAATAGAAAATGAGAAAATAAATTCAAATAATCCCAATGGGTCGTGCATAGGCCTTGGACAATGTTTCAAGAAGAAATTTGAGGCCCATTAGCAAAAATGATGTGTTTTGAGCAAAGTTGACTTTTGCAAATTCTGACTTTTGACTGCAAAATGACCATTTTACCCCTACAGTTGACTGTGAAGCAAATAGGGCTTTTGACTGTGCAATTTGATGCTGTGAGTCTTGGAGCTTGACATGTAGATGATTGACAATGTATATAGGCCTATGAGACTTGGTTGAGCCATTGAAAACCTCAAATTCATTGAAGGAACCAAAACCCTAATTTTGACTGGCTTAGGAGGCATTTGGACTGTGCAATCCCTTGAGAAATCTTGAGCCACTTGGAGATGATTCTTGATAAATCTTGGAGAATATGGGAGGGCAAATTTTGGGGCACAACAGTTGCCCCTGTTCAATCTTCTTAGACCTGAGGATGTAGATTGGCTTGCGTGCCTTTCGTGATCCGAAGGTGGAAGATGATTGAACACTAGAGTGCCCAGAAATTTGCATTCGCATAGTGGAGTATCAGCAATGCGATGTCGGGAATGGGCTTACAGATGCCATTTGGAGAGATGGTGGATAGGAGTGGAGATGGGCTTACAGATGCCATCTAGGGGTGTCGATCGCGTAAGAGATTCCTTAGCGAGGACTTGTATATTTGAGAAAGAAAGATAATTTCCTGGCCTGTTACAGGGGTTGATCTTCAAACTCTTCATGCAGATATGCCCTGGCTAGATACAGGTATCGAATCTACAATCAATCGCTCACAGATATGCCCTAGCTAGATACAGGTATCGAATCTGGAATTGGTCGTCTACAGATATGCCCTGGATGGATACAGGTATCGAATCTCTAAACTCTTCATGCAGACATGCCCTGGCTGGATACAGGTGTCGAATCTACAATCAATCACTCACAGATATGCCCTGGCTAGATACAGGTATCGAATCTAGAATTAGTCGTCTACAGATATGCCCTGGCTGGATACAGGTATTGAATCTCTAAACTCTTCATGCAGACATGCCCTGGCTAGATACAGGTATCGAATCCACAATCAATCGCTCACAGATATGCCCTGGCTAGATACAGGTATCGAATCTGGAACTTCAAACTCTTCATGCAGATATGCCCTGGCTGGATACAGGTATCGAATCTACAATCAATCACTCACAGATATGCCCTGGCTAGATACAGGTATCGATTATGGAATTAGTCGTCTATAGATATGCCGTGGCTGGATACAGGTATCGAATCTCTAAACTCTTCATGCAGACATGCCCTGGCTAGATACAGGTATCAAATCCACAATCAATCGCTCACAGATATGCCCTGGCTAGATACAGGTATCGAATCTGGAACTTCAAACTCTTCATGCAGATATGCCCTGGCTGGATACAGGTATCGAATCTACAATCAATCGCTCACAGATATGCCCTGGCTAGATACAAGTATCGAATCTGGAATTAGTCGTCTACAGATATGCCCTGGTTGGATACAGGTATCGAATCTCTAAACTCTTCATGAAGACATGCCCTGGCTAGATACAGGTATCGAATCTACAATCAATCACTCACAGATATGCCCTGGCTAGATACATGTATCGAATCTAGAACTTCAAACTCTTCATGCAGATATGCCCTGGCTGGATACAGGTATTGAATCTACAATCAATCGCTCACAGATATGCCCTGGCTAGATACAAGTATCGAATATGGAATTAGTCGTTGATGGTAATCATCTTTGGATTGACCTTTTTCTTGAAAAGGCAAAACATCAGTTGTATGCAATGTCATGATGTATGAAATGCATGATGTCATGATAGTGTAGTATGCACTTTATCATGTATGTAAGCAGGATGTATAAAATGTGAAATGTTTATGAATGTATTTCCGTCTTAGGAAAATAAATCCTTGACGAATGCCGGGAGCTTGTTGAATCCTGGGCTGATGTTTGAAGAGTAGAGTTCTTCATTTCCGCTGGGGATGATGATTGCAAGAATAAACCGGTAGGAGAAGATGACTCCGTTGGGGAATAAACTTGATGAAGATGTTACTCTGCGGGTAATTACTCTGTGGGGAGAGATGCTTCGCTGAGATTTTAATGAGAACTCCACTGGGGATTCCATTGATAAGTTATGTTGGGGAGTTTTGATGAACTCCGCTGGGGGATAGGAAGAACTTCGCCGAGGACGATCCTTCCATTGTAATTTGCTGAGGATAACCCAGTTATAGGCTCTGGTGTGGAATAACCTTTGAACATGGTCGAGGAGAGATATTTGTACTCTGCAGGGGACCAGCTTCCAGACTCTATTGGGGATAAGCTTCCAGAATCTACTGGGGATAAGCTTCCAGAATCTACTGGGGATAAGCTTCCAGAATCTACTGGGGATAAGCTTCCAGAATCTACTGGGGAGATTGATTCAACTCTCCTGGGGAAACTTTTGAACTGTACTGGGGAATGGTTCCACTGGGGTGTCTGTATTCCGCCGGGGAACAATCTTATATTAAGACTGCCGGGGATGCTTGCTTAGGAACATCTGTATACTCCACTGGGGAATATTGAGATCTTCTGGGGATGTCTAACTTCCTTAAGGCAGACAGTAGACCAACTCTGCTTGGGGAGAGTATCGCTGACTTGCTGGAGATACCGTGCCTTTTCGGGGCTGATAGGAGACCAACTCTGCTTGGGGGAGAGTATGGCTGAATCTTGTCTTACTCTGCAGGGAGCAAAGGTATCTTGGTTACGTTCTTCAGCCGAACCTACCTTGGTACCTTGGTGGACAGAGCAACTAGATCGCTTAGACAACTTGTTATTGCCCTTGTTTCTGATGTCACCTGTAATTAGTCCTTTGTTTCGTATGTAAATATTTATGATTAGCAATTAATGTCAAATGCATATATCAAGAATGAACATTGGACGTTCTTTGCAAAACAAAACAGAAACAGGAAAAACAATTGGCAATTTGTCTGAAAAAGTGGATTTGTATTGATTTTTTTGGAATTTGCCTGTAAATAGGCGTTTTGTGTACAAGAGGCTGACGTCCTAGTAAGAGAACGCCGCCGAACAACATAGAGCTTATACAATTTTGAAAAGGAAAACAAAACAGCTATGTGAAAAATCCCACTGGGTTTCAACTCTGCTATCGCCTTTATGTCTTCAAGCGTCTCATCACTCTTCTGCTTTAGTTGAAGATGAAACTGATTGATCGATGCCGTCTGAACCTGATAGTTGATACCGAATTATGGATGTAAGGTGATCCAATGAGACATAGTATTACGCTTTAATCCCTAACTTTTGCCTGGACCGCCCTTTCGGGTTTTCAGTCCACCGGGATACCCATTTTTGCCCAAGCCGCCTTTTCAGGTTTTCTACTTGCCGAGTGTACATATTTTTTCGTTTCATCCCTTATTTTTGCCCGAACCCTTTTGGTTCTCCGGGAAGCCCTTATTTTTTCCTAGGTGTGTCAACCTAGCGGGTCTTTTATTCATGCGTAGTATCTTTTTACTATGTCTGTATTGGCGGGGTGAGGAAGGTCGTCACCGTCCATGGTGGTTAGAATCATTGCTCCTCCTGAGAAGATATTCTTAACCACAAATGGCCCTTCGTATGTGGGGGTCCATTTGCCCCTGGGATCACCTTGAGGAAGAATGATGCGCTTGATTACCAGGTCTCCGACTTGATACTCTTGTCGTCTGACTTGTTAAATGCCTTGATCATCCGTTTTTGGTACGTATGACCATGACAAATAGCAGTGAGTCTCTTTTCGTCTATTAGGTTTAATTGATCAAGCCGGGTCTGGATCCAGTCATCTTCGCTCAAACCTGCATCCTTCATTATCCGGAGAGAGGGTATCTGAACTTCAATAGGCAAGACTGCCTCCATGCCATAGACCAAGGAAAAGGGTGTTGCCCCTGTTGACGTCCGTGCTGAGGTACAGTACCCATGAAGAGCAAACAATAGCATTTCGTGCCAATCTTTATAAGTCACTATCATCTTCTGCACAATCTTCTTGATATTCTTATTTGCCGCTTCGACAACCCCATTCATCTTCGGCCGATAGGGAGAAGAGTTGTGGTGCTGTATCTTGAATTGCTCGCAGAGCTCAGTGATCATCTTATTGTTAAGATTGGTACCATTATCTGTAATGATCCTCTCAGGTACACCGTATCGACAGATCAGGTTATGCCGAATGAACCGTGCCACGACGTTCTTGGTTACCGTAGCGTAGGAAGCTGCTTCAACCCACTTCGTGAAGTAATCGATTGCTACCAGGATGAAGCGATGCCCATTGGATGCCATAGGTCTGATTTCACCGATCATATCAATGCCCCACATTGCAAACGGCCAAGGTGCTGTCAAGACGTTCAGAGGTACTGGAGGAAGGTGCACCTTATCAGCATAGATCTGGCACTTGTGACACGTCCGAGAATGTTGGTAACAGTCGGCTTCCATTGTGGACCAGAAATATCCTGCCCAAAGGATTTTCTTTGCCATGGTATGTCCACTGGAATGTGTTCCGAAGGTACCTTCATGCATCTCTTCCATGATCTTTTCTACTTCAGTCTTATCCACACAACGCAGTAAGGTTGAATCATGATTTCGTTTGTACAGAATGCCGTTGCTGAGGAAGAATTTTTCCGCGAATCTTCTCAGAAACTTTTTGTCATTAACAGATGCGCCTTCGGGGTATTCTTGAGCTTCCAAGTACCTCTTCACTTCGTGATACCAAGGTTTTTCAGTTACCTCTTCAGCCTCAAGATCACAGCAATGTGCAGGTTCATCCAGTTTCCAAATAATGATCCGAGGAGCCCCGTTGTCCCATTTGACTTTGAACATAGAAGACATCGTGTTGTACCCCAAAATTTGCCCTCCCATATTCTTCAAGATTTGGAAAGAGCATGCTTCAAAATCTCCTCAAGGGTTGCACAGTTCAAGGGCCTCCTAACAGTCAAAAACTAGGGTTTTGGTTCTGACAAAGAAATTGAAGTTTCCAAGGGTCCAATCAAGTCCTACATGCCTACAAACATGGTCAAGCATCCATATGCCAAGTTTCAAGACTTACAACACAAAATTGCACAGTCAAAAACCCTAATTGCTCAACAGTCAACTGTAGGGGTAAAATGGTCATTTGACAGTCAAAAGTCCAAATTTTTGATCAACATCTTATTTTAAAGCCACAAACATCATTTGATCAATTCTTGATCATGATTCTCAAAGCATGGCTCAAACAATCTCAAGATGCAAAAGTTTCCATATTTGGACAGTTGAAAAAGTCAACTGTAACTTGACCAAGGAATAACTTCCACATAGTTTATCAGAAAAATTCCACCCAAAGCTCATTTTGAAGAGAAATACATTTCCTACAACTCCTCTTCACACTTCAAGTCCAATAAATTCTCTCACAAAAAGTTATCAATTTCAACATTATAGGTCATTTTCAAAAGTCAACAAAAAGGGACTTTAAGTCAAAGACCATAACTTGAGATTGGTAAATCAAAATGACATGGGACTAAAGGAATTGGTTAGAGGACTTCAAGACCTTTCCAAAATATCCAAGAACATGATTAAAGCTTAAAAATTGAGCAAGATATGCCTTGTGGAAGTTGGGAAATTTTTGGGAATTTTGAAAAGTCAACTTTGCTTCAAATACCTCAAAATTGCTAATGGGCCACATTTTCTTCCAAGAATCATTATCCAAAGGCTATGCACGACCATTTTGCCCAAAGGGGAGTTATTTCATCATTTTTTATTATTTATTTGAATTTTTAATCACCATTAATTCATTTAATTAAATAAAATATGAAAAAAATACTCAAGCATGTATTCTAAATCTTTTTATGCAGCTAATAGGTCTAATAAAACCTCAAGATTTCGTGCACCCTCAATTTGGAAAGATTTGGCCATGATTGGTATCAAAAGCACATGGAAAAGATTTGAAAAGATGCCATTAAAAATCAAATATTTGATTCATGATTACAAGGGTTTTTGGACTTGATTTGCAAACCTAAAACACTCACATACATATACAGATCACAACCCTAGTGCAAAGAACCTTGGAGCTGCGCCTAAGAACCAAAACAAAACTTGCATTTTTCCATAAATTTTTTGAAACTGTTTTCATAGTTGCAGGTCGTTTCAAAGCAAAAGAGTTGTTCCATTGCATTCTTGACACATTCAGGAAGCTACCCCAATCAAAATCAACTCTCCAAGCGCAAAGAATTGGTAGATAGGAGTCCCACTTTTCTGTAAAATATTCATAATCGCATCCTGAATTCCATGCATTTTTCATGTGTTTTTGATATTGATTTATACTAATCTAATCATTCTAAAGCTAATGGTGTTATCTAATTGAATTAATATGGCCTGTGCGCAAAGTTGCCATTAAAATGTTTTAGGGTTTCTCAAGCTTCAAATTTGGCATTTGCACACACTGTAAAATCAGGACATCCAATCACCATGGTTAGACTCAGCACATCTGGACGATTCAATCCCACTAGTCGCGCCCTATTTATACGTCCACACGAGCTATTCGCTATTTTCAAAAAGGCTGTGTTTTGGGGGGGTTTAAAACCCCCGCTACCTCTTTTTATTTCAGGGACGAACGGAGAAGAAGATCATGTGACGAGATCTGATTGGATGGTTTGAATTCCAGCGCGCATTTTTTATTTCTATATCACTAACGTCAATTTTCTTTTATATTATTTGTTCTTTATTCTATGTACAACGCGCTCAAATAGCTCAGTTGGTGGACAAAAGGCTTGGTAAACGTTGGGACCTGGGTTCGAATCCCAGGTCCCCCCACTTTATTCCATATTTTTCTTTCTAACATGGTTCTATGTAGCGTGCTTCCTAAGGTCTACCATGTAGCCTCATATCTTGGCTTGCCACACGTCCCACAACATCAATCCAATGGCCATGATCTGAAGAACACCATACGCATTGGTCAATGGAGCCACACATATCCCAAAAAAGTCAACCAGACCTCTAATAAATGGGCCAAATTGCTGGCAACTTACCTCCAAAATTGGGGTCAACACCCCCCATTGGTTTGCATTCTATTTTTCATTCTTTTTATTTTTCTATTTTATTTGTTTTATTTAGTTTTATTTTAATTCTTTAAATTAATTTTTCATAACATAAAAATACCAAAAAAATCAGAAACTATAAAAATAAAAAATATGTTTTAATGTTTAATTCACTAACATTTTTTTGTAAATAAATTCAACAATTAATTTAGTTTTAATTCTAGGTTTAATTTTAATGTTTTTTTAATAAGCTAAAAAATGTAGAATTAGGATTTTAAATACTTTATTATTTTTCTTTTCTTCTACCATTATTAATAATTAATTATTTTTTGTAAATAAATTTGCCATTAAATAATTAGGTTAAAACTAGGTTAGATTTAAACATTTTTTTAATAAATTAAAAATAGTTTAGAATTAGGGTTTTAATTTCATATAATTTTCTTACTAATTCCATAAATACAAAAACTCAAAAATAATTTCCTTTCCTCATTTAACTTAATTAATTTATTAATTGTAATTTAATTTCCTTAAAAGGGTCCAACGCCCTCGCATTCCCGACTTTACTTCTTCTCGCATTTTACTTTTATTTCTTTTTGTGAATATAATGTATTTATCCCAAAGCCGTGTAATAGATTAATTAGACATTTATCTTTCCGCATTTTATTTTATTTCAAATCGGGTCTTGGATTAATTTGGCGATGTAGACCCGCGCCTTTGTAATAGCGTAGGACTTTTTAATTCCGCACCTTTTAACTGTTAATAACTTGCATGAAAGAATGAATGCCAAAAATAAAAACAAAGCGTAGATCACCAATGCATGAACAAGATAAACATAAATGAACATGACACACAAATCACACACCACCCCTAGGGTACGCCTCATTGTTGCCTTGCCCCTCGAAAAGTGGTCTTCGAGTAGAGGATGTTTTAGTAAGTCCTCATGTCCATGAACATGGCATGAGGGTAGCTTCTAAGGTGTCTTCCTATTGCTCTGGTGACCACAATGTCCCGAACCCTCGAATTGACCCGAACACCTCCAACGGTGGTGCTACCTACCTCTCAATGGTGGGATGGCACTACTTTAAGGACATTTACACAGACGAATTCCTTAGGGTAGGTAGAGAACTCGTAGATACTTGCTCTAATTTCAAAACAAATCAAAAACTTCTTTTCACACCGACACTTTCAAAAAAGCTTTCAAAAACAATTTTTCAAACACTCTTGAGGACTGATACAAGAGTCGACCTGAAATCTTTAAACGAAACTTTTTCAAACTCACTCACAATTCGAAAAGAAAACACTTTTGAAAACACAAATGAGCAAGTATCTAAGAGCCCGTGGATAACCACGGATAGAAAGGGTGCTAACACCTTCCCTTTCTATAAATCTACCTCCCGAACCGAGAAACTATCTCATAAGGAATTTTGCTGTGCTTTTGTCCTGTCCATGTTTGGAGAAAATAAAAGACGGTGGCGACTCTTGCTTCCGCGACATTTCGCGAACCAGCGTTAAACAGTCAGTTCCAGATCCACCGATCACAGAACTGGCGACTCTGCTGGGGAGAAACTTATAAAGTGAGGTGTACCTTAGGACTAAGATCACTTGTGTTTTCAATTGTATGAATTGTTTGCTTTATTATTTTGGGTACTGTCTTGGGAGTTACATAGATCCTAACCCGGATCTGGGGATACCCTGTTAGGTAGCATAAGCTGTGAGGGACCTGTCCGGCGTAGACCGACATGGGTGAAGCAGTGGCTACGTTGGTGTGGCACCTTGGTCTGTACCGATATCCCTTGTGTCGCAACGAGGAGAATATGGGTCTTCCAAGGAGTCGTTAAACACCAACAGACCTTAGAACCTTAAATGACACAACTTGGCCATTAGAACAGTAGTAGTATGCTACGCCCATTGAGGCTAAACTCTCGTGATGGTTCTGGCTGCAAGAAAAGATTGCGATGCTGGAGTTATGACCGATTGAGCGTAGTCAATGATATTGGGATCCTCTTAGAACCCAGTTACTTTTGATAGGACAGGAATGAACTAACAAACTGAAATAGGGTAATACCCAGACCCCATGCTGGCCTAAACTCTAAGGGCTCTTTTGTGTGACTTGTGTGCCTTCGTACTTGACTATTTGCATGCTTGTTGTCTGACACTTGAGTTTCTTGCAGGTTTTGTTTGTAGTCCTTAATTAGGACTCATAACAGGGTTTACTGAGTTTCTTGCAGGTTTTGTTTTTAGTCCTTAATTAGGACTCATAACAGGGTTTACTGAGTTTGCTTGCAGGTTTTGTTTATAGTCCTTAATAGGGACTTATAACAAGGTTTACCCATATTACCCCATGCATCATGACATCATACCATTGCATGCATCCTACATAAAGACTAATCCATTTCAAGGACCTCAAGGGCTTGTGATGCAGGTCATGATTAATCAAACACCCAGCAAGGGGCAAAGGGGATTTATTTTCCTCTAGCCAAGGTTGTCAGGGGCTATGACCCACTCGATATGGTGAGCCTTGACTCTTGAAGAAGGATTCTCAACATCATGAAGTTCCTTCAATCAAGTTACCAGTTTCCAACTCTAAAAATTTTCTTGTTTACCCCGCGAGGTCCTCGAAAACATTACATGCATATCATACATATCATTGCATAACAGGTACCCTTGTTGCAGGTCACTTACCTTTCTCGCTGTCTATTTCAGCAATGGCTTCCCAACAAGATAACCAGGACCTTCTTGCTCAAGAAACTCGGTTCGAAGAAATCCTCCTGAATCTATCCAAGGGGCAGGAGGAGTTGAGAGCACTTCTCATGGGGACTTTGGTCAGAAACAGTGCTGAGGACGATCGGCTGAAACACCTGCAAGCTGAGATGGATGCAATGAAAACCCAGATGCTGGGGCAGGTGACTGCCATTCAAGGTTTAGCTCAAAGACAAGAAGAGCTCGGAGTTCTCGTCAACCAACTGCTTCAGAGTAACCAACTGGGGCAAACGTCTGAGGGTAAAGAGCCAGTCATCGTTCAACCACCTTTGAGACAAGGAGATAAGGGGAGAGCTCCTCAAATGGCTTCAGGGTCACAAACTCAGCAGCAACTTCACCAGCTTCAGCCAGACAAGCCCAGGAGGCAATTCACCCAGCTCAACATGTCGCTGTTTCAAGCTTTACAACGCCTATTGAGATTGAATCTGATCACATTAAGGGCTCATCCCCGGAACCCCAACACAACATCTCCTACCTATCATCCCAATAAAAGGTGTGCCTACCACTCTGCCAGTCCAGGACATGATACAAATGAGTGTTGGGATCTGAAGAACAAGATCCAGGACCTGATCGATGAAGGAGCATTGGAGTTCACACAAGATGGTCAGGCTGAGTTTTTCTACCATCCCTCCAAGGCTCACCATTTGAAGTAACAAGCCTTGAGATGAAAAGACTTTTTTTCATTAGGATTTTCAAGTTGTAACTTTCTTTTGTTCAAACATTTATTCATGTTAAACGTTGTTATTTCATTAATGCATCGCGTATGTCTGTTTTGAAGCAATATATTCGTATTCACTATATGCAAATTATTTTCATATTTTTTCTGATGATCAACGCTAGATTAATAATTCTAAGCCTCTTGAGGGAGGATGGCGAAAACGATACCAAGATCTCTACAACATGCTTTTGAACAGACCTCGCTGATGAAGTACATGCATTGTTTCAAATCCCTAAACACTGGAGTTATAAGGAAGATAATCCCTCGTCAACCCCTTTGATCCAAAGAAGTAGGAGTTTTTCTTTTTGAAAATTATAACCCTTAATCATAACCTGGGGCAGGGTAGTTATCTCAGTTGATCCAAGTGCATAACAAATGGCACCAAAGAGGTCCTTACAAAAAAAAAAGACACTGATAGTTCCGAACAGTCATAAAGACAGGCAGCCATTACTTCTCAAAATAAAAAAAAAACCCAATAGGTCAAAAAACCTATGAAGGAGACTTACGAAGCTGAGGCATCCCGCTGACTGTAATTCCAAAAAAGGAAACAGTTCAGGCAAAAACAGGGATAACAAAATCAAAAAGAAAGAGGTCCTACAAACCCTCGACAAAAAAAAAGGAAATGACTGCCTATTCAAAATAAACTGTCAATATCCGAATCATCATCGGAAAATCAAAGCAAAGACTCAAACAAGATCTAACGTATGATCAACTGAGTTTAGGTTTGGAGAACATCACGAAGAGCGGGTGGGTATAAATAAAATTTGAGCCTTTATCCTTTGTTTCTTAAACCGTGAACCAGGCCACGTTATAACCCTCAAAAGTCCTAGCTGAAGCATGGGTTAGTTCGAAAGCATACTGTTACAAAGGTATCCTGACTCCTTAAGGCCTACAGTAAATACGGAGTTGACATCACGTTTTACAAACATTCACTTGTTTTATGAAAAAGAATGCATTTTCTTCAAGACAGACATAAGCTTTGCATTTTTAACATAACTTTGTTTGCATATGACTTTTTATTTGAACAACATAGAAATTCGCACGAAGAACGCCTAATGAATAGAGGCACTTCCAATCAAGGGGCATGGCATGATCATGGTCCATCATCTGGGGCAGTCCAATCAAGATTCGGAGAATCTCTCAAAGGCCAAATAGCCTGGGGCAAATCTCCGCCTAAGTCACTTGGGGCATTCCAACAACGAATCTTGCTTGATCAAACATCTTCTGGGGCATGACAAAACACTTCTAACAGAGGCAACTCCCTACATTCTGAGAACGTGGATATAGTCGAAAAAAATACTACGCGTAATCAAAGACCCGCTAGGTTGACACACCTAGGCAAAAATAAGGGCTTCCCGGCGAACCAAAAGGGTTCGGGCAAAATGAAGGGATGAAATGAAAAAAATTCGTACACCCGGCAAGTCGAAAACCTGAAAAGGCGGCTTGGGCAAAAATGGGTATCCCGGTGGACTGAAAACCCGAAAGGGCGGTCCAGGCAAAAGTTAGGGATCAAAGCGTACGACTATGTCCCGTCATCTTGCCACCGGCCTACCAGAAGAAGGTTTGTCCATCAACAACTATCAGCACCCCACAGGTGCCTTCTCCCACCTCAGAAACAGGGGCAATAATGAGTTGTCCAAACGATCTAATTGCTCTGCCCACCAAGGTACCAAGGCAAGTTCGGCTGAAGAACATAACCAATACACCTTAACTCCCCAGAGATTGAGCCAGCAGATCAATGCACTCTCCCCATGCAAAGCTATATTATCAAACCTTAGGGAAGTTGGGTATCCTCCAGCAGATCTTAACATTCCCCAGCAATATACGAACATTCCTAACAAGCATCCCCGGCAGTCTTGATCTAAGATTGTTCCCCGACGGTATACCAGACGTTCAGTGGAGCCACTTCCCCGTACAGTTCAAAAATTTCCTCAGGAGAGTCCAGTCCCATCTGAAAAGATTTCCCCAGGAAAGCTGAATCATCTCCCCAGCAGGAAGCTTATCCCCAGTAGATTCTGGAAGCTTATCCCTCGCAGAGCACGAACGCGTCCCCCAGCTTTATTCAAAGGTTATTTCCCTACCAGGATATAACTGGGTTATCCTCAGCCAAAAGCCACGGAAAGATCGTCCTCGGCGAAGTCTTCTTATCCCCAGCGGAGTCTATTAAAACTTCCAATATAACGACGGTATCCCCAGCGAAGTTACTACCAACATCTCAACAAGAGTACCTCTCTCCCCACAGAGTATTGTTCCCCAGCCAGATCGCTAGAGTACTTTTCTCCCCGCAGAGTAATCCATTCGCCAAGTCTATTCCCCAATGGAGTTATCTTCTCCTACCAGTATTCTTGCAACCATCACTCCCCAGCGGAAACAAATATTTTTCTCTGCAAACATCAGCCCAGGATGTGACTTCCCAGCACCCGTCAAGGATTTACTTTCCTAGACGAAAAACATATATTCATAAACATCGCATTTCCATACATTATAGCATGCGCATACACATCAAATCTTACAAATCTCATTCATGTCGAGAACATCATTGCTTGATCCATATCATGCATTGCATATGACTGACCTTTACCTTTCAGGAAAGATCCAGTTGAGTTCTCAGTTATATTTAAAGACCTTGTCCGGTTCAGTTAAATCGACTCTAAGATTTTCCTGATTCTTATCCAGTCAAAGGCCTTCTCTGGTTCAGTCAGATCGACCCTAAGATCTCCCTGATTCTTATCCAGTTGAAGATTTCAAGACCTTGTCCGGTTCAGTTAAATCGACCCTGAGATTTTCCTGATTCTTATCCAGTCAAAGGCCTTCTCTGGTTCAGTCAGATCGACCCTAAGATCTCCCTGATTCTTATCTAGTTGAAGATATTCCAAGACCTTGTCCGGTTCAGGTAAATCGACCCTAAGATTTTCCTGATTCTTATCCAGTCAAAGGCCTTCTCTGGTTCAGTCAGATCGACCCTAAGATCTCCCTGATTCTTATCCAGTTGAAGATATTCCAAGACCTTGTCCGGTTCAGTTAAATCGACCCTAAGATTTTCCTGATTCTTATCCAGTCAAAGGCCTTCTCTGGTTCAGTCAGATCGACCCTAAGATCTCCCTGATTCTTATCCAGTTGAAGATTCCAAGACCTTGTCCGGTTCAGTTAAATCGACCCTAAGACTTTCCTGATTCTTATCCAGTCAAAGGCCTTCTCCGGTTCAGTCAGATCGACCCTAAGATCTCCCTGATTCTTATCCCAGTAGAAGACATCCAAGATTCTCTCAGCGTTACTGTTGAGGTTGAAGTCGCCTAAGATTCTCTCAGCGTTACTGTTGAGGTTGAAGTCGCCCAAGATTCTCTCAACATTACTGTTGAGGTTGAAGTCGCCCAAGATTCTCTCAGCGTTACTGTTGAGGTTGAAGTCGCCCAAGATTCTCTCAGCGTTACTGTTGAGGTTGAAGTCGCCCAAGATTCTCTCAGCATTACTGTTGAGGTTGAAGTCGCCCAAGATTCTCTCAGCGTTACTGTTGAGGTTGAACTCGCCCAAGATTCTCTCAGCGTTACTGTTGAGGTTGAAGTCGCCCAAGATTCTCTCAGCGTTACTGTTGAGGTTGAAGTCGCCCAAGATTCTCTCAGCGTTACTGTTGAGGTTGAAGTCGCCTAAGATTCTCTCAGCGTTACTGTTGAGGTTGAAGTCGCCCAAGATTCTCTCAGCGTTACTGTTGAGGTAGAAGACATCCAAGATTCTCTCAGCATTCCTGTTGAGGTAGTAATCGTCCAAGGTTCTCTCAGCGTTCCTGTTGAGGTAGTAATCGCCCCAAGATTCTCTCAGTGTTCCTGTTGAGGTAGTAATCGTCCAAGGTTCTCTCACCGTCCCGTTGAGGTAGTAACCATCCCTGGTTCACTCATTACCTTTTGAAGCTCCAGATTCAACTCCTGTAACCAGTCAGGGTACATCTACACAAAGAGTTTGAAGACCAACTCCTGTAACAGGTCAGGTAATCATTTTCTTTTTCAGGTATGCAAGTTCTCGCTAAGGAATCTCTTACGCGATCGACACCCAGGTGGCATCTATAAGCCCATCCACTTTCCATCACCTCTCAGCATGGCATCTATAAGCCCATCATCCTATCCATCAATCTCCAAATGGCATCTATAAGCCCATTCCCATCATCACACTGCTACTATGTGAGCACAAATTTCTGGGCACTCTAGTGTTCAATCATCTTCCACCTTCGGATTACGAGAGGCACGTCAGCCAATCTGCATCCTCAGGTCTAAGAAGATTGAACAGGGGCAACTGTTGTACCCCAAAATTTGCCTTCCCATATTCTTCAAGATTTGCAAAGAGCATGCTTCAAAATCTCCTCAAGGGTTGCACAGTTCAAGGGCCTCCTAACAGTCAAAAACTAGGGTTTTGGTTCTGACAAAGAAATTGAAGTTTCCAAGGGTCCAATCAAGTCCTACATGCCTACAAACATGGTCAAGCATCCATATGCCAAGTTTCAAGACTTACAACACAAAATTGCACAGTCAAAAACCCTAATTGCTCAACAGTCAACTGTAGGGGTAAAATGGTCATTTAACAGTCAAAAGTCCAAATTTTTGATCAACATCTTATTTTGAAGCCACAAACATCATTTGATCAATTCTTGATCATGATTCTCAAAGCATGGCTCAAAAAATCTCAAGATGCAAAAGTTTCCATATTTGGACAGTTGAAAAAGTCAACTGTAACTTGACCAAGGCATAACTTCCACATGGTTTATCAGAAAAATTCCATCCAAAGCTCATTTTTAAGAGAAAGACATTTCCTACAACTCCTCTTCACACTTCAAGTCTAAGAAATGCTCTCACAAAAAGTTATCAATTTCAACATTATAGGTCATTTTCAAAAGTCAACAAAAAGGGACTTTAAGTCAAAGACCATAACTTGAGATTGGTAAATCAAAATTACATGGGACCAAAGGAATTGGTTATAGGACTTCAAGACCTTTCCAAAATGTCCAAGAAAATTATCAAAGCTTAAAAATTGAGCAAGATATGCCTTGTGGAAGTTGGGAAATTTTTGGGAATTTTGAAAAGTCAACTTTGCTTCAAATACCTCAAAATTGCTAATGGGCCACATTTTCTTCCAAGAATCATTATCCAAAGGCTATGCACGACCATTTGGCCCAAAGGGGAGTTATTTCATCATTTTTTATTATTTATTTGAATTTTTAATCACCATTAATTCATTTAATTAAATAAAATATGAAAAAAATACTCAAGCATGTATTCTAAATCTTTTTATGCAGCTAATAGGTCTAATAAAACCTCAAGATTTCGTGCACCCTCAATTTGGAAAGATTTGGCCATGATTGGTATCAAAAGCACATGGAAAAGATTTGAAAAGATGCCATTAAAAATCAAATATTTGATTCATGATTACAAGGGTTTTTGGACTTGATTTGCAAACCTAAAACACTCACATACATATACAGATCACAACCCTAGTGCAAAGAACCTTGGAGCTGTGCCTAAGAACCAAAACAAAACTTGCATTTTTCCATAAATTTTTTGAAACTGTTTTCATAGTTGCAGGTCGTTTCAAAGCAAAAGAGTTGTTCCATTGCATTCTTGACACATTCAGGAAGCTACCCCAATCAAAATCAACTCTCCAAGCGCAAAGAATTGGTAGATAGGAGTCCCACTTTTCTGTAAAATATTCATAATCGCATCCTGAATTCCATGCATTTTTCATGTGTTTTTGATATTGATTTATACTAATCTAATCATTCTAAAGCTAATGGTGTTATCTAATTGAATTAATATGGCCTGTGCGCAAAGTTGCCATTAAAATGTTTTAGGGTTTCTCAAGCTTCAAATTGGGCGTTTGCACACACTGTAAAATCAGGACATCCAATCACCATGGTTAGAATCAGCACATCTGGACGATTCAATCCCACTAGTCGCGCCCTATTTATACGTCCACACGAGCTATTCGCTATTTTCAAAAAGGCTGTGTTTTGGGGGGTTTAAAACCCCCGCTACCTCTTTTTATTTCAGGGACGAACGGAGAAGAAGATCATGTGGCGAGATCTGATTGGATGGTTTGAATTCCAGCGCGCGTTTTTTATTTCTATATCACTAACGTCAATTTTCTTTTATATTATTTGTTCTTTATTCTATGTACAACGCGCTCAAATAGCTCAGTTGGTGGACAAAAGGCTTGGTAAACGTTGGGACCTGGGTTCGAATCCTAGGTCCCCCCACTTTATTCCATATTTATCTTTCTAACATGGTTCTATGTAGCGTGCTTTCTAAGGTCTACCATGCAGCCTCATATCTTGGCTTGCCACACGTCCCACAACATCAATCCAATGGCCATGATCTGAAGAACACCATACGCATTGGTCAATGGAGCCACACGCATCCCAGAAAAGTCAACCAGGCCTCTAATAAATAGGCCAAATTGCTGGCAACTTACCTCCAAAATTGGGGTCAACACCCCCCATTGGTTTGCATTCTATTTTTCATTCTTTTTATTTTTTCTATTTTATTTGTTTTATTTAGTTTTATTTTAATTCTTTAAATTAATTTTTCATAACATAAAAATACCAAAAAAATCAGAAACTATAAAAATAAAAAATATGTTTTAATGTTTAATTCACTAACATTTTTTGTAAATAAATTCAACAATTAATTTAGTTTTAATTCTAGGTTTAATTTTAATGTTTTTTTTAATAAGCTAAAAAATGTAGAATTAGGGTTTTTAATACTTTATTCTTTTTCTTTTCTTCTACCATTATTAATAATTAATTATTTTTTGTAAATAAATTTGCCATTAAATAATTAGGTTAAAACTAGGTTAGATTTAAACATTTTTTTAATAAATTAAAAATAGTTTAGAATTAGGGTTTTAATTTCATTTAATTTTCTTACTAATTCCATAAAAACAAAAACTCAAAAATAATTTCCTTTCCTCATTTAACTTAATTAATTTATTAATTGTAATTTAATTTCCTTAAAAGGGTCCAACGCCCTCGCATTCCCGACTTTACTTCTTCTCGCATTTTACTTTTATTTCTTTTTGTGAATATAATGTATTTATCCCAAAGCCGTGTAATAGATTAATTAGAAATTTATCTTTCCGCATTTTATTTTATTTCAAATCGGGTCTTGGATTAATTTGGCGATGTAGACCCGCGCCTTTGTAATAGCGTAGGACTTTTTAATTCCGCACCTTTTAACTGTTAATAACTTGCATGAAAGAATGAATACCAAAAATAAAAATAAAGCGTAGATCACCAATGCATGAACAAGATAAACATAAATGAACATGACACACAAATCACACACCACCCCTAGGGTACGCCTCATTGTTGCCTTGCCCCTCGAAAAGTGTTCGTCGAGTAGAGGATGTTTTAATAAGTCCTCATGTCCATGAACATGGCATGAGGGTAGCTTCTAAGGTGTCTTCCTATTGCTCTGGTGACCACAATGTCCTGAACCCTCGAATTGACCCGAACACCTCCAACGGTGGTGCTACCTACCTCTCAATGGTGGGATGGCACTACTTTAAGGACATTTACACAGACGAATTCCTTAGGGTAGGTAGAGAACTCGTAGATACTTGCTCTAATTTCAAAACAAATCAAAAACTTCTTTTCACACCGACACTTTCAAAAAAGCTTTCAAAAACAATTTTTCAAACACTCTTGAGGACTGATACAAGAGTCGACCTGAAATCTTTAAACGCAACTTTTTCAAACTCACTCACAATTCGAAAAGCAAACACTTTTGAAAACATAAATGAGCAAGTATCTAAGAGCCCGTGGATAACCACGGATAGAAAGGGTGCTAACACCTTCCCTTTCTATAAATCTACCTCCCGAACCGAGAAACTATCTCATAAGGAATTTTGCTGTGCTTTTGTCCTGTCCATGTTTGGAGAAAATAAAAGACGGTGGCGACTCTTGCTTCCGCGACATTTCGCGAACCAGCGTTAAACAGTCAGTTCCAGATCCACCGATCAAACATCGTAGCTAGCGCGTCCGCCAACTGATTCTCCTCTCTTGGGAAGTGTTCAAAAGTTATCTCTTCGAAATGGGGGATCAATGTCAACATATACTCTTTGTAAGGAATAAGATTTGGGTGTTTCGTATCCCACTCGCCTTTGATCTGTCTGATCACGAGAGAGGAATCTCCGAAGACACTCAGAAACTTAATCCTTAGGTCAATTGCAGCTTGAAGACCCATGATGCATGCCTCATACTCCGCCATGTTGTTGGTGCAGTTGAAACATAGCCGGGCAGTGAGTGGAGTATGAGTGCCTTTAGGGGATATGATCACGGCGCCAATACCGTTACCCAAAGCATTTGAGGCTCCGTCAAAGTGCATAGACCATCGGGATCCTTCCTCAGGTCCTTCATCCGGTCCAGGTACTTCACAATCAGTTACTACCATGATATTCTCGTCTGGAAATTCAAAGTTCATAGATTGGTAGTCATCCACTGCCTGGTGTGCCAAATGGTCTGCCAACACACTTCCCTTGATTGCCTTCTGAGTTGTGTACTGGATGTCGTATTCGGTCAAGATCATTTGCCATCTTGCTATTCTTCCGGACAAGGCAGGCTTTTCGAAGATGTACTTTATTGGATCCATTTTTGAAATCAAGAGAGTAGTGTGAGTCAACATATACTGTCTCAGCCGGCGAGCAGCCCATACCAAAGCGCAGCAAGTTTTCTCGAGCAGTGAGTATCGGGTCTCACAGTCAGTAAACTTTTTGCTAAGGTAATAAATAGCATGCTCTTTTCGGCCAGACTCATCATGCTGCCCCAGCACACACCGCATTGAGCTGTCAAGTACTGTCAAGTATAAGATTAGAGGTCTCCCTTCAACCGGCGGCATAAGAATGGGTGGTTCTTGGAGATACTCTTTGATTCTTTCGAAAGCGGCCTGAC
Organism: Vicia faba; assembly: GCA_948472305.1. Classification (NCBI taxonomy): domain Eukaryota; kingdom Viridiplantae; phylum Streptophyta; class Magnoliopsida; order Fabales; family Fabaceae; genus Vicia; species Vicia faba. Next base: position 1,238,721,339 of record OX451738.1, read on the forward strand.
ATTCATCATTCCAACGTACTACTTGATCTTTCTTCAGCAGCTTGAAGATTGGTTCACAGGTAGCAGTTAGGTGCAAGATGAATCGGGCAATGTAGTTCAGCCGTCCTAGAAAGCCTCTGACTTCTTTTTCTGTCTTGGGAGTTGGCATCTCTTGTATGGATTTCACTTTGGCAGGGTCCACTTGAATACCTTTGTCGCTCATGACGAAGCCTAGTAGTTTTCCAGATCTTACCCCGAAGGTGCACTTGTTCGGGTTCAACCTTAGCTTGTACAACTTCAACCGGTCAAACAGCTTTTGTAGATGGTCAAGGTGTTCCTCCTCAGTTTGGGACCTTGAAATCATATCGTCGACGTATACTTCAATCTCATGATGGATCATGTCATGAAACAAAGCAACCATGGCATGTTGGTAGGTGCCCCACTGAGTAACAAAAGTGGTCTTCTCCATGTCTTCAGGAGCCATCTTGATTTGATTATAACCGGAGAACCCGTCCATGAAGGAGAATACCTTATGCTGAGCGGTGTTGTCAACCAGAACATCGATATGAGGCAGAGGGAAATCATCCTTAGGGCTCGCCCTGTTCAAATCCCTGTAATCAACACACATTTGGACCTTACCATCTTTCTTTGGTACTGGTACCACGTTGGCAACCCACTGAGGGTAAGAAGTCACTGCTAGAAACCCGACATCAAATTGTTTCATAACCTCAGCTTTGATTTTCTCGGACATCTCTGGACGCATACGGCGGACCTTCTGTTTTACCGGAGGGCATTCTTCCTTGGTAGGCAGGTGATGAACCACAATGTCAGTATCTAACCCAGGCATGTCTTCGTAAGACCAGGAAAATATTTCCATGTAGTCATGCAGCATCTGAATCAACCGTTGTTTCACACTAGGCTCTAGATTGGCACCAATCTTGACCTCCTTTCTATCTGTCTCAGTACCCAGATTTACCGTTTCCACTGGCTCTTCATGTGGCTGAATGACCCTCTCTTCCTGGAGTAGCAGTCTTGCAAGTTCACCAGGCACTTCGCAATCATCTTCACCTTCGTCTTCGGCTAAGTTGATCGGATTTTCAAAGTCATAACTGGCAGTAGCAGAGTCATTACCAGTGAGATCCAGAGTGGATTGGAACCTGTATAGGTGAGTGTGTGTAAATATAGCTGTTTTGCAATATATAATAAAGAAGAAAAAAAAGGAGTGCAAGATTTGAAATGCAAAAAACGTCCAATGCTTTTATTAATGATATATGAAAATGACAAATAATAAGCCCTCACAAATGAAGCCACGGTGCCCCGGGTAAGACACCGGGCCATAAAGTTTCAAATTATTGTTTGTTACAAATTCAAAACAAAGGAGTTCATTACTGAGTGACAAAAGTAATAGGTATGAAATCTTTCGCCGTCCAGTTGCTTGGTCCACCGTTGGTCGTTGGGTAGATCCAGCTGTCGAATTCAGATTCCTCCACGTCGTCTTCAACAACATTTACTCCCGGGTTGGTGATGAGCACATGAGGTCTTTCAATCCTTTCCTTACGAACATCCCTCTGAGCTTCTGCAGTGAAACCCAAACCAAACTTGTCAGTCTTCAGAGTGAAATCAGGAAGTAGGCCCCAGTTTGCGCACTCACCCTTCTCAATAACAGCCCGGGCATCCTTTAAGGAATCCATCTTCAGAGGAGAGTCTTCTTCAGTCAGAGTCTCTGCTGACGCCAATGTCTGAGGAACTTTTTCAAAATGTTGAAAGGGGGTCTCAATGAACTCCCCATACATCTCTACATACCGGAACAAGTTGAGGTGGCTGACCATATATTCTTCTTCCCCTTGAACTGTTACGATCTTCCCCCTGACCGGGTACTTAAGCTTCTGATGTAGAGTTGAGGTCATAGCTCCAGCCTTGTGGATCCAAGGACGACCCAGAAAACAAGAATAGGATGGTCGGATGTCCATCACATAGAAAGTAGAATCAAAAACTTGAGAACCAACCCTGATTGGAATGTCAACTTCCCCATGTACCATCCTTTTGGACCCGTCAAGGGCCCGGACAACAATGTTACTAGGCTTGAGCTCTAAACCCTCACAACCCAACCTGTCTAGGGCCTTCTTGGGTAATACGTTCAACGAAGAACCGGTGTCTACTAACACATGGGCAAGAGTAGTGCCCCTGCATTCAATGGAGACATGCAGGGCGTCGTTATGGTTCTTTCCTTTGGCAGTCAGATCGGCGTCAGAGAAACCCAACCCATTATCAGCAGTTAAGTTGGCCACACAATCGGTAAATTGATCAGCAGACGTTTCTTGTGGCACATGGGCCGTCTTCAAGAAGGAAATCAGGGCCTTGGCATGGGCCTCTGAACACAACAACAGTGATAGCATATAAATTTTAGAGGGGGTGTGCCCCAGCTGCTCAACTACATTGAAATCACTCTTCTTGATAATTTTAAGAATCTCTTCCATCTCTTGCTTGGAAGCTTCAACATTGGTTGTCTTCGGTGCCTCTATCTGGGCAGGCACATCAGTAGCAATCCCTTTGCCCCGAGCATCAGATGACTCGGCAGCAGGGGTAGAAATAGGAACTTGGCCAGGAAGGGAAGCAAGCACACTGGCAGGTGTGATGACAATAGGCCTCTGAATAGCTGGTGGCGCAATATCAGGTGAGAAAAGCCTACCACTACGAGTGACTTTGGCGTGCCCGGTGATGTTACTGACGCTGGTACTAGTATCGAACTCTTGTTTAACTCCAAGCACATAAACATCTGCCCCATAGTGCCAAGGGACAACTTTGTCGGATGTATAGGGGAGGGGCCCCGGAACAGTGATGATGATAGGAGCAATCTTCTGAGTAGACATGATTTTGACAGGCTTCTTTGAGGGAGCCTTAGGAGAGTTGTTGAAAATAGTAACAATGGACACTTCTTCAGCAGGGATAGCAGGAACAACAATCTTCTCGAACAAGATCTCTTTGCTATCCATTAGGTTTTGGATGCCTGACTTCAGCAAAGCACAACCGGCAGGTGAAACAGCACATAGATGGCAACCTTTACGACATCCCGGAAATAAACCGGCTAGTAACAGGTTCCTCTTGACAGTCAACAACGGAGTAACAATATCGTCCACAGAGGCTACATACAGGTCTTCTTCCACAACATTCACTCCATGTTGGGGCATGGGAGCAGTCACAACATTGGGCCTTTCGGGCGCCTCGAACTGTACTTCTTTAGCATCAATAAGGTCCTGAACCTTATTCCTCAGAGCCCAACAGTCATCAGTAGAATGCCCTGGGCTGTCAGAGTGATAAGCGCAACGGGCATTGGGGTTGTACTTTGGAGAGGTTGTGTTCACTACCTTCGGAGCTTCTTTGATTGGTTGACAGTAGTTGCGGCAATATCTGAGACAGGGTCATACTGAGCCGAGTGTACTGCCTTTTGGGTCTCTCACCCCTTGGCTGGTTGTATTGCTGAGGAGCAGCAGCAGGCTTTGAAATTACCACCGCGTTGACAGCTTGGCGGCGTTCCGGTTTATTCTGTTTCCTCGACCCATAAACAACACTAGATTCCTTCTTGAAGGGCTTCTTTTCAGAGCTCGAGGAGGCACCCTTTTGTATCTTCCCAGACTTGATACCAGCTTCTATCCTCTCACCAGTCAAGATCAGATCTGTAAACCCAGCAGAAGAATTCCCAATCAGATGGTTGAAGAATGGACCAGACAGGGTCCCCAAGAACATGTCCACGAGCTCACGGTCAGTCAAAGGCGGCTGCACCCTTCCATCCAGGTCTCTCCACTTTTGCGCATACTCCTTAAAACCTTCTCCCGTCCCTAGCGACATACCCTGGAGTTGGGTACGCGTAGGAGCGAGGTCGGAATTATACTAATACTGCTTATAAGATGCAGTAGCCAAGTCCTCCCAATTACGAATACTGGTTCCATCCAGCTGATAGAACCATTCGAGTTGAGTCCCTGAAAGACTATCCTGGAAGAAATGGATCCATAGATTCTTGTATGCAGTGTAAGGTTGGATCTTCCTTACATATGATCTGAGATGCAGCTTAGGACAGGAAGCCCTGTCGTATTTCGCAAAGTCAGGTGCCTTGAACTTGTGGGGAATCACCACCCCAGAAGATAAACCTAGATCTCCAAAATCCAACCCAGGCACATGTTGAATCTCCATAGCACTCAGACGGTCCTCTAGCTGTTTATACCTATCCTCAGCAGGAGGATACTGTTCATCATTGTAATCTGTCTCGTTGTCGGAGACCACGGGACTATGAACCCTTCTCTCTTGGGGACTATCTTTCCCTACAGAGGAAGTAGCCAGATCAGCCTCATTTTGTAGTGCATTCCCAAATCTCCGTCCAGTGTTAAACAGCACAGTCCTCTTCTTTTTCTTCTTCAAAAGCAGAGTCTTCAACTCCTGTTGACCCTGGGCTAAGCTCATGACCAGCTCTTTGAACTGGGCGTTCTGGGCCTGGAGGGCCTTGATGGCTTGTTCAGTAGTAGGTTCAGGATTCATGATGATTGCTGAAATAAACAGCGAAGAAGATTAAACAACCTGTAGAAAAAGGGTACCTGTTATGCATATGATGAATGGAATGCGTATGATTTATGTTTTCAAAGACAACCGGGATTCAACTTTGTAGACAAAAAGGAAACACACTTTATTAGATTAAACTTTGAATTTTTCAACAAACTTCCCTTAGGTGTTACAAGAATGAAAATACTGAAAAGGAAATGAAAGTTGTAAAAGAAACATCCAAAGCTCATCAGTGCTCCCATGGCCTCTTCTTCTCGGTACGGATATAGTCATTCAGGATCCGCTCATTTTCCAATTGCTTGGTCAGCTTCTGGATTTTCTGTTCTTGTTCATTGAACCTTTCCCGATAAGAATCCCGTTCTTCTTGCAGTTGCGCCCAAGACCTCTTTAGTGTATCAACGTCAGTAGGTATCTGAGGAGGGAGAACAGTTGGAGGAACCCCGTCTCTATCGGGAAATTCAAGAATGATAGGCCTTACAGCTTCGTATGGCATACCTAACTTCTGAGCACGGATGCGGACCCATCGTAGTAGGGTTCCATTGGTAGAGAAGTCTTCGGTCCCAACTCATGTGGGTCAGCTTTGTGAATTCTGTCCCAAGCCCGGATGAATCTACGACGCAGTTCGTCACTATATACCTGAAACTCAAAACTGATGTGAGGTATCAACATCTCATGAGGTCCTGCTCTTCTGGCTCTTCCAAACTGACGGAGAGCTAAACATGGATTATAAGAGATTCCTCCCTGGGTACCGATCAAAGGAACATTAGGATACTCTCCGCAACGATCAATAACAGCTACCTCATTCAAACCTCTGAGAGTCCAAATGATGTCATTATCAGTGAGAGACATTAACCTATGAGCCCAACCCCTTCCTTCTTTGTTCTTCAGCATGAACTTAGGGAGGTGCGAAATAAACCACCTCACTAACAAAGGAGCACAACACCACATAGTTCCCCGTCTTCGGGCAGTACGAGCATAGAGTTGTTGCAGGATATCACCCAAGAGAGTGGGTACAGGATTCCGAGACATAAAGATCCTTATGGCATTGATATTAACAAAGTTATCAGGATTTGGAAACAGAACCAGACCATAGATTAAGAGAGCCATAATGTCTTCATACGCCCTGAAGTCTAAGTCATTCCAGAAACTGTTAGCTTTACCAATCAGAAACTTAGCCAAAAAGCCCTTAACTCCGCTTCTAGTCACCCAGTTATCTATTATCTCTTTATTGGTCAAGGGAAGGGCTGCAACAATATCCTCAAGTCTAAGGGTCTTTTCCCAGCCAGTGAAAGGAGTCTTCTCCAAGATAGGGATACCAAGCAAATCAGAGAATTCTTCCAGGGTAGGGACCAGCTGGAAGTCTTGAAAAGTGAAGCAATGGTACAGGGGATCATAAAACTGGGTCAGGACACTCATCAGTTTTTGGTCCCACCTTTAAGCGACTAAACCGAGAAGAGAACCATGCCTCTGGAGGAAGGAAGTAGTATTTGGAATTCTGTCAACCAACTCTTTAAGCAAATCAGGTGGGTGAACAAAGTTGAGCCGGATAGTATTCCTTCGCACAGGCATCATGATGTCCTACAAAATAGAGCAAAGATGAAACCTTCTTGTCTTTGAAATGGGTTAGTCCTTATGCAGGATGCATGCAATGTTATGATGGTATGATGTCATGATAAAGCACACCACAAGTATTCACAAAGGCACACATGATAAGGCACACAAGTCACACAAGACAGCCCTTAGAGTTCAGGCCAGCATGAAGTTTAGGTACTACCCTCTTTCAGTTTCGTTGGTTAAGACCTGTCCTAGAATATAGTAACCGGGTTCTAGAGGATCTCAATATCACTGACTACCCTCAATCGGTCATAACTCCAGTGTCGCAATCTTTTCTTGCGGCCAGAACCATCACGAGAGTTTAGCCTCAATGAGTGTAGCATACTGCTACTGTTCTATGGCCAAGTTGGGTCAATTTAGGGTTCTAAGGTCGGTTGGTGCTTAATGACTCCTCAGAAGACCCATATTCTCCTTGTTCCAACACAAGGGATATCGGTACAGACCAAGGTGTCACACTAATGTAGCCACTGCTTCACCCGTGTCGGTCTACGCCAGACAGGTCCCTCACAGCTTATGCTACCTAAAGGGTATTCCCCAGATCCGGGTTAGGATCTATGAAACTCCGATGCAAGCCCACAAATATAAAAGCAATCAAGACATACAATTGAAAACATAAGAGTGGTCTAATCCTAAGGTACACCTCACTTATAAGATTCCCCAGCAGAGTCGACAGTTTTGTGATCGGTGGAAATAAAACTGACTATTTTTTAAGCTGGTTCGCGAAATGTTGCGGTAAGCAAGAGTCGCCACCGTCTTTTATGTTCTCTAACAAGGAAAGGACAAAAGCACAGCAAAATTCCTTTTCGAGAATGTTTCTCGGTTCGAGAGGTAGATTTATAGAAAGGGAAGGTATTAGCACCCTTTCTATCTGTGGTTATCCACGGGATCTTAGGTACTTTCTCACTATGTGTTCAAAAATTGTTTGCTTTTCAAGTGTTTGTGGGTTTTGAAAAAGTTTAGTTTGAAAAACTTCTAGGTAACTCTTGTATCAGTCCTCAAGAGTGTATGAAGTATTTGTTTGAAAACTTTTTGAAAGTGTAAGTGCGAAAAGTTGTTTTGTTTTTTGAAAGAGCAAGTACCCAGGAGAAATCTACCTACTCTAAGGAATTAGGCTGTGTAAGAGTCCTTTAGACAGTACTATCCCACTATTGAGAAGTAGGTAGCACCGTCGTTGGAGTTATTCGGGTCAATTCGATTATAGGGACAATGTGTGGTCACCAAAGAAATAGTAGGACACCTTAGCGGTAACCCTAATGTCCTAGATCCTTTTTATCTGAGGCAACCGTTTCGAGGCAACTGGATCTTTAGACAGAAGGGCGACCTCTAAAACACCCTATACTTGATGACCACGTCGAGGCAACCAGTGAGGCGTACCCTAGGAGTGGCATGTGCATGTGTGTTGTTTCGATTCATATTATCTTTGAACATGCATCTTTGTGAGCTACGGATTGATTTTATTGTTCAAACAAGTCTTGCATGCATATTTAACAGTTAATAGTTTGCGGGAAATAAAGTGCGGAAAATTGAATCTACGCTATTACAAGGCGCGGGTATATACATCGCCAAAAACATAACCCTTTGAAAAATAAATTGCGAGAAAATAAAGAAAGCGATAAAGCCTAATTATCTATTACATCCTCGGAAACAGATACATAAATATGCTCAAATAAATAAATTGAAAATATGCGCGCGAAAGAATTGAATCGGGACGTCCTTAGGGTTTTGACCCTTTTTGAGAAAAGCATGGAATTTTGTCCTTTTTTGCAATTAATTAAAATTAAGCCTAATAACTAATTAATTAATTAATTAAAAGAAAAAAAGAGGATTTTTGTGTTTTTTATTGTTTTAATGAAAATAAAAAATAAAAAGAGATTAAAAGTCAAAAGAAACCCTAATTCTAAATTTATTTTATTTATCATGAAAAAAGATTAAAGTTAACCTAATTTAACTAAATCAATTAATTTATATTTATTTACAAAAATAATAATTAATAGTAAAAATAATAAGTAATAAAAAATATTTACATCTTTTGATTATCTGAATTTATTATAAAAATAATTTGTTAGTTAATAATAATAATAATAATTATTAAAAGAAATAAAAAGGAAAAGAAAATAAGAAAAAAGAATAGTAAACCAGGGGGGTGTTGGGCCCTTAGGAGGTTTTGTTAGTAATTCCAAGGCCCATCAACATCAAGCCTTCGTTGACTTTCTGGATCAAGTGCCTGTTGGTTGACTGAGTGCATGGTGAGGATCATCTCATGACCACTGGATCTGTGATTGTGGATACATGGCGTGCATCAGGATGAGGCGTATGGTGGGATTCTTGGGATAGCCTGCACATAACCATGTTAAGAAAAAATAGAAATAATATTTGGGGGACCTGGGAATCGAACCCAGGTCCCAATGGTTACACGCCAACACACCAACCACTAGGCCATCACGCTGCATTTGTTAATAAGATAAGCAATTAAAATAATATATAAGACAACAACATGTGCTGGAAACAAACACGCGCGCGCCATCATGTTTGAATGACCCACTAGCACATTGCCAGCTCACCGTCTTCTTTGTTTTCCTGCAAAAAGGACAAAGAGATAGCGGGGGTTTTTAACCCCCACAAAGTGTATCGACCAAAAATAGCGAATAGGTCCCTGGGCTATATAAATATGGCGCGATAGTCCTGTTAGATTCGTATGATTCTCACGAATTCAGTCATGTGCATCATGAAGCTTAATTTTCCCTGGTTACTAAATCCCCAAATTTCAAGCTTAGGAACCCTAGATTTCTTCAATGGTGATTCTTGATTCTGTACACTATAACGCAATTAACCAATACCATTAGCTTTGTAGAGGTTCAAGCAATGCAAAACAATGATTAAAACATGTCAATGATGCATAAAATGTGAGTTTCGATTTTAAAAAAGTTAAGCAAACCGTGAATTTGTTGGAGGCGATTTCTTGAGGTTAAACGCTTGGTTTCGATTGCAATTGCTCTTGGGAGTTCCTGTAATATATTAGAAACAAGAACAAGCTTTGAATCACGTTAAATTATGGAATTCAGTTTTGAGTTTTCTTTGAATTTTTTCAATATGGTAATGGCTTTTTGCAACAGCTTTTCACGTGTGATGCATTAGGGTTAACTTCAGTATATATAATAGAACTGATTTAGGTTAAAATCTTGGTCAAAGATCCATGGAATTATGATTTGTATATTTGATTTTCAATCAAATATTTTTAAATCTTTTTGATTGAAAAACCTTGCCAAATTGGGAGATTTTCGTCCCCTTGATGTGCACACGAAATCTCCAGCTTGTCTTGAGCTTATTTGCTTCACAAAAGATTGAGAAAAACATATCTTGATATTTTCCTACATTTTAAATCAATTAAATGAATTAATATTAATAAAAAATACAATTAATTAATAGAAAATGAGAAAATAAATTCAAATAATCCCAATGGGTCGTGCTTAGGTATTGGACAATGTTTCAAGAAGAAATTTGAGGCCCATTAGCAAAAATGATGTGTTTTGAGCAAAGTTGACTTTTACAAATTCACAAAACTTTCCCAACTTCTCCAATGCATATCTTGTTCAATTTTGATCATATGAACATGTTCTTGGAAATTTTGGAAAGGTCTTGAAGTCCTCTAACCAATGCCTTTGGTCCCATGTCATTTGTATTTACCAATCTCAAGTTATGGTCTTTGACTTAAAATGCCTTTTTGTTGACTTTTGAAATTGACCTATAATGTAGAAATTGATAACTTTTTGTGAGAGCATTTCTTGGACTTGGAATGTGAATATGAGTTGTAGGAAATGTCATCCCCTTCAAAATGAGTATTGGATGGGATTTTTCTGATGAACCATGAAAAAGTTATGCCTTGGTCAATATATAGTTGACTTTTCTACTGTCCAAAAATAGTAACTTTTGACATCTTGATGATTTTTGAGCCATGCTTGAGGAATCATGATCAAGACTTGATCAAATGATGATTGTGAGCTCAAAATAAGATGTTGACCAAAAATTCTGACTTTTGACTGCAAAATGACCATTTTACCCCTGCAGTTGACTGTGAAGCAAATACGGCTTTTGAGTGTGCAATTTGATGCTGTGAGTCTTGGAGCTTGACATGTAGATGCTTGACAATGTATATAGGCCTATGAGACTTGGTTTAGCCATTGAAAACCTCAAATTCATTGAAGGAACCAAAACCCTAATTTTGACTGGCTTAGGAGGCATTTGGACTGTGCAATCCCTTGAGAAATCTTGAGCCACTTGGAGATGATTCTTGATAAATCTTGGAGAATATGGGAGGGAAAATTTTAGGGTACAACACTACCCTACAACGGTACGGAAAGAGAACCAAAGCCTGAAGATGTTGCTCAAGCCTTACACTTGCAACCATCTGATATCAAAGGTCATTGGGAAACCAGAAGTAGTGTCAAGGGTTTCTTGGCAAAGTTTCTGTTTGAGAAGGAACAAGACTGCTGGAATTCTTTAGATCTGCAAGCTTTTGAGGAGATTATAGCACTTCTCATCTATGGGTTGGTCTTGTTCCCAAACCCTGATCAACTTATAGATGTGAATGCTGTCAAGATTTTCATATCTCGGAATCCTGTGCCTACATTGCTTGGGGATATCCTCCACTCATTTCACACACAAACAATGAGGAAAAGAGGTGTTCTCATGTGCTGTACTCCTCTTCTAGCAAGGTGGTTTATTTCTCACTTTCCCCAATCAGTTTTGAAGAATGAGCAGGGTTTGAGGTGGCCACAACGGTTGATGACACTTACACATTCTAATGTTCATTGGTGTTCTCGATCTAGAGAAAATGTCATCATTATTGATCGTTGTGGGGAATTCCCTAATGTCCCACTACTTGGCATTAGGGGAGGCATTACCTACAACCCCTGCTTGGCTCTGAGACAATTTGGGTATGCCCGAAGGGATGGCCCTCATGACATGTTGATTCCAGATTTGGTTTTTGACTTCGACAACGACGATCAAGGACTTCGACAAAGGTTTATCCGAGCTTGGAGGATGCCCAACAAAGTAGACAGTAAGACCTTGGGACACAAGAATTCCATCCCCCTTGAGCCTTACCTCAAGTGGGTACGAACCCGCGCCCAAAGTCTTATGATGCCTTACCCCTACATTATGCCTGTGATCAAAGAGCCTGTTATGGAAGGAGAGGTTCCATACACCCTCCTACATCCTGACATGCCAACATCACTTGAAGATTTGCAAAGGAGTTGGATACAACTCAAGGGAGAGCGCGATACGTTCGAAGCCCAATTCTACGCCAGTGAGAAGAAGGTTTTTGAACTTACTCTTCAACTTCACGAAGAGCAGACTCTCAACACCTACATTGCACCGAAAAGGATGCGCAACGTCTTTTTACATTAGAATTTTGTATTATTTTGCCCATGGGGCACTTGATGTACTAACAAGTTCTTCTTATTAATATGACGTGTGTTCTTTTTGTTTGCAACAAATTTGAATTTCTGAATCCTTGAATGCATTACATGAATACATCTCATTCATCATATGCATAAGCAGGTCTTTACACCAGGTTTCCTTATCTCTCTGCTGTTTATTTCATCCAGATGGATATAAAGCAGACGGGCAAAGATCTACAAGCGAAGAATTCACAGTTCCAACAACTACTCATGACCTTAGCAAAGGGTCAGAAGGATCTTAAAGCACTGCTGGAAAAGGAAAAATAAAAGGAGAAAAGGAAAAAGAAAAGAGTTGGTGTGGCTACTTTGGGTAGAAGATTTGAAGGTCAGACTAGAAGGGTCCTTGATTTCCCCTCGTCATCTGAGGAAGGGGCAGGAAAGGGAGCTGCAGTACAACCTGAGTCTAAGGAAGAAGAAGAAGAAGAGGATGAAGATTACTATGAGCAGCAGTACCCTCATGCCGACGACAAGTACGAGAATCTGGAAGAGCGTCTGGCAGCTATGGAGGTGCAAAGAGTGCCTGGGCTGGATTTCGCGGAGCTAGGGTTGGTTGCCGGGATTGTGATCCCCCTAAATTAAAGGTGCCTACATTTTCTAAATATGATGGTTTGTCTTGTCCGAAGATGCACCTACGGTCTTACGTCAGAAAGATCCAACCTCATTCTTCTGATAAGGATCTGTGGGTCCACTTTTTTCAAGATAGTTTGACGGGTACGCAATTGGATTGGTTCTACCATCTTGAGAGATCTGATGTGCATAATTGGGAGGATTTGGCTGCTGCCTTCTACAGACAATATCAATATAATGCGGACTTAGCACCTACTCGTACTCAATTACAAAGTATGGGTATGGTCTCCAATGAAGGCTTTAAGGAGTATGCCCAAAAATGGAGAGACTTGGCTGGAAGGGTGCAGCCACCATTGTCTGAGAGAGAGCTTATGGATATGTTTTTGGGGATCCTGTCAGGTCCATTCTTTAATCACTTGATCGGGAGTTCGTCTGCGGGGTTCATCGAGTTAATTCTGACTGGTGAAAGAGTTGAAGCTGGCATCAAGAGCGATAAAATTCAAAAGGATGCATCTGCTTCCGCTGCTATCAAGAAGACCTTTCCAGCCAAGAAAGAAGTCTCAGCTGTTTACTCCCAGAGAAGTCAAAGAGGAGTCGAGCACCGGCCAACGGTGGGGGCTGTAATGATTCAGAATTCTGCAGTGGATCAACCTCGAAACAGTCCACCCAGAACCAACCAAGCAAGGGTGGAAAGGCCTGCGCGGAAATTCACTCAGATCAATATGACGCCTGCTCAGGTTCTTCCTCATCTGTTGAAGTTAAACCTTGCAAGTTTGAAAGAGGCGCCAAAGAATCCGAATACCTCTTCTCCCTACTACCATTCAAATGCAAAGTGTGCTTATCATTCAGACAACGTGGGGCACGACACCAATAATTGTTGGGACCTCAAAAATAAGATCCAGGATTTAATAGATGCCAAAGAGGTGGAGTTTGACACCCCTGAAAAACCTAATGTGATATCCGCTCCAATGCCAAAACATGGTCACAATGTCCATGCTGTTGTAGAAGACCTGTATGTTGCTACTGTTGATGACTTAATGACTCCATTACCAATGATCAAGATGAATCTGTTGAAAGCTGGAATTTCCCCGGGCTGTTGAAAAGATTTCTACCTTTGCTCGTCCTTACAATCCGACTGTCCGCTGCTGAAGTTAGGCATCCAACGCCTAATGGATAATCAAGAAATCCTATTTGAGAAAACTCCTGTTACCCATGTTACTCCTGTTACTCCTATCAATGATGTTGCTATAATTACCATTTCCGTCAGTCTTTCCAAGGTCTCCAAAAGACCTATTAAGATTACACCTGATCCAAAGTTTGTACCTCTAAAGATAACTATGTCGGGGCCTATCCCATATAAGTCCAACAAGACAATACCGTGGAATTATGGAGGAGAGATCTTCTACCACGGTGTTAAGCAGATTGAATCAGTTGAAGAAGGTTCCGATGAAGAGACTCCTGATGTAGGAAATATTTCTGGGACGAGTAAGATCACCCGCAGCGGAAGAATTTTCTCTCCGGAGATTGCTCCTCCAAGGGAAATCTTCGGACCCTCAAATTCTCATAAGGTTACTCCTGTGCCGGTCAACATCTCTGTGCAAACTCTAGTGATTGAAGAAATTGTTACTCCCGTAGTTGTACCCTCTGCTGTTGCTGCTAATAAAGGTAAGGGGATCCAAGAAGCGCCCGTCAATACAAGGGCTCAACCTTTGGTCATCCCCGAGACCACTCAAAAAGAAATGGAGGAGATTTTAAAAATAATTAAGAAGAGAGACTATGATGTCGTAGAACAACTGGGGAAAACCCCTTCAAAAATCTCTATGCTGGCCTTGTTGCTATGTTTCGAAGCTCATGCCAAAGCTTTGATCAAGTTCTTGAAGACAGCCCATGTGCCTCAGAAAACCTCCGCGGACCAGTTCCAGGAGTGTGTAGCCAGCCTAACAGCCGACAACGGTCTTGGTTTCTCCGATGTCGATTTAACATCTAAAGGGAGAAAGCATAATGACACACTGTATGTCTCGGTGGAATGCAGAGGGACTACTCTTGCTCACGTTCTGGTGGACATTGGATCGTCTTTAAATGTCTTGCCTAAGAAAGCATTGGACAAATTGGACTTTGAAGATTTAATTTTGAAGCCCAGCAACATCATTTTCACAGCCTTTGATGGTTCTAAGCGGATGGTCCACGGGGAGGTGGACATCCCGATTAAAGTGGGTACTGAAACTTTCCAATCCACATTTTATGTCATGGACATCCGTCCCTCCTACTCGTGCTTGTTAGGAAGGCCCTGGATTCATCATGCTGGAGCTGTTACATCTACTCTGCATCAGAAGCTTAAGTACCCTGTCCAGGGGAAAATTGTGATAGCTCATGGCGAGGAGGAGTATATGATAAGCCATCTGAATTCATTCTGCTATGTTGAGTTAGATGGTGAATTCATCGAGACCCCCTTTCAGCACTTTGAAGAGGTTTCTCCTGAAGTTGCGGTAGCCAAGACAATGACTTATGTGCCCATCATTACCAAACCTGTGTCCCGGATGTCATCCCTTAAAGATGCGAAGGCTGTGATTGAAGAAGGAGGAAGCACAATATGGGGTCAACTTCCAGATTTTCCTTACAAGACAGATAAGTTCGGCTTGGGTTTCACTGCTGCTAGTCAGAAGGCTGTGCGTCACTCCCGGGTCGGAGGACCACCAGTAAAGATCACCCATCATGGAGTTCATGCTTTGGAGGATGGTGAAGAGGAGAGCAATCTTGAAGACTGGATTTTTCCAACTATTGAAGGAGGACTATGCAACTGGGAGGCGAAAGACTTCGTTCCCATTACTTTCATCAATCAGTAATTTATCTTTCGAACATTTTCTGTTGGTCTGTAATAATTTTTAAATAATTTGTACACTTTTCGCCTTATGCCTTACCCGAGGCATATAGGTCCATTTGTAAGGGCTTGATTTTTCATCTTCATATGCCATTTTAATGAATCATGGACGTTTTCATATATAAACTTTTGTGTTCATTTTCTTTCTTTTTACATTTTATTTGTTTAAAGGTGGCTATCCCTTACACACACCCACACTCACAAAATGCAGGTACCCATCCATCCCGGATTCCATGGGTAACAATTATGCTATGGCCTTCAGTGACTCTGAAGATCTGGTAAATCATGCCGAGTACGAAGGTGATGAAGACTGTGAAGTGCCTGGAGAGTTAGCTAGATTGCTGCAACAGGAAGAAAGGGCTATTCTACCTCACGAGGAGTTGTTAGAGACTACTAACTTGGGAACAGAGGAAGACAGAAAAGAGGTTAAAGTGGGTGCCAACTTAGAACCAAATGTCAAGGAGATTTTAGTTCAGCTGTTGAATGAATATGTTGAGATCTTCGCCCGGTCCTACGAAGACATGCCGGGATTGGATACAGATATTGTGGTTCATCGTCTCCCTACAAGAGAAGACTGCCCACCAATCAAACAGAAAGTTCTTCGCATGAGACCCGGCATGTCTGAAAAGATCAAAGCTAAAGTGATGAAGCAGTTCAATGCTGGCTTTCTTGCTGTTACTTCCTATCCATAATGGGTTGCTAACATTATGCCCGTGCCTAAGAAGGACGGCAAAGTCAGAATGTGCGTGGATTACAGAGACTTAAACAGGGCTAGCCCTAAAGATGACTTTCCACTACCACACATTGACATCTTGGTTGACAACACAACTCAACATAAGGTATTTTCTTTCATGGATGGATTTTCAGGGTACAACCAGATCAAAATGGCCCCTGAAGATATGGAGAAAACTACCTTTGTTACACAATGGGGTACCTTCTGCTATAAAGTGATGCCATTCAGACTGAAGAATGCCGGGGCAAGCTATCAGCACGCCATGGTAGCTTTGTTTCATGACATGATACATCATGAGATTCAAGTCTACGTAGACGACATGATAGCCTGTTCACAAACAAAAGAAGAACACCTCGACCATCTGCAAAAGTTGTTTGTCAGGTTGAAAGAGTACAAGCTCAGACTGAACCCTAACAAGTGCACTTTCGGAGTCAGGTCCGGCAAACTCTTGGGATTCATCGTCAGTAACAAAGGCATCGAGGTTGATCCTGCCAAAGTCAAAGCTATATAAGAAATTCCTGCCCCTCGCACTGAGAAGGAGGTCAGAGGTTTCTTGGGACGCCTAAACTACATTGCAAGGTTCATCTCTCACCTAACATCCACCTGTGAACCAATCTTCAAGCTATTGAAGAAAGATCAGGTGGTTAAATGGAATGATGACTGTCAAGTTGCTTTTGATAGAATCAAGGAGTATTTGCTGGAACCTCCGATCTTGATGCCACCCGTCGAAGGAAGGCCTTTAATCATGTATCTGACTGTCTTGGAGAATTCAATAGGGTGCGTACCGGGCCAACATGACGAGTCTGGCCGAAAAGAGCATGCCATTTATTACCTTAGCAAAAAGTTTACCGACTGTGAGACCCGATACTCACTGCTCGAGAAAAATTGCTGCGCTTTGGTATGGGCTGCTCGCCGGCTAAGGCAGTATATGTTGACACATACAACTTTACTGATCTCTAAGATGGATCCGATCAAGTACATCTTCGAGAAGCCTACTTTATCTAGAAGAATTGCTAGATGGCAGATGATCCTCACCGAATATGATATACAGTACACGACCCAAAAAGCTATAAAGGGGAGTGTGTTAGCCGATCATCTGGCCCATCAAGCTGTCGAAGATTACCAATCCATGAGATTCGACTTTCTCGACGAGGATATCATGACTTTGAGCAACATTGAAGAAAGCAGATCGTATGACGAACCTGAACAAGGATCCCGATGGACTCTGTACTTTGATGGTGCCTCCAACGCACTTGGAAACGGTATCGGCACGGTACTTATCTCTCCAGAAGGTTGCCATACACCTTTCACTACTAGACTCTGCTTCAGCTGCACCAACAACATGGCCGAGTATGAAGCTTGTATCTTTGGTCTCAAGGCTGCTATTGACTTGGGAATCAAATCTTTGATTGTATTTGGGGACTCATCTTTGGTTATCAGTCAAATCAAAGGAGAGTGGGATACTAAACACCCTAACCTCATCCCTTACAAAGAACATGTCCTGACATTGTTACCACACTTCGAGCAGATCACTTTCGAGCATTTCCCGCGAGAAGAGAATCAACTAGCGGATGCTCTAGAAACAATATCCTCCATGTTTAAACTTAACTGGGATAATGAGGCTCCCCAAATCACTGTTGAGCGGATGGACGAACCTGCACATTGTCACGATATCAATACCCAAGAAGTAGTGGACCGACCATGGTTTCATGACGTTAAAAGGTATCTCGAAGCACAAGAATACCCTGAAGGAGCTTCAGTCAACAACAAAAAGTTCCTGAGGAGGTTCTCAGCTAAGTTCTTCCTAAGAAATGGTATCTTATACAAGCGCAATCACGGTTGCATTCTGCTCCGTTGTGTGGACAAGGTTAAAGCTGAGCAGATCATGGCTGAACTACATAATGGCACCTTTGGCACCCACTCAAGTGGTCACACGATGGCTAAGAAGATTCTATGGGCAGGCTATTACTGGTCTACCATGGAAGCTGATTGTCATCAACATTCCCGTACTTGTCACAAATGCCAAATCTATGCAGACAAGGTACATATACCTCCAGTTCCTCTCAATGTCCTAACAGCTCCTTGGCCATTCACGATGTGGGGAATCGACATGATTGGAGAGATCAAGCCTACAGCATCCAATGGACATCGCTTCATCCTGGTGGCCATTGATTACTTTACCAAGTGGATCGAAGCAAGGTCCTTCGCTTCCGTTACAAAGAATGTGGTTGCCCGCTTCATCAAGCAGAACCTCATTTTCCGGTATGGTATCCCCGACATAATCACCACCGACAACGGTACAAATTTGAACAATACTATGATCACCGCTCTGTGTGAGCAATTCAAGATTCAACATCACAATTCATCTCCCTATCGGCCTAAGATGAACGGTGTTGTCGAAGCTGCGAACAAAAATATCAAGAAGATCATTCAAAAGATGACAGTCACCTACAATGACTGGCATGAGATGTTACTGTTTGCTCTGCATGGGTACCGTACCACGGCACAAACATCAACAGGGGCAACACCATATTCTTTGGTATACGGCATGGAAGCTATTTTACCTATCGAGGTTCAGATTCCCTTCTTGAGAATCATGAAAGATGCTGATTTGAGTGAAGACGATTGGATTCAGACCCGGATTGATCAACTTAACTTGATTGACGAGAAGCGACTTACTGCTGTTTGCCATGGTCAGGCGTATCAAAAACGAATGATCAAAGATTTCAACAAGAAAGTCAGAAGACAAGTATATCAAGTCGGGGATCTTGTAATCAAGCTGATTATCTTGCCGCAAAGTGATCCCAGGGGAAAATGGACTCCTACTTACGAAGGACCATTTGTGATCAAAAACATCTTTTCTGTGGGGCAATGATCCTGACCACCATGGACGGCGATGACCTGCCACACCCTGCGAACGCAGACATAGTCAAAAGATACTACGCATAAACGACCCGACAAGTTGAAAACCCGAAAGGGCGACTTGGACAAAAATGGGCATCCCGGTGAATCGAAAACCCGAAAGGGCGGTTCAGGCAAAAATTAGGGATAAATAAAAAAAATATGTACACCCGGCAAGTTGAAAACCCGAAAGGGCGACTTGGGCAAAAAAGGGTTTCCCGGTGGATCGAAAACCTGAAAGGGCGGTCCAGGCAAAAGTTAGGGAATTAAAGCGTATGACTATGTCTCGTCGGATCACTTTATGGACAATCTCTTCACAGACAAGCTCTAGGTTTCTGATCAATTCATTCATCGTCGGACGAAGCAACGAATGGACAAGCTATCCAGAGTTACGAAGGCTATAGCAGAATGGGAACCCCATGGAATTTTTACACATAGCCATCTTTCTTTGTATATATTTTTCTCAATTTTTATGACAACATTCTCTTACTAGGATGTCTGTCTCCTTTGTACAAAATACTTACACAAAGTTAATACAAAGATACTTCAAAGTGCAGAAAACTATTTGTCTTTTCCTTTTTACACTTGTGTTTTATAGGAAAACGTCCAATGACTTATTAAATGAGCATATGCATTTGAATATAATCACTGTTTACAAATAAATGAAAATGGGAAAGAATAATTACTGATAGGTTGGAAGTATAGGAAAATGTCTTTAGACTATTCCAAGAGAAATACCCTGCAGTATATCATCTGGATCCTCAGTGGAGCTAAACCTTGAAAAACATATCCCCAGCGGAATTAAATTTCAAAGTCCTCACCAGAGTTGAAACTTCAAATCCTCAATCTCCAGCGGAGCCAAATCTTTGAACTACAGGCCCTCAGCAAAGATGAAACTTTCTTCCCCAACAAAGTCCAAAACTTCAACCCTTAAACCCCAGTGGAAGACCATCCAGTTCCCTCTAATTCCCCAGAGAGTTGTCCTAAAAACAGAAAGTTCCCAGCAAGTTATCTTAAAGCCTGGAAATCAACCAGATAATAGTTAACTTTTGTTTTATCCCCAACCAAGGTTAATTTCTCAGAAGATTGGCATACTCCCAAGCTCCTGATACCCTTAACAGAATGAAGATTCTCATTCTTGAAACCCCATAAGATTGGCATACACCCAACCTCCTGACCCAAACACCTGAATGAAGATTCTCATTCTTGCTTCCCCAGTAGATTGGCATACAACCCAAGCTCTTGAAAACTCTTCAACAAAATAAACTTTCTCCCCACAGGGTTATTTTCCCAATAGATTGAATATTCTCAATCCCCAACCACAGTCATCAAGTTTCTCGGGATTCCCCAAACAGGTTTCTCAAGCAACACTCGACATTATTCTTACAACGGAATGTCTATCGTGTTCCAACTTCAAAGGACTTGCAGGATCCCTATGTCCCCAGGAAGTTGTGAAGGATTCTCACATCCCCACAAGTTGCCAGAGATTTTATATCCCCAACAGTGGTCCAAGGATTTCTCATTTTCAGCAATCAAAGATTTTGAATCTCCAGCCGCGGTCATGGATTTATTTTCCCCGGCAGCGGTCAAAGATTTTATTATCTCCAACTATCAAGGATTTATTTTCCTCAGCAAGACAACTAATCAGCTTACATGCGCATACATTACATTCATATATCATAAACATTGAGAGAACACATTTTATTGCATCATACATGTCATGCAACATAACTTTGTGTTTCAGCTAACGTTTTACCCTTTTCAGGATAAGATTAAAAGCTATCTTTAACAACTATTCAAAGATTTCAAATACAGTACGAATACACCCCAGACACGGAGGTCATTCTACTACTCATTTAGACTTCAACAATCAGATACAGACTAGATATGCTCCAGACACAGAAGCCATTATATTTCTCATTCAGATTCAACTATCAACTTTAGGTTCAGATGCACTCCAGACACGGAAGTCATTTTGTCACTTGTCCAGATCCCAGTTACAGTACAGATGCACTCCAAACACGGGAGTCATTCTGCTACTCATACAGATCTCAACTTCAGATACAGTCCAGATACGCTCCAGATACGGTAGCCATTCTGTCACTCATTCAAACATTTCCCCAGCCCAGAGATGCTCAATACATGGATGTCATTCTGTCGCTTATTTAGATTTCAAAATTCAAATACAATACAGATATACTCCAAACACGGCAGTCATTCTGATATTCATTCAAGAATCGAATACAGTTACAGCTCAGATACGCTCCAGACATGGACTCCATTTCTTTGCTCATACAAATCCAATCTCCAGATATAACTCAGATACATTCCAAATTCGGATACCATTCTGATGTTCATTCTCCTAATATTCAACAAACATTTTGGATGGCATCTCTAAGCCCATCTCCAGCAAGATTCTATCATCTCCAAATGGCATCTTTAAGCCCATTCCCTCAACCTACATTTTGACGAGTGCAAATTTATGGGCACTCTAGTGTCCAATCCTCTTTTACCTTCGAGTCACGAAAGGCAAACTCGCCAATCTAACTCTTCAGGTTCAAGAAGATTGGACAGGGGCAGCTGTTGTACCCCAAAATTTTCCCTCTCATTTTATCAAGATTTCCCCTCACAAGACTCTTTGAACTCAAGACCAAGCTAGGGTTTGCTCTGCTCAAGACATCTCCTTGCACTGATGACCTGAAATTAGGGTTTGAGTTTGCACAGGTATTTTTGAGCTTCCAGTGCTTAAAGTGACTTTCATACTTCATGTTGGACTTATAATATTGCCTCTACCAAGTTTCAAGCCTTGAATCAAATTTTTGCCCAGTCAATTGGACAGTTGACCTAGAAATCAACTGTATTGGGGAAAAAGTCAACTGTGGCCAATTTACAGTCAAAACTCATAATTTTTTATCCACATCAACATTATAAACTCATATGAATCATTTGATCAAGTTTCGACCACAAATCCTCAAGAAATTTGATCATATCATCAAAAGGGCAAATTGGTCAATTTTAGGGTTTTGACTGTATACGGGCAATTTCTGATTTTTCATCTAGCCAATGGCAAATTGGGTTCAAGCATGGATTCAAGTATTCAATGGCATCATCTTGACCTATTCACAAGGTTCAAAAGATCTCAAATGCATTGGATTGATAGATGAATTTTCCAGTCAACTGATCAAAAATTGACTGTACACTGAAAAGTCAAACTTTGACTTTTTAGTCAAAATAAAGTACCAAGGGTCATTTTTCATCAAGATGAGTCAAAACATGAAAATTGTTCATCAAGAAACCTAATTTTGCAAATTAGGGTTTAAAGTTGAAAAATTTCATAACTTAGAATTTTTCTAAGTTATGAAATTTTCTTATTTTTTCCCAACTTTGCCCAAAATATTCACCATGATGCAATTGGATTCAAACAAAACTTACAACATGAAAGTTGTAGTCCTCCACAAAATATAAAACTTTGATTCACAAAGTTTTCCAAAAAGAAGCTTGGATCTCAAGTTATGATTTTTGGGATAAGGGTCCAAAAACTTTCTAACTTAGTGAAATTTTGCCCTAGTTTAGGCAGGATTTTGACATATCTTCATGGAAATTTTTCACATAGTTCCACTTGGAATCTCAAAATGAATTTCAAATATGGATTGTAGAGCATGTTACAAGCTTTCCAAAATGTCCAAGAACTCTCCAAAATCATTTATGGTTAGGGATAATCGAAGGTTTGAATTTGGAAAAAACTCACTTTGATCCATGGCATGGTTCATGTTGACACAAGTTGCAAAATTTGTCCAACCTTGCTTTGTACTTGATTACATGTCTATAAACCATTCCACACTAAAAAATTAAATGCAAATACAATGGACATTGGCCTTATTCTGATCAATAGAACTTGGCACAATGAATTAATCCATTTATGGCATAAAGATAACATTTCCATTTTCATAAAGGCAACTTTATGTCAACTTGCTTCCCTTGAGCCTTGGACCTCTCTCTTTGCAGAAAACAAGGTCTATAAACTTAGGCAAAGGTACAACCATCTTGTGCATGCTTAGAGATAGCCTGTACAGGCCTATCTTGTATCACTTCACACTTTTCTTTCAAAACAAGTCAACTTGCAAAAATCACATAACTTGAGTATCTGATATAACCAACTCTTGTAAGCATTTGAAACAAGTTTTACACATTGCCTTGAGCCAGAAACACGAGTCATCCAACCCTGAAGCCTTCCAAAACACAAAAACACCTTCTTCTTGCAAAACAGGGCAGTTTCTGCACTTTGAGTTCCATAAAAAAAACTACTCGCGCGTTTTGCCCCAAACCTGTTCCAATACCTTCCATATAACCCACCTGAGTTATCCCAACCATTGGCCATTGACTGTAACTCCATTTGCAAGCTTCACCATTTCTGTTTTCAGCTTGTGCAGGTTGACTTCTACAAGCTTGTTCAAGCAAATCAAAAGCAAATTAAGCATTGGGGAAGGTCAGAGGAAGTTCAAGCAAGCTCCCAAGCATCTCAGGCCTCACTGAAAAGCTCTACATTGCCATACTCGTGTTCAACTGAAACAAATATTTTCCAACTTCCTATCTCTCTATTTAGGAATCATTAGGCTTAGGTTTGTGAATAAAAAATGTAGTACTCATAGCCCTTAAGCTGTACATATGCATAGATTTCATTTAAGTTAAGTGTGCTGAGAGAATTTGATTGATGAACTTCCTAAAAAAGTTAGGTTAAAAATTAGGGCCAGAGAAATTCTCTCTGGTCTTTGAGAGTTAGATTAAGTTCTTTATATGTTTGGAATTGTCTTGAAAAATGCTATGACTTTGGTGTTATGAGTTTTTGCTTTAGAGCACTATGCCGGATTTCTATATTTTGTACACAGGCGCGCATTTTTGTGATTCAAAGGTTGAAGATGAAGCTGATCTCGGCTGGGCCTTGTCATTTCCTTGCTATTTGCACCACTGACTTGCTATTTACACCCCTCAGCCCATTTGGTTTATATTTTCATATTTTTTCATTTCTTTTTTAGTTTTTGACTTTATTTTATTTTTCTAAACATAAAAAAATTACTAAAAATATTTTCATGAATTTTCACATTTTATTTTGTATTTTATTTTATTTTTTCTAACATAAAAATAATTATTAAATAATATACTCTTTATTTTCTTTAATAAAAACTTATAAATATTATAAAAATAATTATATATTTTTATTTTTGTTATTTATACATATAAAATAATATTTTCTCACATGTTTTATTTCTTAATATCTTTGTATATATTTATATTTATTTTCTTGTACATAAATAAATAATATAATATATATTGTCTTAAAACAAAAACTAGGGTTTCCACCCTTAATAAAAATAATATTTTTTCTAATATATTTTTATTTTTTGACACTTGTATATATTTTAATTTTATTGTATATAAATAAATAATATTATATATATATATATATATATATATATATATATATATATATATATATATATATATATA
Source organism: Vicia faba (assembly GCA_948472305.1). Classification (NCBI taxonomy): domain Eukaryota; kingdom Viridiplantae; phylum Streptophyta; class Magnoliopsida; order Fabales; family Fabaceae; genus Vicia; species Vicia faba. The sequence continues at coordinate 1,238,745,526 of OX451738.1, forward strand.
TATATATATATATATATATATATATATATATATATATATATATATATATATATATATATATATATATATATATATATATATATATATATATATATATATATATATATATATATATATATATATATATATATATATATATACTTTCTTAAAACAAATTAGGGTTTCCACCCTTAATAAAAATAACATTTTATTTTCTTATTAAAAATCATATTTTTTACATACATAAAAAATATCAAAAGCATTTTTTGCATATTTTTAATGATTTGCATATTTATATTTAATTTCTTATTTAAATATTGTTTATTTATCATTTGAGCAAGGAAATTCAATATGGTTGTAATAATTTTAGGGTTTCAATTTCTTGCAAATAATCCCCTATTCAAAATTGTATCCCCCTCCCCATATCAATGTTGTAATAGCTTAGATTACTTTTACGCATTTATGCTTTCAAATATGCCATGATAGAGATTAGGGTTTGTATGTAAAAATCCAAAATCAAAACAAATAGCTAGACCTAATACAAGACAAAAATGCATGAAAATGACAACACATCTCACATAAACAGCCCTAGGGTTTCATCCACTTGTTGCCTTTAAAATAGCCATGGTATGCATGTTGAGTATCTTGGCAAAACAAAAACAAAACAAAAAGATCATAGTCCCTCGATGACGCTATCTTGGTTGCCTATACAAAATGATCTAGTCCCTCAAAAATTGCTAAAGATACTTAGCACTATTGCTATCATGGTCAATACGATGACCCGCGCCTGTCCCGTTTAACATCCAAATACAAGGTTGTTTACCAAATGCAATGGTAAAACAACAATGTAAAAGGGTTAAAAATGTGTAGGAAAGACTCTTGAGTAGATAGGGTAGACAACTCTTAGTTACTTGATCAAAAACTTGCAAAAACATCCTTGCTATTTTCAAAAACACATCGCAACACAATTTCGAAACATTTCCCAAAATAAACTTTCAAACTTTCAAACATTGAAACATCTTTTCAAAAGACATACACCTTTGTATACATTTAAACAAGAATCATTACAAAGGTTGCCTAGACAAAAGGCCTCTTTTCAAAACATTTTCAAAACCACACACAAAGCACAATTTCAAACAATTGAAAAGCAAAAGCAAGTGATCTAAACAAGTAACTAAGAGCCCATGGATAACCATGGATGAAAATGGTGCTTGCACCTTCCCTTTTCATTATCTACCCCCCGAACCCAAGAAAACATCTCAAAGGTCTTTCCTGTACTTTTTGACCTTTCCTTTGGATAAAATAAAAAGTCGGTGGCGACTCTTGCTAAACCGAAACATTTGCGAACACAAACACAAAACCTCAAGTCTGTTCTCCCACCATATCACAACTGTACTTTGAGAACCATTGAAAGCTTTAACTATCGTAGAACTTGGCCTTATTACAACACCATCCAATGTTAGCTTCATCAAGCTGGATTTCAGTAATACATTGAGATCATAACCAGTATTGGTGAGTACCCTTGACAGTCTTGTGGTAATGATAAGTGTAAATTGTAGTTATTTTTGTATATACTTTTTGTTGCACTTATCTACTTTTTGTTTGTAAAATCGTTGAATAATCCCAACTTTTGTGTAAATTCGTTTAGTTTATGTTTATTTGTGTTTTTGTGTATATAATTTACCATTTGATGTTTTTCCATTTGTTTTGTAGGTATTTATTGTGTATTTGGAGCATGAGCAATAAAGTGTCAAAGACACGGCTTCAAACGCACGATTTTGAGCAACTCATCAACGAATAAGGCTCAAAATCAAATAATAATAAATCATGAATTTGGTTTATATTTTGTCATTTTTAGAAAGATCATTGAATAAGCTATCCAACACTTCGAACCGGGCGCAAATCAGAATTACGGCTCTCAAGTTATGGTGAAAACAAAATGCTGATTTTTTTCTCATGACAGCAAAGTGCGCTTAGCGGGATTTTTCCGCTTAGCGCGGTCCCCTGGACATAATTACGTTAAAAGAGGGGGGAAAACACATTTTTTAGGTTATGTGTTGGGGTATTTGTTCACAACTCATCAAACCTTCATTCTTTGATATGAAGAGCTTAGAAAACAACATTTATGGCTTGCAATCGGATGATCCAGGGTCAGAAGCTTGATGGATCGTGTTTGACACCGCGGGAAATTGATTTTTCTCTTCTCTTCTTCTCTTTGTAACTATTATTTGTTGGTTTTTGTATGTAAATTTATCTTTATTATATATATATATATATATATATATATATATATATATATATATATATATATATATATATATATATATATATATATATATATATATATATATATATATATATATATATATATATATATATATATATATATATATATATATATATATATATATATATATATATATATATATATATTGCTCATGGTGTTGTATGAAGCTTTCTTTACAAATCTTTATTGATGTTTATCCTTTTTAACTTGCTAAGGGTTTGGGTTTGAGATGTTGCAGAGATGGACGGATTGAATCCGGACTTAGGATTTATATCTATTAGTATTAGGTTCTAGAGATAGATTTAGGCTTAGTAATCACTTAGGTATCGACTCTTAATGCCTTCGTGTTATTTGTGTTGTACTGAGAGATCGTCGACATAGAACAATACAGTTGATATCTCACTCTGTGTTAGAGATGACCTCTGTGTGAGCGGATACATGACGATATTGACGAGTAGTTAAAGTTAAGTTCAATTGGGTAGTATGTTTAAGTATTTGATATGGTAGACGAAATACAAACTCGAGAGTTCTTTAATATTCGAAGAATGAAATTCTTTTTATATTTATAACTTTTAATTCATGCACCTTACAAACAAACCCATTTAAAACCAAACTCACAAATGCAAGACTTTTTCGAATGGCGAATCAATAACCAATCTCTGTGGACACGATACGATATAACCTAAATATCACTCGATAAAAATAATACTTTAATTTTTGCTTGCCGCTTTACAGCAGCAACAAAATGGCGCAGTTGTCTGGGATTGGTTCTATTGCTTGTGCATTGCGATAATTATTTTGTTTTTGAGTTTTATAATTAATGTATATGTTTTATAGATATTGTACATTACCTTGTATATGATACTTGTGCATATATGTGTTTTTCTTTGTTTTCACGTATTGTTGTAAATTGTCTCGTTTTCGTAACGTTTGTTGTATGGATGTTATGACACTTTCTTTATGTTTGCGCGGTGTGAAAATACCATGGCATGATGAGAGGAGGTTACTAGCTCGCACAATAAATGCATCGAGCTTACAGCGTAAAACAAGAATGTTGTATTATTTTTATTTGAATTTGTTTTTTTTTTATGTGTTGACTTGTGTCTTAACAAGTTGAACTCAGATTAGTTTTTAAATTTCAAATTTTCACTTTTCAACTTGTTGATTCATTTTTTCCCTTTTGTTTTGTTATGTAAAATTATGTGTTTCTGCAAGTTTGTCGTATTTAGCTTGTGTAAGTATGTTTGTTAATATTTTTAATATTGTAATTTATGAACATAGAGTGTGTAGGTGATGGTGGAGTTGCATAGCAGCTGAACCAGATGTTGCTGTCTTTTTTTCTGCATCTGGTGTAGTGCACGAAGTGCACTCTGCTGTGCAGAGCTAGTAATTTCTTTTTAATTTTTGCTTGGATTTTCTTTTTCCCACTTACACCTAGGATTTTATTAGTAAATATTATTAGTATGGTTAATTCTTTTGTTGTTGTTTGGACTCAATTTTGGTTCGATAACTTGAAGTCGCTTTTGGTGATTTTCCAAGTTTGAGTGTTTCAACTTGTGAATGCATGGTAATGATTTTGTTAAAGTTTTGTACACGTTCGAGTTATGTGTTTATCGCTTTCTATACTTTAGCATATTCATGATACTTCGACTTTTTACAATTTTTATGTCATTCATTCTTTTGTATACATGTTCATTTGTGAATCACTTTAGTTCCTACCCTTTTTTGTGAGGCAGCTTTCCATTGTTCACATATGCTGGAGACCTCAATTCTTGTTTTAACTGGATTTTATTATGTTTAATCTTTTATTTGTATTGATTGTATGAATGCAAGAAAGTGATCAAGGCATTTTTTGTTCCATTTTGAGCACAACTACCCTTGGCCAAATAGTTAATTCACCTTGTGAGTGTGTGATCATTAGTAACCCCTTTGAGTGTTTTGTTGATATCCATGTCATTTTTGCTAAATGCTTGTCTATGAGTGTTTATTTTCCCTTTTGCATGGATGTTGATTCTGTTATTTTCTTGAACCCTCAACTATGATTTTTAGTTGAATTTTTATCTTGCCTTAGAAAGTAGAGAGTATTCACTTTAATGTAAGGTTGAATTCAAGTTGGGGAGAAAAATGATTATGTATTTATTGGATGATTGCTATGAGGTTGAAAAGAAAAGAGAAGAAAAAAATGTGAAAAAGAAAGATAGAAAAAGAAATAAAAAAATTGAAAAACATTGAAAAAAAAAAAAAAAAAGAGTATGGAATAATATTGTGTTAATAAGTGATGGTGCTTTGGTGTGAAATTTTTGGTAAAGAAGAAGTTTGATTGGAATTCTATTGTTTGAATCTTTGGTGGATTGATCACTCCCTTAGGTTTAGGTAAGTTTTTGATTCTATTAGCTTTAGGACTTATCACTTGTTTGTTAACCAAGCCACATTAAAACCTTGAAAGCCCTTGAGATTATTTCTTTTATATTTTCAATGTAAACTTTTGGATGAATGTATAATTTAGTCTATTGTTTGCAAGATTATGGATGAGTGAAAATACCCCATTTTTGTATTTTTCATCTATCGATGATTGTTTTTGCTAGGTGTGATTCATTTGTAAACTAGTATTGTTTTAGAATGTTTGGCATAATCTTTGTATTTAGCATTCGTTTCATGTTTTTGTTATTGTTGTAGTTTAGGGGTAGGTATATTTCTTTGTGCGTACCATTTTTCATTTGAGCCATTGCATTTGTTTTCCGTTTTTCACAACTAGTTGATTCACGATTCTTTGGTTTATTACTTTTAGTTCTTTGAGTTGTTTGTCCTTGTTTGAGGACAAACAAAGTTTAAGTTGGGGAGAGTTTGATAAGTGCAAATTATAGTTATTTTTGTATATACTTTTTGTTGCACTTATCTACTTTTTGTTTGTAAAATCGTTGAATAATCTCGACCTTTGTGTAAATTCTTTTAGTTTATGTTTAATGTGTTTTTGTGTATATAATGTACCTTTTATGTTTTTTCATTTGTTTTGTAGGTATTTATTGCGTATTTAGAGTATGAGCAATAAAGTGTCGAAGACACGGCTTCAAACGCGTAATTTTGAGCAACTCGTCAATGAATAAGGCTAAAAATCAAAGAATAAGAAATAATCAATTTGGTTTATATTTTGTCATTGTTAGAAAGAACATTTAATAATCTTTCCAACACTTCGAACCGGGCGCAAATCGGAGTTACGACTCTCAAGTTATGGCAAAAACAAAATGCTTTTTTTTTTCTCATGACAACAGAGCGCGCTTACTGGGATTTTGCCGCTTAGCGCAGTCCTCTAGACAGAATCACATTAAAAGGGGGGGGGGAAACAAATTTTTTAAGTTATATGTTGGGGTATTTGTTCTCAACTCATCAAACCTTCATTCTTTGATATTTAGAGCTTAGAAAACCACATTTGTGGCTTACAATCGGATGATCCGGGGTCGGAAGCTTGATGGATCGTTTTGACACCGCGGGAAATTGAGTTTTCTATTCTCTTATTCTCTTTGTAACTACTATTTATTGGATTTTGTATGTAACTTTATCTTGATTATATGTATATTTATTGCTCATGGTGTTGTATGAAACTTTCTTTACAAATCTTTATTGATGTTTATCCTTTTTAGCTTGCTAAGGGTTTGGGTTTGAGATGTTGCAGAGACGGACGAATTGAGTTCGGACTTAGGATGAATATTGTTGTACCCCAAAATTTTCCCTCCCATATTCTTCAAAGTTTTGACAAGCATCACCTCAAATGGTTCAAAGTCTACTCAAGGGCTACACAATCAACCATCCTCCTAAGCCAGTCAAATTAGGGTTTTGGTTCTTGCAAGGAATTTGAAGTTTTCAAAGGCTCAATCAAGTCACATATGCTCATATACATTGTCAAGCACCTACATGTCAAGTTTCAAGGCTCACAAGGTCAAGTTGCACAGTCAAAAACCCTGATTGCTTCACAGTCAACTGTAGGGGCAAAATGGTTATTTGGCAGTCAAAAGTCAAAAGTTTTGGTCAACATCTTATTTTGAAGCCACAATCATCATTTGATCAAGTCTTGATCATGATTTCACAAGAATGGCTCAAAAATCATCAAGATGCAAAAGTTTCTATTTTTGGACAGCTGAAAAGTCAACTGTAACTTGACCAAGGCATAACTTTTTCATGGTTCATCAGAAAAATCACATCCAATGCTCATCTTGAAGGGGAAGACATTTCCTACAACTCATCTTCACATTCCAAATCCAATAAATGCTCTCACAAAAAGTTATCAATTTCAACATTATAGGTCATTTTTAAAAGTCAACAAAAAGGCACTTTAAGTCAAAGACCATAACTTGAGATTGGTAAATCAAAATGACATGGGACCAAAGGAATTGGTTAGAGGACTTCAAGACCTTTCCAAAATGTCCAAGAACATGTTCATATGATCAAAATTGAGCAAGATATGCATTGGAGAAGTTGGGAAATTTTTGTGAAATGGCCAAAGTCAACTATCCATGAAACTTCATTTTTTGACAAAAAGGGCCCACTTTTTCCACTTGATCCATCTTTTCCATGCCACCCACGTGTCCCATGATTTATTTCAAGATTAAAAATTAATTTTTCTATTTTTATTTAATTTTATTTGATTTAATTCCTTTTAAATCTTTAAAATTCAAATAAAAATCAAAAAAATTAATTAAGGGATATTTTGTGGTTTGAATAGCTTTGATACACCATAATCCATATACCAAATTCGTGCAAGACCTATTTCAAGCATGAAATTCAAATTTTGGACAAAAATGGCAAATGCTTTAATGGTGATAAAGAGGAAATCTCAAACTTCATTGCAAGGCTTAAAGGTTCATTATATTGATTGATTCTCATTGCTAGACATATATGCAAAGGCTCTAGACCATTGGGACGGGCTAGAACTCTCTCAAACGGCCAAACAAATTTCCAAAATTCCAAATAAAAGTGTGAAACTGAAATCCCACTTGCAGCATAATTCAAGCCTTCCTTTTGATCCAAATACACTCCCAACACTCCCAGGCACGATTTGCAATCATCAACAAGCCAAAAACCTCAAAGAATCGCTCATCACGCCCCACGGTTTGTCAATTATTTTGAGAATCGAAATCCATATTCCATGCATTATTAACCCAATTTCTTGTTTGTTTTGTACTGTATGAATGCACAGGGAACTTTTGGCATGGTTTAATTGCAGTGTAACATACAGAATAGTGACTTGCCTTTAAAACATTTTAGGGTTCTTAAGGTTTAGAATTGAGGCTTTTGCCATGCTGTAAAATTAAACCTCCAAACACACATGATTGAAACCAGCGTGATGAGACAAACATGTTGGACACCTCGCGCCATTTTTATATGCCCTGGATTCCTATTTGCTATTTTCCAATATTGCAGGTTGTGGGGGTTTAAAACCCCCGCTATCTAACTCTATTTCTTATAGTTTTAGGGAAGAAGAAGGTGACGTGCTTGCCTCTGGTTGGTCTATTCAAGCTAACACGCGCGTGCTTTTTATTTCCAGGATACCACTCACTTTTTCATATAATATTTTTTGTTTGTTATTATAACAAATAAAATGGCTTGGCTCAGTGGCTTGGATGGACGTGTATAGACCCTTGGGACCTGGGTTCGATTCCCAGGTCCCCCCATAATTCCAATGTTATTTTTTTCAATGTGTTCTTGTGCAGATTCCCAAACGTGGAGCACCATACACCTCACAGACCCAAGTGCCAAGTGGCCTCTCTCATAGATCTGAAGGCCATGAGGTGGTCCTCACCATGCGCCCAGTCAACTAACAAGCACTGGATTCCAGAAAGTCAAACGAGCTGGAAATGGGCCTCAAATTTCAATCAAAACCCCCCCATTCTGGCCCATACCCCCTTTGGGTTTGCTCTCCATTTTTATTATTTTATTATTTTGTCATTTTCTTTTTTTATTTTATTTCTTATTCCTTTTTATTAACTACTAACATAATTAATATTTTATAATATAAAAAAATCCAAAAAAGAGAACTAACATTATTATGATTATTAATTTCATATTATTTTTTGTAAATAAAATATTAACAACTAAAATAGTTTAACTAGGCAACTTTAACTTTTTTTTCTTAATAATTAAAATAGATTTAGAATTAGGTAAAGTTAACTTTTAATTTTTTTATTTTTTATTTTATTTCATTAAAAACAGAAAAATACAAAAAAAAACTTTTATTTTTTAATTAATTAATTAATTAGTTTAACAATTAGTTTTAATCTCATTTAATCATAAAAGAGACAAAAAAATTCATTTCTTTTCTTAAAAGGGTCAAAACCCTTAAGGCATTCGCGATTAACTTTTATTCGCGCGCATTTATTTTATTTTGATTATTATGTAATTGCTTCCAAGAATGTAATAGTAATTAGGTTTACCGCTTTATTTAATTTCTCGTACTTATTTACCAAAACGGGTCTTTGTATTTTTGGCGATGTATAGACCCGCGCCTTGTAATAGCGTAGAATTTATCTTTCCGCAATTTACTTTCCGCACCCCTAACTGTTAAATGCATGAAAGAATGTATGAAAAATAAAATTAATCCGTAGCTCACAAATAACATGTACAAAGACAATTAACTGAAAAACAACACACAATGCACATGCCACTCTTAGGGTACGCCTCACTGGTTGCCTCACGTGGTCATCAAGTATAGGGTGTCTTAGAGGTCGCCCTTCTGTCCAAAAGATCCAGTTGCCTCGAAACGGTTGCCTCGGATACAAAGGATCTAGGACATTAGGGTTATTTCTAAGGTGTCCTACTATTGCTTAGGTGACCACACTATCCCGATAATCGAATATGACCCGAATACCTCCAACGATGGTGCTACCTACCCCTCAATGGTGGGATAGCACTATCTAAAGGACTCTTACACAGCTTAATTCCTTAGAGTAGGTAGATTCTCTTAAGTACTTTCTCTTTTCAAACAAACAAAACAACTTTCCACACCTCACACTTTCAAAAAGTTTTCAAACAAAATTTTCATACACTCTTGAGGACAGATACAAGAGTTACTTAGAAATTTTTCAAACGAAACTTTTTCAAAACCCACACACATTTGAAAAGCAAACAAATCTTTTGAAAACATAAGAGCAAGTACCTAAGAGCCCGTGGATAACCACGGATAGAAAGGGTGCTAACACCTTCCCTTTCTATAAATCTACCTCCCGAACCGAGAAACATTCTCATAAGGAATTTTGCTGTGCTTTTGTCCTTTCCATGTTGGAGAACATAAAAGACGGTGGCGACTCTTGCTTCCGCGACATTTCGCGAAACCAGCTAAAAACAGTCAGTTCTATTTCCACCGATCACAAATATCTATTAGGATTATATTCTAGAGATATATTTAGGCTTAGTAATCACTTAGGCATCGACTCTTAAAGCCTTCGTGTTGTTTGTGTTGTGTTGAGAGATCATCGACATAGAAAGGTACAGTTGATATCTCACTCTGCGTTAGAGATGACCTCTGTGTGAGCGATACGTGATGATATTGACAAGTAGTTAAAGTTAAGTGCAACTTGGTAGTAAGTTTAAGTATTTGATATGGTAGACGAAATACAAACTCGAGAGTTCTTTAATATTCGAAGAATGAAATTATTTTTATATTTATAACTTTTAACTCCCGCACCTTACAAATAAACCCATTTAAAACCAAACTCACAAACGCGAAACTTTATCGAACAGCGAATCAATAACCAATCTTTGTGGACACGATACGATATAACCTAAATATCACTCGGTAAAAATAATACTTTACTTTTTTCTTTCCACTTTACAGCAACAACATGTACCTATCTGAATAGAAATATGCAATGCCTTGTTGTGAGCTCTGCCTTGTGGAGGCAACTCATTGTCATTAAAACCTAGATATGATCCAGATGTCAGATTTGCTACAACATTGTCAAAATGATTTACTATAATCTCTTATGCGACATGAGCAGAACTTAGAGCCTTCAATAGAGAGTCTCGATGCACTTCTGAGTTGAGGAGTAAAAAAAGTATTGAAATATTGGCCAGTGTTTGTTGTAACTGATCCACCACCCTATAATCACTCCTCTTGATTATTTTCAGAAATTCTTCCGCCTCTTGGTCAGAAAAATTCTTGCTCAGAGGCTCTTGTTCTTGGGTTACCTCTATCACAACTTTCCCCTTATACTTACCCATAATATCATTCTTTTTTTGTGGTTTGGGACCATATATTCAGCCACTGCGAGTCATGCCCCCTGTTTCCGCTATATTTATGATCGTAGGTCCTTGACTTATTGACGATTCACATTCTTTCTTTAAACCATTTACATAGACAAATGAGTCTTAACTCCATGGTACCATTTTATTGCTTTCATAAGGGGTAGGAGATGCCCCCCTAATCACCATCGTAGTCTTTAGAACTACTGGTATCCTTAGAGTTTGTCACGGTATCATTACTGGTGCTTCTGTTGACTCTCCCTATGGAATCACAAGATTCTTTTTATTAAGGTTTGGCCCCTGGCATGGAATTACCAATGGCTTGTTCGTACTACCATCAATCGCAACTACATATTCTTCTTTAGGGTTTTGCCCGAATTGGACTATCCCCTGATCCACCAATATTTGTAATGTCTTCTCAAAAAATTAATTATGCTCCAAGAGGAACCCACACTCTAACAAATATTCTTTCAAAAGGTTTATCGGGGCCCTTACTTGTTTGGCTTCCCCGAAGCCAGTAACCATCTCAATTGCATTTACAACTGGCCCACCATGCGGAGGCATGGGATTTGTCTTGATTTTTGGTTTGTCAAAATTAATATCCTGAGAATCCAACAAATCTTGAAAATTATGTCTGAAGGCCCAACATTTTTCTATAGTATGCCCAGGAGAATTAGCATGGTACTCGCACCTAGCATTGACATCGTACTTTGGTGGGAGTTCCCCAATTGGAGGAGCTAGAGGTTTTATCTCTACCAAATATGCTTTGATTAAGTGTTTCAATAATTGACTGTGCGGCATGGGAAGAGGATCAAATCTCTCGGAGGCCTTTCAAACTTGTTATGGTGTTGTTCTCGTAAAATTATTAATGGTTGTTGCGCCCTTGGATGCAATGCTACATCATTAATTTATCCTTCCTTATTTTTAGAGAAGTTTGGAACATGTCTTTTTGCATTATAAGGGGTACTAGATGATGCCCCTTGTATCTTCTCGCTTTTTAGGCCAACTTTGATTCTTTCACCAATAGTTACCAAATCTGAAAATCTGGAAGAGACGCTTCCTACCATTTTATCATAGTACAACCCTTGTAAAGTTCCCATGAACATGTCGACTAGTTCTTTCTCCAAGAGTGGTGGTTTTACACGGGCTGCCATTTCTCTCCACCTTTTTGCATACTCCTTGAAAGACTCCTCCTTCTTCTAAGACAAGTTTTAAAGTTGCATGCGGTTAGGCGCCATGTCCAAGTTATACTTATACTGTCTTAAGAAAGCATTGGCAAGATTTGCCTATGTTTGGATATGAATCCGCTCCAATTGCATGTACCAATCTAGGGATGCCCCACTCAAACTGTATTGGAAGCAATAGATCATCATCTTTTGATCTTGAGCATATGCATGCATCTTTCTGCATTACATGCACATATGGTTCCTCAGACATGTGAGTCCCTTATATTTCCCAAAGTCAAGTACTTTGAATTTCGGGGGCATCACCACAACAGGAACTAGACCCATTTCGAGGGTGTCGACATCAAAAGCATCATAACCCTCTGCAGCCTTCAGCCTTTCTTCAAGAGCTTTGTACTAGTTGAGTGCCAAGGGATTTTCAGTAACATGAGTACGGGATTCCCTTTGGGGTGCTTGGTTGACATCTTCTAAGTCATGGTCTCCATAGTGTAGGTCTATATAATTGTCTGTGTTGTTGACTGTAATTTCCAAGGTATGAGGTGCCCCTACCTTTGGTGGAGGTGGGGAAAATCCTTTAGTGTCAACTTTTCAAACTTCTTGTTGAGCTATAGTGGGTTTTTGAGGTCCTAATTCCAGTTCTCTTCTTGGTTGGTGACCACTTGATGTACCAATAGTCTGGGCTACTTCCTCAAAGGCTACTCTAGGAATCTGTTCTTGCCTCTCGATTATGTTCTTCAAGGCTAGAAGAACTTGACGAATATCTCCTTTCATTGAGTCGATGTTGCCTTTTACTTGGTCCAAATATTCCCTGAATGCGGCATGGTTTTCTTCAATCTTCTCCATCACCTTCTTTTGATGGGATCTTGTTTGATATGGCGATCGAAGAAGTGATGCTTTTCTACCAATGGTTTAACTGGATATGATTTTGAAAATTAATGATTTTTTTGTTATCAAATGTGAAAACGTGTGATGTTTGTGAATGCATTGATGCGTATGAATATGCTAAGAGTTTCTATTTTTTGTAATACGGTGGGAGAACTGACTTAGTTATGCATTTTATCGCAAATGTTGCGGATAGCAAGAGTCGCCACCAACTTTTCTTTTATCCAATAAGGAAAGGGTGAAAAGAACAGGAAGTACCTTGAGATTATTGAGTTTGGGGGCAGTTTATGAAAAGGGAAGGTGTTATACCCCTTTTCATCCGTAGTTATCTACGGGCTCTTAATCGCTAGCTCACTTTGAAAATGCTTTGTGAATGTGTTCGAAAATATTTTGAAAAATGCCTAAGTGCGGAAACTTTGTAATGATTCTTGTATCAGTTAAGAATGCGTACAAAGTGTTTATTTTTTTGAAAATATTTCAGAGAAAGTGTTTGTGAAAAAAGATGTTTTATGTGAGCAAGCGATTACGAGCTATCTACCTACCTAAAGATTTTTCATGTTATTTTCCTCCTCCTTTATATAGTGCTATCATACCATTAGTTAGTAGGAAGCCCTATCATTGGATGTGAAGGGACATACGCAGGTCGTCCTTATGGTCATAGAAGGAAACATATAGGGATACTTAGCAATTCAAAGGGACTTTCATCATATATTCGTAGGCAACATAGAGGGACAAGATCATTTCTCGTAGGTAACTCGAGGGACATTGTAAGACTATGATATTTATGATGATTTTAACTGAGGGTCTTTGCTAAGGGTATCCCTACATTCGAGGGACATGACTAATTTTATTCGAAGGCAACAGGTGAGGTTACCCTAGAGGTGCAAGTGTGCAAATGATTCAGTTCAGTTATTTATCTTGTTTATTTAGGGTTATCTAATTACTATGTTGGTTTTAGATCTTGCCATACATGCCTAATTACTATACAATTATATATACATACATGCATACATAGTATAGGTGCAGAAAGTAAAGTGCGGGAAATAAAAATCTTACGCTATTACAAGGCTTCGGTAGCGGGGGTACAAATAATAAAAATGGGGAAAAAGTAAACCCTAATTAAACTATTACATATTGTAGCAGATACATAATTGGGAAAAAAACTAATGCGAAAGTAATAAAGTTTGCGGAGCCGTAAAAGGATAAAATCGTATGATGAAAAAGTTTTGATAATAAACCTAAAGTCTAATTGATTTTTATTGATTAAAAAAAATAATTGATTAATTAAGCAAAACCCTAAATTCTAGGTTGATTTTAAATTAATTGAGAAAACCTAAAATATCAAATTAGGGTTGATTAAATAAAACCTAAAACTAAATTGATTAAATTAAAAAACCTAAAATTAAATTAACCTAAAATCAAATTAAGTTGATTAAATGAAAACCTAAAACTAAATTATTTATATAAAAAAGGTTTTATGTTAGGCTTTATTAAAAAAAGTTTTAAAAAAAGTTTTAAAGAAAAAAAGGGTGAAAAAGAGTGAGTAACATAGAATAACCAAAAGAGTAGGGGTGAGTGTTGAATCCACGCCCTCAAGCATTATCCATACATAGCATACCACCGGGCCAAGCTGGTGTTGGTGTCAAGATAACAGATTTAGCGCATTATATGATAACCTTGCAAAAAATATGAAAACATGAGAATTTTAGAAAAATCGGGAATCGAACCCGTGACCTGGGAGACGAATGCCTTAGCGCGCACGCTTCTGTCATTGGGGTGACTATACATCCGTTTATATAATTGAATCAATAAATATATATATTATATGCCTGCTTGTATTGACCGAAGAGGCACCAGAGCCCTAACTCCGATCGTCTTCTCCGGTAGCCAGTTTTTGTTCAACCTGCAAAACACAAGGAATTAGCAAACCAAAAACATCCACCCCCTATATCAAGGGCTGCAAGTTTGATGGAATAATTATTTTGGTCCAAAACTGGATGGTTTAAGAGTTATAGCGCAAGCAAGTCAGATCGGAGCAAACATGGCATCTGATGATTCTGACTGCATGGGACCATGATGATGATCCAAAACTGTACTAGTGAAACTCAGGAATACATTAGTAGTGTTAATACATGTTAAAGTAAACATAAAATCAAGATATGAATATTATGAACATTATGAAACTGGCGATGCCATGTCATGCGATTACATATGTTTTGGACCATCCAATTTGATCCAAACTTACTCTATATGCTTGCTGGAAGAGAATAGAATGGAGGTTTTGTAGTGAAAGGGCTTGTAAGTAGGGTTTTGAAATTCTAGGGTTTTTGAAAAAAGTTGATATTTTGACAAGTTTGAGAGGCTCAGTTTTTTCGTGGTCCTTGTATGAAGAGAATGAAAGAATATATAGTGGAAATTAGGTCAAACATTATGGACTAGGACCTTGTAGGAAAGGTCTTGTCTTTTATTTTATTTATTTTTCATTATTAATGAATAAATAAAAAATAATGTCCTTGTCTGAGAATTTGAAGTTCATAGATTGGTAGTCATCTACGACATGATGAGCCAAATGATCTGCCAGTATACTTCCTTTGATTGCTTTCTGAGTGGTGTACTGAATTTTTTATTCTGTCAAGACCATTTTCCATTCGGCTATTCTTCCGGAGAGTGCGGGCTTCTTGAATATGTATTTGATGGGATCCATTTTAGAGATCAATAGAGTAGTATGAGTCAACATATACTGTCTTAGTCGGCGAGCAACCCATGCCAAAGTACAACAAGTTTTCTCGAGCAGTGAGTATCTCGTTTCACAATCGGTAAACTTTTTGCTAAGATAGTATATTCCATGCTCTTTTCGACCAAACTCGTCATGCTGTCCCAATACACACCCCATTGAATTCTCTAGCACTGTTAGATACATGATCAGAGGTCTTCCTTCAAATGGTGGCATCCGAATTGGAGGTTCTTTTAGGTACTCCTTGATTTTGTCATAGGCTATCTGATGATCTTCGTTCCATTTTACTACCTGATCTTTCTTCAACAACTTAAAGATAGACTCACAAGTAGCAGTCAAATGAGAAATGAATCAGGCAATATAATTCAGTCGTCCCAAGAAACCCCTGACTTCTTTCTCAGTATAGAGAGTGAGCATTTCTTGAATAGCTTTGACTTTAGCGGGATCAACGTCAATACCTTTATCACTGACAACAAAACCCAGGAGCTTACCGGATCTTACCCCAAAGGCGCACTTGTTCAGATTCAATCTCAACTTGTACGTCTTCAGTTTCTCAAACAAATTGTGTAGATGGTCCAGATGCTCTTCTTCAGTCCGAGATCCAGATATCCTATCATCCATATAGACCTTTATCTCATGATGAATCATGTCATGGAACAAAGCTACCATGGCACGCTGATATGTGGCACCCGTGTTTTTCAAGCCAAAAGGCATAACCTTGTAACAGAAAGTGCCTTACTGTGTGACGAAGGTAGTTTTTTCCATGTCTTTTGGCGCCATATTGATCTGATTATACTCCGAGAAGCCATCCATGAAGGAGAATAATTTATGCTGAGTGGTGTTGTCGACCAAAACATCAATATATGGAAATGGGAAGTCGTCTTCGGGGCTTGCCCTGTTCAGATCCATGTAGTCTACACACATGCGTACTTTGCCGTCTTTCTTCAGTACCAGAACCACATTTGCAACCCATTGAGGATAGGATGTTACTTCTAAGAACCATGCGCTTAATTGTTTCATAACCTCAGCTTTGATCTTTTCTGACATTTCAGGACGCATGCGATAAACCTTTTGCTTAATCAGAGCACAACCCTCTTTCATCGGCTGACAGTGAACCACGATATCATTATCAATCCCTAGCATGTCTTTGTATGACCAAGCAAAGATCTCAACATATTCATGCAACATTTTTATTAACCTGTTCTTGACATTGTCCTCTAAGTTGGCGCCTATCTTGACTTCTTTTCTTTCTGTTTCAGTACCCAAGTTTACCACCTCAACTGGTTCTTCATTCATTTGGATAGCCTTTTCCTCTTGCATTAACAGTCTGGCAAGTTCTCCAGATATTTCACAATATTCCTCACCTTCATCCTCGGCTTGGTAGATTGGATTTTCAAAGTCATAAGTGGCAATAGCGGAGTCGTTATCAATGGGATCCAGAGTGGATGTGGATCTGCAATGTATTGTGTAGGTGTGTGTAAGAACACATAGCTATTTGAACAAAGTAAAATAAAGAAAGAGAGTGAAAAATTTGAATGCAAAATGTCCAATGCTTTTATTAAATGAAAATATGTTTATGAAATGACAACCCTTAACAAATGAACCGTTGTGCCCCGAGTAAGCCACAAGGCTTAAAGTCATTGTTCAAAAATTACATAACCAAAACTTTGAAAGCAATAAAAAACAAAAATGTAGCTATTACTCCTGAATAAATGAAATAGAGATAATTTCTTCCGCCTTCCAGGTTCTAAGCCTGTTGCCAATGGTAGGAAAGGTCCAGCTGTCAAGGTCATAGTCACTGTCAGCATCTTCTATAGCGCTGACTCCGTTGTTGCTGATGCAAAATGGTGGTCTTTCAGAGCGAGTGAGACGAACAACCCTCTAACCCTCCACAGTGAAACCCAAACCAAATTTGTCAGATTTATATGGAATGTCAGGAAGCTGACCCCAAATAGTACAACCACCTTCTTCTACAGTAGCTTTAGCATCTTTTCAAAGAAGCCATTCTGGGCAGAACCCTGGTGACTTTGGGAATGGTAGAGACGTCTTCAGTTGAGACATTATGGATGAATTCAAAAGTCTGACAGGGAGTCTCAATGAATTCACCGTCCATCTCTACATACCAGAAAGAGTTTAATTGGCTAACCATATACTCTTCTTCACTGCAGACAGTAACGATCTTTCTGTTCACATGATATTTTAACATCTGATGTAAGGTAGAGGTGACAGATCCTACCCCATGGATCCAGGGGAGCCCCAATAAGCAAGAACAAGCTGATGAAATATCCATCACATAGAAGGTGGATTCAAATATTTGCGAGCCTACCTTGATTGGAAGATCCACTTCTCTGTGTACCATCCTCTTTGATTCATCAAAGGCTCGAACTATAATATCACTGGGTTTCAGTACAACCTCTTCACAATCAAGTCTGTCCAGCGCGCCTTTCAGTAGAACATTTAACAAGGAACCAATATTGACCAATACATGATCCAGAGTAGTGCCCATGCATTCAATGGAGACATATAAAGCCTTATTGTGATTTCTTCCTTCCGGAGTTAGATCAACATCAGATAAACCTAATCCATTGTCAATCGTTAATCTAGCAACATAACTTCCAAATTGATCGGCAGAAATCTCTTGTGGCACATGAGCAGTCTTCAAGAATTTTACTAAAGTTTGTGCATGGGCTTCAGAAAATAGTAACAAGGATAACATAGAGATCTTATATGGGGTCTTCCCCAGCTATTCAACAATCTTGTAATCGCTTTTACAGATTATTTTCAAAACCTCTTCCAACTCTTGTCTAGAGGTTTCCTTAACTGCAACTTCTTTAGGCACCTCCGTCTGGGCAGGCTCCATTATCTGATCTTTACCTCGAGCCACAGTGGTTGACTCAGTGGCTGTAACTCTAACATGTGTTGCAACAATATTTGGAGAGAATTACAGGGAGAAAACCCTTCTGCTTCTAGTAACCTTACTGGTCCCAGGAATATTGTTAATATCGGGATCAACAACTTCAGTAACTTCATCTTCAACAGTAGGTAGTTCTTGATTGACACCATGGTAGTAGACATCAGATCTATAGTTCCAAGGAATAGCTTTATCCAAAGAATATGGAATGGGTCCAGGTGTAGTGATGATCAGAGGAACAACTTTCGGATTGGTAGTAGTCCTTACAGGACCTTTGGAGGTGATTCTGACAGGAGTGCCAGATATTAAAGATAAGTCTTGACACTAATTCTCAGTAGATAGAACCTTCTCGATCAGAATTATATGATTGTCCATTAGGAGTTGAACGCCTTCCTTCAGCAAGTTGCAGCCATTGGGTTGGACTACACAACAATAACATTTTTCAACATAGCCCGGAAATAAATCAGCCTGCAATAGATTCTTCTTGATGTTTGGTATGGGAGTAACCAATTCACTTACAGTAGAAATATAAAGAACATCATCAATAACACTTACGCCTTTGTCATGCTTTTGCATTGGTGCAGTAATTACATTCGGAGGATCAAACTCAATTTCTTTGTTGTCAATCATATCCTGAATTTTGTATTTTAGGGCCCAGCAATTGTTGGTATCGTGCCCAGGACTGTTGGAATGGTAGGCACACTTCGCATTCGGATTGTATCGAGGAGAGGAGGTGTTGGGATTCTGAGGAGGCTCCCTAACTGTTATCAAATCTGCTTTTAATAAATGTTGTAATGCCTAATATAACGACATGTTGATCTTTGTAAACTGTCTTGATACCACTTTCAACACTTTCTCCAGTTAGAATCAGCTCAGTAAAACCAGATGAGGATCTCCCAATCAGATGGTTAAAGAATGTACCTATCAGAGTGCCCATGAACATATCCATCAACTCTCTATCAGATAGTGGAGGTTGCACTCTTCCAGTCAGATCTCTCCACTTTTGGGCATACTCTTTGAACCATTCATTCGAGCCTATATTCATGTTTTGTAACTGCACGCGAGTTGGTGCAAGGTCAGCATTGTAATGATACTGCTTGTAAAAAGCAGCAACCAAGTCTTCCCAAGTATGAATGTTGGTTCCTTCCAGTTGATAGAACCACTCGAGTTGTGTACCAGACAAACTTTCTTGAAATAAGTGAACCTATAACTTTCTGTCAACAGTATTGGGTTAGATCTTCCAAATATATAATCTCAGATGAAGTTTTAGACAAGACACACCATCATATTTAGCAAAAGCGGGGACCTTGAACTTGTGAGGGATAACTACCCCCAGAATAAGACCCAACTCTTCAAAATCCAATCCAGGCACTTTCTGGATTTCCATGGCCTTGAGGCGATCTTCCAGCTGCTTGTATCTGTCGTCAACAGGAGGATACTATTTAGCAGAATAGTCTTCATCAGAATCTTGGCCAGAACCAAGGTTATTATTCTCTTCAGCTTTCACACTTTCGTCATCTTTCTCTTGGTTATCTTCTTCATTCAGGGGAACCTCAAAATCTAAAGCCCTTCTGACTGGACATTTGAATCTTCTTCCCATATTAAGAAAGACCGTTGGCTTTTTAGTCTTCTTCTTATTCCCCTTTGTGATGAGGGTCTTCAACTCGTCTTGACCCTTAGCTAAGTCCAAGAACATCTGCTGAAACTGAGCGTTCTGAGCTTGAAGTTCTTTCACAGTTTTCTCGAGTGCCATTTTTTACTGAAATAAACAACAAGAAGATGAGAAAACCTGTCTAGAAGGTACCTATTATATGATAATATGCATGATGTGCAAATGGAAGTACAATGTTTTCAAGGGTCGTTACGGGATTTAAATTTGTTTAAACAAAAGGAAACAAAAGAAATTTTAGTAATAAGTTCAAATTATAATTTCTTTCAATAAAAAGAGTTACAAAACAACAAAATATGAATTCAAGTCTCCCATGGACGCATCCTCTTGGTGTTGACATATGTGTTAAGGCTTTGTTCTTCATGGAGTAATTTTGACAGCTCCAATACTTTCTTCTCACTAGCATAGAACTGAGTCTTGAAGTTATCTCTTTCCTCCTTAAGTTGAATCCAGAACTTCTGTAGTTCTTCAAAGTCAGTAGGCATATCGAGATAAAGAAAAGTATGAGAAACATCCCCTTAAACAATAGGTTCTACGACCACTGGTAGGATAGCAGGATATGGCATTTTAAGATTTTGAGCACGAGACCGCACCCATCTGAGGTAAGGCTCTAGAGGAATGGAATTCTTGTGTCCCAAAGCTTTGTTATCAATCTTGTTGACTGAGCCCCAAGCACGTATAAACCTTTGATGGTAATTTTGAGGATCGTTCTCATAGTCGAACACAATTCCCCGGATGAGCATATCATGAGGACCGTCCCTTCGAGCATAACTAAATTGACGCAGAGCTAGAGAAGGGTTGTAAGAGATGCCCCCTCTTATACCAAGGAGTGGTACATTAGGAAATTCTCCACAAAGATCAATAATAGTGACATCTGCTTGAGATCAAGAACACCAATTGATATCTGCATGAGTGAGTGACATCAACCTTTGAGACCACCTTAGACCTTGTTTGTTCTTCATCACTGATCGAGGAAGGTGCGAAATAAACCACCTGGAAAGTAGAGGTATGCAACACATAAGATTTCCCCGCTTCTTCATAGTACGGGTGGGGAGGGAATGCAGAACTTCTCCAAGCAAAGTAGGTACCAGATTATGAGTAATAAATATTTTGATGGCATTCACATCTATGAATTGGTCCGGATTAGGGAATAGTACCAACCCATAAATCAGCAAAGCCAACACATCCTCGAAAGCATGAAGATTCATGGCATCTAGAAACCCTTGAGCCTTCTCTATTAGAAATTTAGGAGAGAAACCTTTGATTCCATTCCTTTTTTCCCAATTAGATATCACGTCTGATCATTTCAGATGTAAGGGTACTGCAACATCTTCAGGTTTCTGAACTTGCTCTAGACTGGTGAAGGGAATTTGATCAACAATAGGCACTTCGAGCAACTTAGAGAACTCTTCCATTGTGGGCACTAACTAATAATCCGGGAAGGTAAAACAGTGATGCTTCAGATCAAAGAACTAGAAAATAACGCTCATCATGTCTTCCTGGAATCCATTAGTAACCAAAATGAGTAGATGACCATGTCTCTTGGTGAATTTAGAATTTATCGAGAACCTTTGAGACTAATTCCTCAAGCTTGGAAGTGTGATCGGTGGGAATGAGAACTGACTGTTTTGGAATGCTGGTTCGCGTTTGCGTTTGTTTTTGCAAAATGTCGCGGTAAGCAAGAGTCGCCACCGTCTTTTATTTTATCCAACAAGGAAAGGACAAAAGCACAGAAAAATTCCTTTTCAAGATGTTTCTCGGGTTCAGGAGGTAGATTATAGAAAGGGAAGGTGTTAGCACCCTTTCTATCCGTGGTTATCCACGGGCTCTTAGGTACTTGCTCACTATGTTTTCAAAAGTTTGCTTTTCTTTGTGTTTGTGGGTTTGAAAAGAGTTTTTGTTTTGAAGAGAGTGTAAGTGCGAAAAGTTTTGTTTTGTTTTTAAAGGAGCAAGTACTTAAGAACCTCTACCTACTCAAAAAGGAATTAAACTGTGCAAATGTCCTTTAGACAGTGCTATCCCACTATTGAGAAGTAGGTAGCACCGTCGTTGGAGCTTTTCGGGTCAATTCGATTTAAGGGACGTGTAGCCACTAAAGAAATGTTAGGACGCCTTAGCGGTAACCCTAATGTCTTAGATCATTTTTCCGAGGAAACCGTTTCGAGGATACTTATGATCTTTGGACAAAAGGGCGACCTCTAAAACATCCTATACTCAATGACCACGTTCGAGGAAACCAAGTGAGGTGTACCCTAAGAGTGGCATGTGTGAGTGTATTGTTTTTCGGTTACATTATCTTTGTATATTTAGTGGTTCTACCGTTTGTTTTCAGATCTTGTCATACAATCCTAGTTAACATACATCTAAGCAGTTAATATATGTATAGGAATTTAAAGTGCGGGAATTGTAAATCCTACGCTATTACAAGGCTTCGGGGAGGGGGATTATTTACATGTCCAAAATTGGGGGAATAAAGCAGTAAAGTGTAAAAGTCTTAGTTAAACTATCACAAACCAGTAGGCAATTACAATAAAATAAACGGCGCGAATCTGAAAATAACTTCTAAAAATCATAAGAATAAAATCTTTTTGTTGTTTTATTTTATTTTGGGAAAATAATCTAAATCTTCTTAATTTTAGTTTTGAGAAAATGTTAAGATAATTAAATGATTAATTAACAAAGTTAATTTAATAGAAAAAACTAGCCTAATGTTTTTGTGGTTTTTTTTTTAATTGATTTTATGTTGATTAAAAAAGAGAAATAAAATAGTCAAAACAAAGATGAAATCGAAGGAACAGGCAGTAAATCAAGAAAGGTATAATTCTGGAGGCCTTGATCGAAAGAGGCGTGGGTTGTATTTTGATCCAGTGAAGAGGCTTGATCGAAGGTGCATGAGGGGCTGCACTTTGGGGGTGTTCGATCTGGATATGTCATCCTTCGATCTGGGAACCCTGGATCCAGTTTGAAGCTAAGCTGCTAAGCTTCGAAGCTCTGAACAAGATTCTGAGAAGATATTTCCTGCAAAACTAGACAAACGTTAAAGATCCAGGGGGGATTTTACCCCCCTGATTCGAATCTCCTCCCAATTCGAATCCTTCCTCAATTTGAATCTGCTGAATCTGGGTCTGGGTTTGTTTTATCCTGAGATTCGAAGGAGAAACTTAGATCGTGCCCAAGTAATGGCATGATCTCATCTTTGTGCTGTAGCTTACATGCAACATAATAAGTAATAACAAGAATATATATGCAATGTGTATTTAAATGTCATGAAGGTGCAATTTTGGTTTTGCAAACCCTTACCAATTAAAGATGTATGATATGTGGCTCTGGGTGTGGAGATGTTTGCTGAATGGCTGCTTTGGCTTGGATTACTTATGAAAATGTTGATAACCTTTGGTGGGTTTGTGGGCAGTGTATCTCCAAATCCTCCTTTTCTTTCTTTTTCTCCTTTTTCGTTCCCCTCGGCACTGTATGTTGTCCCTTGTATTTATAGGAGTATGATGGTCTAGTAACGGCAAGAGACAACCAATTAAACAAGCCTTTAAAGCCATGAGACAAGAATCAGACATATGAAAAGATTTCCTTTTTTGAAATATTCATGTCTCTTTGGAATCTTGAACGAACCTGGACACCTTTGATTTTCGAATGGACTTCTTGAATGTTCTTTGAATGGGCCTTCTGAATGCTTCTTCAAATGGACCTTTTGAATGTTCTTCGAATGACCCTTTGAATGCTTCTCTTTGATAGCTTCAAAGTCCCAAATCGAATTACTCCAGCTTCAATTGCATAGCCCCTTCGATTGAGCCTCCCTCTGCTTCGATTGCTTGATTCTAAAAGGATCACCCTGGTCGAATCAGCTCTTTTAGGGTTGGGAGAAAACAAGGCAAGAATCGGGCCTTTAATTCAAATAATTGAGTCCACAATCAGCATTTAATTATTTCTATATTTGCAAGGGATACATGCCATTGTGAACTTTGGGTGAACCTGGACAGGTTAGGATATGTGTTTTTGCTTAGTCATGCCAGCCTACTTCATTCCTTTGAATCTGCCTTCTCTGCCAGCTTCAAAGTCCAATTTGAATCTATTTAGAACATTCCCTATTAGACAACTTCGACCAGCCCTTGGCCTTGTGATGAGTCTAAGTTCTGATTCGAAGTGTCCAGAACTTCCTTCATCAGAGCATCTTAGATTAAGAGAAACTATGCACTGAAATGCCATTCGAAGGTCATTTCTTTATGATGTTCTGATTGAGGTAAAGTATGAAGGACCCTCTGAAGTACTAGTTGAAGCATTGTGAAATTGACTTGATCGAAGGGGTCCAACGCTCAATCGAAGACTTGCACACCAAAGCTTGATCGAAGGGTTCCAAACACCTAATCGAAGCTTACTAATCAAATCCCGATCGAAGAGTGCCAAATGCCCAATCGAAGACTGGTGAGTCAAGCCTGTATCGAAGTATTTTGGATACCCAATCGAAGACTTTTCCCAGATGCCAATCGAAAGACACTTTGTTCATCTTCAAAAAAACTTATTTTCGTTAGGCAAGTGTTTGTGACCAACCATGTAAGGGAAGACCTTTGAAAACATGAGAGGGCAAATTTTAGGGTACAACAGTTGCCCCTGTTCAATTTTCTGAAACCTGAGGATATAGATTGGCTTTCGAGCCTTTCGCGATCCGAAGGTGGAAGATAATTGAACACTAGAGTGCCCATAAAATTTGCACTCGAAGATGTGTTGGTTGATTATGTAGGGAATGAGCTTATAGATGCCATCCAGAAATGATTGCTAGACTGTATTTGAATGAGTGACAGAATTACTTCCGAATCTGGATCATATCTGGACTGTTATTTGAAGGTCTCTGATTGCCTGTCATTAACTGGAAGAAATAAATCTAACCAGAGGAGGTCTTTTTTGATAATGATGTGTGATGAAGGAATCTGGGACGATTGCTACTCCAAACAGATGATGAAGGAATCTTGGACGATTACTACCTCAGCAGGATGATGAAGGAATCTTGGACGATTACTACCTCAGCAGGATGATGAAGGAATCTTGGATGACTACTACAACAGCAGGATGATGAAGGAATCTTGGATGACTTCTACCTCAGCAGGATGATGAAGGAATCTTGGATGACTACTACAACAGCAGGATGATGAAGGAATCTTGGATGACTACTACCTCAGCAGGATGGTGAAGGAATCTTGGATGACTTCTACCTCAGCAGGATGGTGAAGGAATCTTGGATGACTTCTACCTCAGCAGGACGATGAAGGAATCTTGGATGACTACTACAACAGCAGGATGATGAAGGAATCTTGGATGACTACTACAACAGCAGGATGATGAAGGAATCTTGGATGACTTCTACCTCAGCAGGATGATGAAGGAATCTTAGATGACTACTACCTCAGCAGGATGGTGAAGGAATCTTTGATGACTTCTACCTCAACAGGATGATGAAGGAATCTTGGACGATTACTACCTCAGCAGGATGATGAAGGAATCTTGGACGATTACTACCTCAGCAGGATGATGAAGGAATCTTGGATGACTTCTACCTTGGTAGGATGATGAAGGAATCTTGGACGATTACTACCTCAGCAGGGTGGTGAAGGAATCTTGGACGATTTCTACCTCATCAGGATGATGAAGGAATCTTGGATGACTACTACCTCAGCAGGATGGTGAAGGAATCTTGGATGACTTCTACCTCCACAGGATGATGAAGGAATCTTGGATGATTACTACCTCAGCAAGATGATGAAGGAATCTTGGATGATTACTACCTCAGCAGGATGATGAAGGAATCTTGGATGACTTCTACCTCAGCAGGATGATGAAGGAATCTTGGACGATTAATACCTCAGCAGGATGATGAAGGAATCTTGGATGACTTCTACCTCAGCAGGATGATGAAGGAATCTTGGAGGATTACTACCTCAGCAGGATGATGAAGGAATTTTGGACGACTTCTACCTCAGCAGGATGATGAAGGAATGTTGGATGACTACTACCTCAGCATGATGGTGAAGGAATCTTGGATGACTTCTACCTCAGCAGGATAATGAAGGAATCTTGGATGATTACTACCTCAACAGGACGATGAAGGAATCTTGGATGACTACTACAATAGTAGGATGATGAAGGAATCTTGGATGACTTCTACCTCAGCAGGATGATGAAGGAATCTTGGACGATTACTACCTCAGCAGGATGGTGAAGGAATCTTGGACGATTTCTACCTCAGCAGGATGATGAAGGAATCTTGGATGACTACTACCTCAGCAGGATGGTGAAGGAATCTTGGATGACTTCTACCTCAGCAGGATGATGAAGGAATCTTGGACGATTACTACCTCAGCAGGATGATGAAGGAATCTTGGACGATTACTACCTCAGCAGGATGATGAAGGAATCTTGGATGACTTCTACCTCAACAGGATGATGAAGGAATCTTGGACGATTACTACCTTAGCAAGATGATGAAGGAATCTTGGATGACTTCTACCTCAGCATGATGATGAAGGAATCTTGGACGATTACTACCTCAGCAGGATGATGAAGGAATCTTGGACGACTTCTACCTCAGCAGGATGATGAAGGAATCTTGGATGACTACTACCTTAACAGGATGGTGAAGGAATCTTGGATGACTTCTACCTCAGCAGGATGATGAAGGAATCTTGGATGATTACTACCTCAAAAGGAAATGAAGGAATCTTTGATGACTGCTACTCCAAAAGATAATGAGTTTTATCTGTCGATCGATCTTTCCTAAAAAGGTAAAGAGTTAGTTGTATGCAATGTCATGATGTATGCATTGTGTAATGATGTTCTCAAAATAAATGAGATTTATGTTATATGTATTTTGTATGCATATGCTATGAATGTTATTGAAATGTAATTTTGTCTTGGAGAATAAATTCTTGACAAGTGTTGGGGAGTTATTAAATCCTGGACTGCTGTTGAAGAGTAGGTATGTCTTCAAACTTTGCTTAGAATGTTTCCATTGAGGATCCTTGTTTTGTTGAGGAGAACTCCGTTGGGGAAAGTTGTGAACTCTGTGGAGAGTATTGATTCATTCTTGGGGAACAGGTTCAGGAGTCTCGGTTGTCCGTTGCTCTACTGGGGAGTTAAAGTTAAACTGACATCTGGTCGGGTCCAGGTTTCGCAGTAACATGTTGGGGATTGTAGAGTAGTCTACTGGGGAAGAGGAGTTGTGGTCCTTTGATTTGTAGTAGTCGGAGTGGCAAACTCAAGCTGGGGAATCCTGGTGTTGTTGGGGAAATAAACCCTGTCATCAGTCCGCTAGAGAGGTGATATCTTCGTTGGGGGAAGTCCTCGAGGATTCTTGAGGTTGATTCAGCTGGGGAAAGGTTTTCAGAGATTAAACTCTTGCTGGGGAATCATCCTATGAGAAGGATTTTGGGGAGATTTGTCACTGCCCCTAGCAGCGAGTGTTTGTGGCACTGCTTGGAAATGTTTGACTGTATGTAACCCTTTATTGAGATTGACGTTTTATGCCTCAAGTGACGGAGATGGAGACTTGCCCCTGGTTACTCTGCACTTCTTCAAAGATTTCTTGAAATCTTGACTGGACTGCCCCAAGTGTACTGGATAGTGACATGTCAAGTCCCCCTGTTGATAGGAGATTCGTCAATGGAAGTGTCATCCTTTTTGAATTGATTTTGTTCACTGAGAGAGCTTTTGTTCACTGGATATTCATTGTGTGAATTTCTCCGCTGTTAAACAAATAGCCATATGCAAACAATGATATTCAAGTAATGCAAATTTTATGTTTGTCTTGAAGTTTTTTTTTTTTTGAAAATGCGTTTTAGCGAGTAAAGAAATTTTGCTAAGAAAATTCAAACTCAGGATTTAGAGCAAAGCCTTACAGGAGTCAGGATACCTTTTGTAACAGTATGCTTTCGAACTAACCCATGCTTCAATTAGGACTTTTGAAGGGTTGTAACGTGGCTTGGTTCACGGTTTAAGAAGCAAAGGATAAAGGCTCAAAGTATATTTGTACCCACCCGCTCTTCGTGATGTTCTTCAATCCTAAACTTAGTTAATTGTGCATTTGAACTCCTAATGAGTCTGGAACGACGTTTTGGTGACGGTTCACACAAGTTGGATTTTGGAAGGCAGTCATCGTTTTTTTTTTTTTTGCAACATTTTTCATGTTGTTTAGGATTTGTAGCGACCTCGTTCTTTTGATTTGTTATCCCTAACTTTTGCCTGACTGTTTCTGTTTTCGAGATTACAGTCAGCGGGATGCCCCAACTTTCTTAAGCCTCCTTTATAGGTTTTGGCTCAGTGGGCTTTTCTCTTTTGAGAGATTGATTGCCTATGAGATAAGGAACCACCACTGTCTTTTGATTCTAGAGGAATGCTTTTGATGTCGTTCGTTGTATTATGGACTGAGAGTTTTGTGACTTCAATGCGCATCTTTTGAATTAACTGAGAGACTACCCTGCCCCAGGTTTAAATTAAAGGTTTCAATTTGTGTTTAAAACAGAAAACTCCTACTTCTTTGGCTCGAAGGGGTTGACTAGGGATTATCTTCCTTATAACTCCAGTGTTTAGGGTTTGAAAGAAACGCCTGTACATCGTCAGCAAGGTCTGTCCAAAAGCATACTGTATGAGATTATGGCATTGTTTCGTCATCCTCCCTCTAAAGGCTTGTAACTTTTAGCAAGAGTTGAATGTCATAAAGTGAATTAAAAAAACATAGTTTAAATGTAATGAAAATGAGTGGATCAAATCAAGACAAACATATGCAATGCATTAATGAAACAGAGTTTGACATTAATAGATAATTGTTTGAATAACAAAGAGATTACAACTTGAAAATTCAAATGAACAAAAGCTTTTAATGATTCGTCATAGGAGCAGTGATTATGTTTGGAGTCTCCGGAGGGTCAAACTTGATCTCCTTGGCATCAATCAAGTCTTGGATCTTGTTCTTCAAAGTCCAACAGTCGTCGGTGTCATGTCCAGGACTGTCACAATGGTAGGCACATCTCACACTCGGATTATACTTAGAAGAGGAAGTATCGGGATTTTGAGGAGGATCCTTTAGCGTGATTAGCTTTAACTTCAGCAAATGTTGTAACGCTTGAGACAAAGGCATGTTGATGTTAGTATACTGCCTTTCTTGATATCTTACCCTACGCCTATTGCTCTGTCTTTGTTGAACAGGCGTGGGATCGGAGATTAGGGTTACCCCTACATGTTGATCATGACGACTCTTTTGACCATACACAGAATTGGACTCTTTCTTCCCATTGTAGGGATTTTTCTGAGCATCAGAAGGTGTAGCTTCTTGAATCTTCCCATTTTTATGCCAGCTTCGACCCTTTCGCCGGTCAGTATTAGCTCGGTGAACCCGGCTGAAGAGCTTCCGATCAAGTGGTTAAAGAATGGACCAGATAGGGTCCCCAAAAACATATCAACAAGTTCACGATCAGCTAAAGGTGGTTGCATCCTTCCGGCAAGGTCTCTCCATTTTTGAGCATACTCTTTAAATCCTTCACTCGTCCCTATTGACATACCCTGGAGTTGGGTACGCGTAGGAGCGAGGTCGGAGTTATACTGATACTGCCTATAGAACACAGTAGCCAAATCCTCCCAGCTGCGGATACTGGCTCCGTCCAACTGATAGAACCACTCAAGCTGAGTCCCTGAAAGACTGTCTTGAAAGAAATGGATCCACAAGTTCTTATCAGTAGTGTAAGGTTGGATCTTCCTCACATATGACCGGAGGTGCAGCTTTGGACATGAAGCTCTGTCATGTTTGGCAAAGGCAGGTGCCTTGAATTTACGGGGAATCACCACCCCATAGGATAGACCTAGATCTCCAAAGTCCAGACCGGGCACCTTCTATATCTCCATAGCGCTCAAACGGTCTTCCAGTTGTTTGTACTTATCCTCAGCAGGAGGATACTGTTCTTCATCATAGTCTGTCTCGTTGTCGAATACTTCAGGGCTAGGAGCCCTCCTTTCTTGTGGACTGTCTTTCCCTCCAGATGAGGTGGTCAGGTCAACTTCATTCTGCAGCCCGTTTCTAAACCTGCGTCCAGTGTTGAACAGGATGGTCCTCTTTTTCTTCTTCTTTTTCTCCTTCAGAATCAAAGTCTTCAGGTCCTGCTGACCCTTAGCTAGATTCATGAACAACTCTTGAAATTGGGCATTCTGGGCCTGGAGGGCCTTGATAGCTTGCTCGGTTGAAGGTTCAATAGACATGATGATTGCTGAAATAAACAGCGAAGAAGATAAGATACCTGTACTGGGAGACCTGTTATGTAATGATATGTATGATATATATATGCAATGTTTTCAAGGATCTCGCGGGGTAAACAAGAAACTGTTAGAATCTGAATCTGGTAGCTTGATTGAAGGAACTTCATGTTGCTGAGAGTCCTTCTTCAAGAGTCAAGCTCACCATATCGAGTGGGTCATAGCCCCTGACTCAAGTTATCGTGTTTTGATTTCTAAACAACCTTGGCTAGAGGAAAATAAATCCCCTTTGCCCCTTGCTGGACATTTGATTTACCATAACCTGCATCACAAGCCCTTGAGATCCTTGAAATGGTTAAGGAAATGTTAAGGCATGGTGTTATGATGTGTATGATATGCGTTTAAGCAAAAATGTGAAGTGATGTAAGTAAACCCTGCAATAAATCCAAATTATCGGATAAGGACTGTAAACAAAACCTGCAAGGAACTCATGTTGTCAGATAACAAGAATGTGCAAGTAGTTCAAGTTTGAAGGCACACAAGTCACACAAATACTCTTAAGTTTAGGCTGGCATGGAGTTTAGGTATTACCCTCTTTCAGTTTCAGTTGGTTCAAAACCTGTCCTATAAATAGTAACCGGGTTCTAAGGAGCTCAATATCATTGGATTGTTTTCTATGTTCATCGTTTTGGTTTAGCTACTTAACTAGCGACCAAAATATTCCAAGAAAACAATCCTCAATGAGTGTAGTATCGAGTATCTACCAACTTCGGACTGCACCAAAGTCGGTCATCTCACTACCCCTAAAAAAGGCCAAGATGGTCAAGTAAGGTTCTAGTTCATTAGTGCTTAGTGACATCACTCAGCGGCCCTGTATTCTCTTTGATTGACTCAAAGGCTACCGGTACTCACAAATATGTCACACTAATATAGCTATTGCTTCAACCGTGTCGGTATACCCCGCACAGTTTCCACAATGTATTGCTATCTATGAATGTTTCCCAAATCCGGGTGGAGGATTTCAAACCCAAACAATAGAACCAAGTGTAAAGCAAACAAAGCAATCAAGGTAACAAGTAAAGGTGATCTAAACCCTAAGGTAACCCCACTTTTAAATCTATCCCCAGCAGAGTCGCCAGTTCTGTGATCGGTGGGAATGAGAACTGACTGTTTTGGAATGCTGGTTCGCGTTTGCGTTTGTTTTCGCAAAATGTCGCGGTAAGCAAGAGTCGCCACCGTCTTTTATTTTATCCAACAAGGAAAAGACAAAAGCACAGAAAAATTCCTTTTCGAGATGTTTCTCGGGTTCGGGAGGTAGATTATAGAAAGGGAAGGTGTTAACACTCTTTCTATCCGTGGTTATCTACGGGCTCTTAGGTACTTGCTCACTATGTTTTCAAAAGTTTGCTTTTCTTTGTGTTTGTGGGTTTGAAAAGAGTTTTTGTTTTGAAGAGAGTGTAAGTGCGAAAATTTTTGTTTTGTTTTTAAAGGAGCAAGTACTTAAGAACCTCTACCTACTCAAAAAGGAATTAAATTGTGCAAATGTCCTTTAAACAGTGTTATCCCACTATTGAGGAGTAGGTAGCACCATCGTTGGAGATTTTCGGTTCAATTCGATTTAAGGGACGTGTGGCCACTAAAGCAATGTTAGGACGCCTTAGCGGTAACCCTAATGTCTTAGATCATTTTTCTGAGGCAACCGTTTCGAGGCAACTTATGATCTTTGGACAAAAGGGAGACCTCTAAAACATCCTATACTCAATGACCACGTTCGAGGCAACCAAGTGAGGTGTACCCTAAGAGTGGCATGTGCGAGTGTATTGTTTTTCGGTTACATTATATTTGTATATTTAGGTGTTCTACCGTTTGTTTTCAGATCTTGTCATACAATCCTAGTTAGCATACATCTAAGCAGTTAATATATGTATAGGAATTTAAAGTGCGGGAATTGTAAATCCTACGCTATTACAAGGCTTCAGGGAGGGGGATTATTTACATGTCCAAAATTGGGGGAATAAAGCAGTAAAGTGTAAAAGTCTTAGTTAAACTATCACAAACCAGTAGGCAATTACAATAAAATAAACGCGCGCGAATCTGAAAATAACTTCTAAAAATCCTAAGAATAAAATCTTTTTGTTGTTTTATTTTATTTTGGGAAAATGATCTAAATCTTCTTAATTTTAGTTTTGAGAAAATGTTAAGATAATTAAATGATTAATTAACAAAGTTAATTTAATAGAAAAAACTAGCCTAATGTTTTTGTGGTTTTTTTTAATTGATTTTATGTTAATTAAAAAAGAGAAATAAAATAGTCAAAACAAAGATGAAATCAAAGGAACAGGCAGTAAATCAAGAAAGGTATAATTCTGGAGGCCTGGATCGAAAGAGGTGTGGGCTGTCTTTTGATCCAGTGAAGAGGCTTGATTGAAGGTGCATGAGGGGCTGCACTTTGGGGGTGTTCGATCTGGATATGTCATCCTTCGATCTGGGAACCTTGGATCCAGTTCGAAGCTAAGCTGCTAAGCTTCGAAGCTCTGAACAAGATTCTGAGAAGATATTTCCTGCAAAACTAGACAAACGTTAAAGATCCAGGGGGGATTTTACCCCCCTGATTCGAATCTCCTCCCAATTCGAATCCTTCCTCAATTTGAATCTACTGAATTTAGGTCTGGGTTTGTTTTATCCTGAGATTCGAAGGAGAAACTTAGATCGTGCCCAAGCAATGGCACGATCTCATCTTTGCGCTGTAGCTTACATGCAACATAATCAGTAATAACAAGAATATATATGCAATGTGTATTTAAATGTCATGAAGGTGCAATTTTGGTTTTGCAAACCCTTACCAATTAAAGATGTATGATCTGTGGCTCTGGGTGTGGAGATGTTTGCTGAATGGCTGCTTTGGCTTGGATTACTTATGAAAATGTTGAAAACCTTTGGTGGGTTTGTGGGCAGCGTATCTCCAAATCCTCCTTTTCTTTATTTTTCTCCTTTTTCGTTCCCCTCGGCACTATATGTTGGCCCTTGTATTTATAGGAGTATGATGGTCTAGTAACGACAAGAGACAACCAATTAAACAGGCCTTTAAAGCCATGAGACAAGAATCAGACATATTAAAAGATTTCCTTTTTTGAAATATTCATGTCTCTTTGGAGTCTTGAATGAACCTGGACACCTTTGATTTTCGAATGCCTCCAGGCCATGCTCTTCGATTGGTCTTGAGTTGCCTCCTTCGAATGGACTTCTTGAATGTTCTTCGAATGGGCCTTCTAAATGCTTCTTCAAATGGACCTTTTGAATGTTCTTCGAATGACCCTTTGAATGCTTCTCTTTGATAGCTTCAAAGTCCCAAATCGAATTACTCCAGCTTCAATTGCATAGCCCCTTCGATTGAGCCTCCCTCTGCTTCGATTGCTTGATTCGAAAAGGATCACCCTGGTCGAATCAGCTCTTGTAGGGTTGGGAGCAAACAAGGCAAGAATCTGGCCTTTAATTCAAATAATTGAGTCCACAATTAGCATTTAATTATTTCTATATTTGCAAGGGACACATGCCATTATAAACTTTGGGTGAACCTGGACAGGTTAGGATATGTGTTTTTGCTTAGTCATGCCAGCCTACTTCATTCCTTCGAATCTGCCTTCTTTGCCAGCTTCAAAGTCCAATTCGAATCTATTTAGAACATTCCCTATTAGACAACTTCGACCAGCCCTTGGCCTTGTGATGAGTCTAAGTTCTGATTCGAAGTGTCCAGAACTTCCTTCATCAGAGCATCTTAGATTAAGAGAAACTCTGCACTGAAATGCCATTCGAAGGTCATTTCATTATGATGTTCTGATTGAGGTAAAGTATGAAGGACCCTCTGAAGTACTAGTCGAAGCATTGTGAAATTGACTTGATTGAAGGGGTTCAAACGCTTAATCGAAGACTTGCACACCAAAGCTTGATCGAAGGGTTCCACACACCTAATAGAAGCTTACTAATCAAAGCCTGATCGAAGAGTGCCAAATGCCCAATCGAAGACTGGTGAGTCAAGCCTGTATCGAAGTATTTTGGATACCCAATCGAAGACTTTTCCCAGATGCCAATCGAAAGACACTTTGTTCATCTTCAAAAAAACTTATTTTCGTTAGGCAAGTGTTTGTGACCAACCATGTAAGGGAAGACCTTTGAAAACATGAGAGGGCAAATTTTGGGGTACAACAGGAAGGTATCCTTACGAAGTTGATTCAGATAGTATTCCTACGACTGGAAGCCATGACCCTGCAACACAGAACAAAGATAAATCCCCTAGATCCTTGAAACAGTTAGTCATGATATGATGATGTTATGATGTTATGAAGTTATGATGTGTTATGTTCAAATAGATAATAAAACACAAGCAAAACATGCAAAGGCCCTAGGTTTAAGGCTTGCATGAGGTTTATAGGTAAGTACCCTCTTGAAGTTTAGTTGGCTCAACCTGTCTTAAAGAAATAACCAGTTTCTAGGGATCTCAGTATCACTAATTTTTCCCACAAGTTTCATCTAGCACGGGAACTGACTTGCTACCAAACAAAACTCGAGAGTCGAATCTCAATGAGTGTAGTATCGAGTATTAACTAACTTCGGAATGCACCAAAGCCGGCTATCTTACTACCTTTTAATGTCTAAGTTGGGTCAATTAAGGATCTAAGGTCAGTTAGTGCTTATGACACCATGCGGCAGCCTAGTATTCTCCCCGACTGACTTGAAGGACACCAGTACAAACCAATGTGTCGCACTAATGTAGCCATCCCTTAAACCATATCGGTATAAGTCTTATAGTTTCCATGATCTATTGCTACTTACCTAAAATATTCCTTAGATCCTGGTATAGGATCTTTGCAAGAAATAAACCTAAACAACCCTTAAAAAATAAAGCAGATAAATGAAACAAAAAGTGATCTAACTCTAAGGTAACCCCACTTTTAGTATCCCCAGCAGAGTCTCCAGTTCTGTAATATGGTGGAAGAACTGACTTGGTTTTGCATTTTATCGCAAATGTTGCAGATAACAAGAGTCGCCACCGACTTTTCTTTTATCCAATAAGGAAAGGGTGAAAAGAACAGGAAAGACCTTGAGATTATTGAGTTCGGGGGGTAGGTTATGAAAAGGGAAGGTGTTAGCACCCTTTTCATCCGTAGTTATCTACGGGCTCTTAACCGCTAGCTCACTTTGAAAATGCTTTATGAATGTGTTCGAAAATATTTTGAAAAATGCCTAAGTGCGGAAACTTTGTAATGATTCTTGTATCAGTTAAGAATGCGTACAAAGTGTTTGTTTTTTTGAAAATATTTTAGAGAAAGTGTTTGTGAAAAAATATGTTTTGTGTGAGCAAGCAATTATGAGCTATCTACCTACTCAAAGATCTTTTGTGTTATTTTCCTCCTCCTTTAGATAGTGCTATCCTACCATTATTTAGTAGGAAGCCCTATCATTGGATGTGAAGGGACAGGCGCAGGTCGTCATTATGGTCATAGAAGGCAACATAGAGGGATACCTTAGCAATTCAAAGGGACTATCATCATATATTCGTATGCAACATCGAGGGACAAGATCATTTCTCGTAGGCAACTCGACGGACATCACAGGACTATGATCTTTATGATTATTTTAACTGAGGGTCTTTTCTGAGGGTATCCCTACATTTGAGGGACATGACCAATTTTATTCGAAGGCAACAGGTGAGGTTACCCTAGAGGTGTGTGATACGGTGAGAGAACTGACTTGGGTTTTGCGTTTGTTTTCGCAAATGTTTCGGTTGAGCAAGAGTCGCCACCGACTTTTTATTTTATACTAAGGAAAGGTTAAAAAGCACAGCAAAAACCTTTGAGATGTTTTCTTGGGTTCGGGGAGTAGATTATAGAAAGGGAAAGTATTAGCACCCTTTCTATCCATGATTATCCATGGGCTCTTAGTTACTTGCTTAGATCACTTGCCTTGTGTTTTCAATTATTTGAAATGGTGCTTTCAATTGTTTGAAATGGTGCTTTGTGTGTGGGTTTGAAAATGTTTTGAAAAGAGGCCATTTGTTGTGGCAACCTTTGTAATGACCCATGTTTGGATGTATACAAAGGTGTATGTCTTTTGAAAAGTTTTCAATGTTTTTTGAAAGTTGTTTGAAA
Organism: Vicia faba; assembly: GCA_948472305.1. NCBI lineage: Eukaryota > Viridiplantae > Streptophyta > Magnoliopsida > Fabales > Fabaceae > Vicia > Vicia faba. The sequence goes on from OX451738.1 coordinate 1,238,781,792, forward strand.
GTGTTGTGGAGTGTGGTTTTGAAAAGTTGGCAAGTGTGTTTTGCAAGTTGATTCAAGTAACTAAGAGTTGTCTACCCCCTAAATTTACTCAAAGGCTTTTCCTATGTTTTAACCCTTTTAACAATTTTGTTCCACCATTGTATTTGGTGGGCAATCTTGTGTTAGGATGTTAACGGGACGGGCGCGGGTCATCGTTTAGACCATGATTGCAATGGTGCCAAGTGTCTTTGGGCAATTTTTCCTTTAAGGGACTTGATCATTTTTTAGGCAACTTTCGAAAGCGTCATCGAGGGACTATGATCATTTGAAATTGTTTTGTTTTGCCAAAAACACTCAACATGCAACATGGCCCATTATTAAAGGCAACAAGTGGAGTAACCCTAGGGGTGCAAGTGTGATTGGTGTTGTCCATTTTCATGCTTTTTATCTTTGAATTAGGTCAAGCTATTTGTTTGGTTGATTTTTGCATACAAACCCTAAGTCTATCATGGCATATTTAGAAAGCTTTTAAATGCGAAATTAAAAGTCATAAGTTATTACAACACAATTATGGGATGGGGGGTACAAATGTTCAAATGGGGATATTTTAGCAAGAAATTTAAATCTAAACTATTACAATCCAAATGGAATTTACAAGGTATTTAATTGTACAATAATAAAATAAATATGCAAGATGCAAAAAATGATTTTTATATGTATGTAAAAGTATTTTTCATGGGATAAATAAACAAAAATAAAAAGGTTAATTTTTGGATATTTTGTGTTTTTAGGGCAAAACCCTAATTTTGCAAATAAAAGGTATTTATTTTTTAATATATACAATGTTTATTAATTATATACAAAAAATAAATAAAAAGGAAGTATATTGTAAAAAAGTGATTTTTGAGGTCAAATATTAATAAAAAATAAAAATGTATTATTTTGTATTTTTCCCTAAATATTCTAATAAATATAAAAGTATTTATAATATTTACTAAATATATTAAATATGTACAAAAATAACAATATTTATTATTTACAAAAAAAGTATATTTTTTATAAAATGTTTTCAAAAGATAAAATAAAATAAAAATCAGAAAATAAAAAATGTATTTGTAATATTTTTGTATTTTGAATAAAAGGATATATATGTTATTTATATGTATAAACTCAAATAAAACAAATAAAATTCAAATAAAATGAAAAAAATGTGAGAAAAATATTTTTAGTGTTTTTTTTTATGCTTAAATAAAAATATAGAATCAAAATCAAAAGGAAAAAATAAAAAATGACAAATATATCATGCAATGGGCCAGGGGGGTGTATGTGAAAAATGGGGGTGTAAACAGAAAAACAACCAAGCCCAGCCCAAAAGGGTTGTCTTCAACCTCCAGACTGTTTGAACATAGAAAAAACGCGCGTTTTCTTCCTTTCCTGCTAACTTCTGATTCCTTGATTTTCAACAAAAACTTACAACATCAAAGTTATAGAGCATCATGTCATGATTTTAAACATATAAAGAAGTTGATCTAACTCTCAGAAATGAGAGAGAATTTCTTCTCCCCCAATTCCTGACCTAACTTTTTCCTAATGTTCAGGTTCAAAATACTCTTAGCACACACAATATAAATGAAAAGTAACTATATGGATGACTTCAGGGATATGATTAGAACATGCTTTCTTCACAAACTTAAGCCTAACTATGCCTGGATAGAGAGATAGAAGTTCAAAAACTTACCTGTTCAGCTTGAATCGTGTATGACAATGGAGGTACTTTCGATGCAATGTGAGGACTTGTATAGCTTGCTTGAGGTCCAGGGATACTTCTCCAACCTCTAGCTTGCTTTGGAACTGGCTGAAACGAGCTATGGAAGTTAACCTGTACAACTGAAAAAATGAAAATGGTGAAGTTGGTTAGAGGTGTTACAGTCTGTATCTAGGGCTTGGGATAGCTTCAATGGATGGTAGGGAGTGTGTGTGAACAAGCTTTGGCCAAAACGCACGAGCAAACTGAGTTGTGCAACTCAATCTGCAGGGATGCCCTGTTTTGTGCAGCAAAGTGGTGTTTCCGTGTTTGGGGAGGTATTGAAGATGGTTGGCTCGTGTTTCAGGTTAGTTTTGATGTTTGGAATGTGTTCAACAAGTTTGCTTAGGCTTGTGTTTGCAGGAATGTGAGTTATTGTTCAAAATGCAAGTTCCTTCTCTCTTAAGTCAAAAAATGTCAAGTTCAGTTACAAGCTTATGCAGGCCCCCTAAACATGCTGCACCAATCCCTCTTGATCAGTGTGATTAGTTCCTGAACTTGTGCCTAGAAGATTTGCTTTGTACTTCTTGGATTTGTGTTTGACATAAAGTTGTGCTTTACAAGAATGGATAACTTGCTTTTTCCAAATAAGGATTAAACTTCCATGTAATGACCAAATGAGCAAAATAATGCTAGAACACAATGGATTGGCATTTAATTATTGAGTGTAAATGAGATTAGAGGCCTGTAACTAGCTTGTGCAAACTGATTTCAAAAATGCCCAAGTTATGAATATGAAAATGGCTCATGAACAAAGTGACTTTTGCCCATATTGACAAATTCGATTCTCCCTAACCACAAGGGTGTTTGAGAAGTTCTTGGACAATTTGAAAAGCTTGGAATGTGTACTACAATCCATCTTTGTAATGCAAGTTGAAATTCCAAGTGGAAGCATGAAAAAAATGGCCATGAAGTTAGGAAAAAATCCTGCCTAGAATAGGTCAAAATATTTCTAAGTTAAGAATGTTTTGCACCCTTGTTCCAAAAATCATAACTTGAGCTACAAGCTTCTTTTGAGGAAACTTTGTGAATCAAAGTTGTAGATTTTGAAATGGACTATAACTTTCATGTTTTGAGTTTTGTTTGAATCCAAATGTATCTTGATGAAACAATGGGACAAAGTTAGGAAAAAATTAGGGATTTTCATAACTTAGAAAAATTCTAAGTTATGAAATTTCTTCATTTCAAACCCTAATTTGTGATTTTTGATTTCTTGATGAACAAGTTTCATAATTTGACATGCCTTGATGAAAAATGAATCTTGACACTTGATTTTGACCAAAAAGTCAAAGTTTGACTTTTCAGTATACAGTCAAATTTTGCTCAGTTGACTGGAAAATTCATCTGTCAATCTTGTGCATTTGGGATCTTTTGAACTTGTTGAACATGTCAAGACAATTCCATTGAGTCCTTGAGTCCATATGTGATCCTGGTTTGCCATTGGCTAGGTCAAACAGTCAAAAATTGCCTTTGTGCAGTCAAAACCCTAAAAATGACCATTTTGCCCTTTTGGTGATCTGATCAAATTTCTTGTGGAATTGTGATCCAAAATTGATCAAATGGTTGATATGAGTTCATAATGTTGATGTGGGTCAAAAATCATGAGGTTTGACTGTCAAATGACCACAGTTGACTTTTTACCCAATACAACTGATTTCTAGGTCAACTGTCCAATTGACTGGGCAAAGATTGGAATCAAGGCTTGAAACTTGGTATGGATAAACTTGTGAGTCCAACATGAAGCATGAAAGTCACTTTGGGCCTTTTAGGTCAAAACATCTTTGTGCAAACACAAACCCTAATTTGGGTCAACAATGCAAGGAGGAGTCTTGAGCAGAGTAAACCCTAACTTGATCTTGAGCTCCAAGGGTCTTGTGATGAGAAAATGTTGAGGAAATGGGAGGGCAAATTTTGGGGTACAACAAGGTGCAAGTGTGCAAATGATTCTGTTCAATTATTTATCTTGTTTATTAGGGTTATCTAACGGTTGGTTTTAGATCTTGCCATACATGCCTAATTATTATACATTTATATATACATACAGGCATACATAGTATAGGTGCGGAAAGTAAAGTGCGGGAAATAAAAATACTACGCTATTAGAAGGCTTCAGGAGCGGGGGTACAAATAATAAAATCTGGGAAAAAGTAAACCCTAATTAAACTATTACATACTGTAGCAGATACATAATTGAGAAAAAACTAATGTGAAAGTAATAAAGTGCACGGAGCAGTAAAAGGAGAAAATTGTATGATGAAAAAGTTTTGATAATCAACCTAAAGTCTAATTGATTTTTATTGATTAAAAAAATAATTGATTAATTAAGCAAAACCCTAAATTCTAGGTTGATTTTAAATTAATTGAGAAAACCTAAAAAATCAAATTAGGGTTGATTAAATAAAACCTAAAATTAAATTGATTAAATTAAAAAAGTTAAAATTAAATTAACCTAAAATTAAATTAAGTTGATTAAATGAAAACCTAAAATTAAATTATTTATATAAAAAAGGTTTAATGTTAGGGTTTATTAAAAAATGTTTTTAAAAATGGTTTTAAAAAAAAGGGTGAAAAAGAGTGAGAAACATAGAAAATAACCAAAAGAGTAGGGGTGGGTGTTGAACCCAAACCCTCAAGCATTCTCCATGCATAGCATACCACTGGGCCAAGCTGCTGTTGATTTCAAGATAAAAGGTTCAGCACATTATATGATAACCCTGTAAAAAATATGAAAACATGAGAATTTTGGCAAAACCGGGGATCAAACCCGTGACCTTGGAGACCAATGCCTTAGAGCGCGCGTTTCTGCCACTAAGGTGGCTATACATCAGTTTATATAATTAAATCAATAAATATATATTATACGCCTGCTTGTATTGACCGGAGAGGCGCCGGAGCCCTAGCTCCGATCGTCTTCTCTGGTAGCCTGCTTTTGTTCAACCCGCAAAACACAAGGAAATAGCAAACCAAAAACATCCTACCCCCCCTAAATCATGGGCTGCGAGCTTGATGAGATAATTATTTTGGTCTAAAACTAGTTGGTTTAAGAGTTATAGCGCAAGCAAGGCAGATCGGAGCAAACATGGTATCTTATGACTATGACTGCATGGGACCATGATGAAGATCCAAACCTGTACTAGTGAAACTCAGGAATACATTAGTAGTGTTAATACATGTTAAAGCAAATAGAAAATTAAGATATGGATATTATTCATATTATGAAACCGGAGATGCCATGTCATGCGATTTCACATGTTTTGGACCATCCAATTTGATCCAAACTTACTATATATGCTTGCTGGGAGAGAATGGAATAGAGGTTTCATAGTGAAAGGGCTTGTAATTAGGTTTTTGAAGTTGATATTTTGACAAGTTTAAGAGGAAAGGTTTTTTCGAGGTCCTTGTATGAAGAGAATGAGAGAATATATAGTGGAAATTAGGTCAAAGATTATGGACTTGGTCCTTGTAGGAAATACCTTGTCTTTTATTTTTTTTATTTTTGCATTATTAATGAATAAATAAAAATAATTAAAATAATTAAAATAAGAAAAGTTCAAGGGGTGTAAGAACAATGTTTAAGGTGTATGTAGAGTGTAATACACGTTTGGATTCTTAAACCATAGTCCAATAGCCCAAAATATCAAACTTGCTCAATTTGAACTTCATGCATTTGCTCAATATTTCCCAACTTGCAATGGTCATAACTCACTCAATATTTATTTTTTGAAGGTTGTCTTAGACTTTTTGGAAATCCCAACATGTCTTCTACAATATCTATGTTAATCATTTTTGCTTTCGAAGATTTTATCTTGATGTAAGTTGCCTTGACAAAAAGTGTCTTTTGTTGACTTTTGAAATGACCTGTAATGTATTGACTTATATCTCTCAAATGATGCACTTTTTGGACTTGATTTTAGAGAGACAAAGTTGTAGAGAATTGAATTTCCTTCAAAATGGGCTTTGGTTGGGTAAAAGTTGATGAAGCATGTGAAAGTTATGCTTGGTCAAAGTTCATTTGACTTCTCCTAGGGAAACCCTAATTTGGCAACTTTTGACTCTTGATGATTTGAGGGCTTTTCTTGAGGAATCATGATCAAACCTTGATAAAATTATGAATGTGACTTCAAAATGTTGATGTTGACCAAAAATCTTGAAGTTTGACTGTATGTTGACCGTAATTGACTTTTTGCCCAATATAGTTGATTTTGAGTCATCTGAGCCATTGACTGAGCAAACTTGTGATGCAAGGCTTGAAACTTGATATAAGCATTCTTAAGGACATATGAAGAACCATGAAAATCACTTGAGACGTTTGAAACCCAATCTTCCTTGAGAAATACAAAAACCCTAATTGTGGACCCATTGCTTAGGAGGAGAATTTGTCTGAATAATTCTTGAGCCACCTTGAGCATTTGAGAACCCTGGGAGAATGTCTTGAATGAAAATAGGAGGGAAAATTTTGGGGTACAACACGTATTTTTATATATTTATTTTAGGTTTTGGTTTTTTTTATTGTTAAGCATCTAAAAATAAATACACAATCGAGATATGGAAACAAAACACTTTTATTGAGATAACAACTGTCTTTAAAAAGGATACAATTCAGATATTGAAAAATATTCAAACTTAAAACATCAAAACTTGCTAAAAGAAATAACAAAGGGAAACAAAAAACTTATAAGCACGCCTGCATATTTCTGCTCTGAATTCATCAACCATTTTCCTACAAAGCTTGAGGAAGTCTTCAACATCTTTCGGGAGAGAGACCATCACATTTTCTGCATCTCCCAAACTTCTAGGGATGTCACCAATAAGATTATTGGCAAAGAAGGAGAGTCTTGCATTCTTGTCCTTGTAGAATCAATATTCTTGGTAGAGGTCTGGAATTATCTTATGATTATCCTTTCTTGCCTTGGCGATCTTTACATTCTGCTCTTCCCAATATAACTTTTCATCCCTCATATCTGTATAGAGTTTCCCTTGTATTAGGAAATCCTTTCGGAGGTCTTCTAACTCAAGACATACTTGTTCGTATTCATCAGTCTTTTGGGCGAGAAATATTTCTGCCATCATCCTTTTGAGACGTTCCCCTACCTTCGATTCTTAGCTATCTTGGAGTCTTCTGGTAAGATACTTCATTTGTTTTTCTTGATCTAAATAAGCTTGCGTCAAACTTTGGATTTGAGCCCTCAAATCTTCTTCCATCTCCTTCTTGTCTTGCATTGTCTTTTTGTACCACCTACTTAGTTTCCCAATTTCGCTAACATCATCTTCCAAACGTTGGTTTTGGGAGTCCAAGTTAAAAGTACCACTCGACAACCCTTCAGTCAAACGCTTCCGCTTAAGACTCTCCTTTTCAAATGCCTCACGATCTTTCTGAATTCATTGATATTTTGACTAAAGTATGTGTTGCATTTGTATTTTCTACTTAGCTAAGTTATGGAGGTTAAGCTCCTTCTTATTTCTCTTTTTGATCTTGTTTCAAAGCTTTTTTCAAGTTTACTATTTCTTCTAAGGACACAGGCAAAGAATCTGGGACATCGGGCTTGTACTTAGGATCAACGTCAAAAGGTAGCTTCAGAACCTGTACCCTATCTAAAACCCATGAGTGTAAGGTTCTTTTTCCACATCATTCTTCCTTTCAGCCTTTCTTTTATTAACCATACTCCAAGCTTGGATGATCTTGTTGAGCAACTCTCGATCGTTTTTGTCCATGTCATGAATGATTAATTGTCGAAGCTGTTCATTGGAGAGTTTATCCTCCAAAGGGCACCCTAGTTGTTGTTAAGCCATGGTAGGGTTGTAGTTGATGCAACCACGTGATTCAATCAACAAAACATTTGGAAAATATCCACAACTATAAATGATATCTCCAATGTCTAGCTTCCTTGTATACCACAACACAAAATTAGCAGTAAGGGACCTTAATTTTTGAGGCCACTCGTATCTTGTCAGATTTGGAACCAAGTAGTCTTACTTATAGAGATGAGTCATAAACCAAGAATATAAGAGTGGGATGCAACAATTTAGAGTACCCCTCCCCTTTTCATACCAAGTGTGAAGTGTATAATAAATATCAGCAAGTAAAGCAGGAGTTGGGTCCGCATTTGAAGCTTTCGCATCCCAAAATACACTAATAGTTGCAGGGTCAATATAGTCCAAAGTACATGGAAACAAAATTACACCAAAGAAAATTAGCCCTAAAAAATCAACACAAGACTCCCATTATTTGTTATCGATAAAATAAAGAGCTTTAGTTTCCAAATAGCATCTTTTAATCCCTTGTATATCACCTTCTTTTTTGTAATTAAGTGACAATTAAGGATACGGGATCCCTAAACCATTTGCTAAGTCTTTAAAGTCAATAGTCTGCCCAATTCTCGCATAAGCTTTTCCCTTAGAGAAATTCAAGAGTATATCAAATTCTTCCAAAGTCGGCGCTAGCTAAAAGTCTTGGAAGGTAAAGAGCCTCAAAGGAGGGTCGTAGAACTAGACCAAGACAGAAATAGAATCCAATTGTACATCCACTTTTGTCAATTCAAGGGTATCCCCATAACAGCGAGTAAACATTTTCAAAGCTCTTTCATACAATTTCCCTTTGATAGTCTTGATCTTTGTCATGTTTGGCTTGACGACATTAACACGAACAAGTTATTTCCCGCTGGCATTCATTTTTAAGACACTTCACCAAAAAACCTTCGATTATATTCTTTAATCCTGTGAATAAGACAGACAAAAAGAGTGGAGAATAATGAATATATGAAATTCAAGATCTATGGATGCATGATGGTGTGGCATAGTAACGTGATTTCATGAAAGGTATCCTTAGTTGGTATGCTCCTAGTTTTGGCCTATGTATATTTTACCCTCCCCATAAGGTGGTTTCCTTAATGGTATCATGATAACACTAGAGGGAAAGGCACAAGGGCCTCCCTTAAGTGGAGCCTCTTTGCAGACCGGAACTTTCTTCTCTAGTAAATGAAAGGTCTCACCATGAGTTTTTAGTTTAGGGTATAAAAAGTCATAGGTTTCATTCCAAAGTCCTACCCCCCAAGAGGATATCTCTTGAGACATATTTTTTTTTAGTATTCCACTGACTCTAGGAGAAGTCGTCACAAAAACTCATAGGGATGATGTATCTCTTTGGCCAATAGACGAACCTTCTTTCTAAGGTTTTTTGAAAATAATTTTTTTTTGGAATAAAATCCCACTAACAAATGATAAAAGATAAAAGTATAATAATAAACAAAAATAAATAAATAAATAAATAAGGCGAAAATAGAAAAATAAAAAAACCCTAAAAAACTTAAACCAAAAGAAAAGGTTTCTAAACCCTAGGGCTGAATCCTCAGTAGAGTCACCAACTGTCGTAATCGATTTGAAAATATAGAGTCGTCACCCTTAATTTTTATGCTAAGGAAGAGAATATAAAGGATAACTCTAATTCGATCATAGATTCTAAGTTGTTGGACTCATTTTAGACGAAGGGAAGGTGTTAGGCACCCCTCATCTACCTTGTTCATAAGGATACTAGGGTTTAGAATTACAATTTTTAGGGAATATGGTTTTAATTTTTAATTAAGGGAATTGGGCACGATTTTAAGTCGTATGCCTACGTACTTCTTATGAGAAATCAGAGTCCCAATTTGTAGTTCGCAGTTGTTTGGTTAGTGTTTTTTATGGATTACGAAAATACTTCGAATTTTCCTTGAACCAAGTCTGAGTGTGTGAATAGTAGAATTTGTAGACGAAGTTTGCAGTCGATTAAAAATATTTTCATAATTATTTTTGAAAATAATCTTGAGTTTATTAAGTTAGTAAAAAAATTGATTTTATGTTGGTTATATGTTTTCAAATATATTATATGATGAAAGAAAAATATTTTTAATGCATGATAAAAAATCTTAATGCAATTTTTAAAAGTAATTAAAGAATGAGTTAGTAAAAAAATTTGAATTTGATAATAATAATAATAATAATAAAATTTAGAATTTTTACAAATATATTAAATATTAAAAATGTTAATTATAATATAAATAATTAAAAATAGAATATAAAGAATAAAAATAAAATTTTAATTAAAAATGACAGAGCGGTGTATTTTATGTTTGGCTAGTAAATTCAGGGGGTGCAGAAAGTAGGGCCCTGAATCTAGATATTGGATTCAGGCCCAAACGCAAGAGGGAGGTGTATACTTGAAAAAAGAAGTAAAATTGGGGGTACGTGAAGCAAGGGCCCAAGTCCAGATGTTGGACTTGTCCCAATAGCGCTAGGGGTGCAATTTTGTAACACAGTAGTAAAAACTAAAACAGGGGTGGTGCTGATATAGATGAGCCTGACCCAAGATAATGGTGTTGGGGAGTCCGTTTGGACTTCATTCGGGCAGGTGCATGGGTTTACAATGGACAAGCGAATTAGGGGGCGTCTGATGATGATCAAGCGATATGGATGGAAGGCGTATGTAGGGACGTTAGGACTGCGAGCATCAGATCATGGGGCCCCATTTTTTCTTCTTTCCCTCTCTCTTCACACAAAACACAAACAACTCGTTGGATGCTAGAGAGCGAAGCTCCAACCTCTCTCTAGATTTCTGTCGTCGGAAATCGCCTCCGCCTTGGGCGCCATCGACCATAAATCACTTCCGTCGGTGGCTATGCCAAGGCACCACCACCTTAAAACCCCATCACTGTATGGGTTCATATGAACCCTAAGGGTTTTTGAAGAACCCTAACCTTGTCTTACCCATAAACCTTCAACGATGATGAACCCTAACCCAGATTAGCATAAACCCTAAAAACCCTAACCCTAAGTCTTTATAACCCTAACTCTAAGTATGAACCCTAACCCCAAATTTCCCAGAAATCCGAGATCATCCCACAAATTGACCCTAAATCCAGCAACCATACCAATTTTCCAATTTAAAGTTAATTTTGAGGCTTACCTTCCTTGCAATGAACTTCTTGCAATTTGATTTTCCTCTTTGTCCCTTTCTCCTTCTTTCATTCTTTGATTGCAGGTAATGGTGTTGCGGTGATTACTTCATGGACATATCTTAGGGTTTAAAAATTGAAACCCTAAATCTCAAGCAAGAAGAAACTTCCAAGGCTTCAACCGCTTCTCCTTCTTTCCTCGGTTTAGAGTCTTCTTCTCCAATTTTGTTGTTGTTCTTCTTAGAAATTTCTAGGTTATTTATAGGTTATATTTTTAGACAGTTTAGGAAATTATTCTATAATTGTCATTATGAATTATTGATTAGAAGTAGATTGATGAATTAGGAATACGTGTATTTGAATTAGAATCTATAGTTTATATAATTTGATTTTGAATTAAGAATTTGTTATGTAATTGATTTGGATTGATATGATTAGATTTATTTTATTTCAAAATCACCAATATGCGTTTCTTTTCTTTTTGGATCTATACAGTACGTGTTTTTAGGGTTTGGGCCTGATTTCTGGATTCGTTGAAGGAGAAACAGGGCGCCACTTGGATGAGAAATTTTGGTTCCACCCCTAATTTGCCTTAATTTTGACTTTTGGTCAACACATACATAAAATAAAATAACATTTGATTTTTTATAACAAAAAATAATTAATAAACTGGATAATAATAATAATATCAAGAAGAAGAATATAATTTGTTTAAACATTCAGATGAAAGGGCCTAACTGAAACTAATGGGCTCTCTAAAAATGCAACAATATGGGCATGTTGTCTAACTTCCACAACTTTAACAACAAACACACCCCTTCCGTAAATGGGCCTCAAAACAAACTCACTAGACCAGTCCAATTTTGTTATTCATACCCATCTATTATTTAATTGAAAAACAAAATTCTTAATGGGCTTAAAACTAAACACCCCCTCTTTAATTTTTAAGACACACCGAGTGGATCGTAAACTTCACATGGGTCTTTCTGATTTAGAAAGCCCATAAACTCATTTTATAAAAACCCACCTCCCTTTAAGGTTTTAAACCCTCCTACGAATTTATCCACAGTAATCTAAATTTTATAGAAAAAAATGATAACATTAGATAATAATAAAAAATAGTTTAGTTAAAAAATCAATAGGGCAAATTTTGGGTATAACATAGACCAACATATCAATATGTGGTAGATAAAAATCATATTTTTGAATAGCCTTGTTTAGGTCTCTATCATCAACGCACATGCAAACTTTTCCTTCTTTCTTTGGAACGAGAACAATATTGGTGACCCCTTGAGGATAAACTGATGTCACAAGGAAACCGACATCAATCTGCTTCAAAACTTCTTCTTTGATTTTAACTGCCATATCAGGGTAAGTCCTCCTAAACTTCTGCTTGACGGGTGGGAATTTTAGCCTTAACGATAAACGATGCTCCACAATATCAGTACCTAACCCAATCATGTCTCAATAGGACCAAGCAAAGATATCAGCATACTCTCTCAACAAATCAGTCAACCTGCTCTTCACCTCTGGATAGATTAGTGCTCCAATCTTGACTTGTTTTCGCTCTTCTTCAGAATCCAAATTAATTGTCTCCAACGACTCTTTGTATGGTTGAATGGTCTTCTCCTCGTTCTCAAGCAATCGATAAACTTCTTCCTAAATGATTTTGTGGTTGATCAGAACCTGGAGAGTGGCCAGAGGATAATCTTCAGTCGGGCAGAGGAGAGAGGGGGTTGTACCTGTAAGGTACTCCAACGATAAAGTAAGAGTGGGAGCAAGGAGGTACTAGCAAAATATCAGGTAGTGAGTAGTGAATATGTGATACCTGGCCCTCACAGGTGTGAGGGTTTATATAATTCCCCTGGCATGTGGCCATTGGTTCCTGATTTCCCGCCTAGATATGTGGGTCTGGAAAATCAGGTAACTGTCAGTACTTGGTCAAACCGGGAAGATGTGCACGTAACTAGCCATTGGTCCCCGGGGAGGGCTGGTTACGGGCATCCCCCTGGTCGGTTCCTAGAGGCCTGCACTACGTTGGTATTGGGCAGGCTGAGGAGATGCTTGAAGGGCATCTTGGGTTGGCGTTGGGCAACGTGCGAGCAGCCTGGGCAACGGCCAGCGGTTGGCACTCATGAGATTTCTTAGACTGGGCCCAGTCAAGTTTTCGGGCCAGTCCAGAACACTAAATTTCAATGAACTCCTCTTCTTCAGCTTCATCCACAGGATATTCAAAGTTGGGAGAGGGCATAGGGTCATTGTTTTCAACGGTTTTATTAATTAATCTGCACATATGATTATGATTGGTTTTAGAAATAGATAAATGAAACACATAATTATGCAAATTTATTGACAGTTATTATATATTTTGAAAGGTTTTTTTATTATCATTTTCCTAGAAAAAGCAAAAATTAAAACACAATTGGATAACATAAATGACTTTTATTAATGATTTTAAAAATTGAAACAAAGACAAGCCTGAACAACATCACTTTCACCTTGGGCAGAGTGAAAGGATTTTTTCAAAAAAAAAGAAAAACAAATTACTTCGAGATGTGAACACAGCTAGGAATATCAATAGAGGTTCAATTCTGAACTCTTCTTCCACGTGTCATATAGTGTGGCCTTTCTAGCTCTGGCTTGTCTTCAAGAATAGCATCAACTTCAGGAGGAGTCGGATTAACAAAGCCTCCACTGGGGAATATATCTAAATAAGGACTAAAAGCAGACTTCGGCTTCACAACTTCATCTTTAACTTTCTGAGGAGAGAAACCCAAACCAGTCCTGTTCTTGTTCTCTGGTAGATTAATGACCTGGCCCCAAATGCTACTAGGACCTCTCTGGAAAAATTATTACGCATCTTTAAACGAAGAGATATAATCTACATTCTTCTTCACATCATCAGTGGACAAATCTTGGAACGGCGTTCCAACAGTAGCTTCATCCGCTTCAATATAACTGAAAGAAGATAAATGTGACACCAACATGTCCCGCTCTCCATTAACAATCACTACCTTGCCATCTCTGACAAACTTCAACTTTGTGTGAAGGGTAGAGGTAACAACACCTGCCTCGTGGATCTAAGGACGACCCAACTAACAACTATAGGCAAGAAAGATATCTATAACCTGGAATGTAATCTGGAACATATGTGGCCCCACCGACACATGTAAATCCACTTATCCGATAACAAACTTCATGGAACCGTCAAAAGCTTTAACTATAATACCACTATAGCACATGGGAGTTCCACAATAGTTAAGCTTTGATAGAGTACATTTTGGCATAACATTAAAGCAGAGCCATTATCAATCAGCACATAGAATAAGGCATCTTCTTTATAGTTCAAAAAAACATGTAACGTCAAATTGTGGTTCCTTCCTTCATCTGGAAATTCATCATCATAAAAGCTGAGGTTATTACAGGCTATAATATCACCTACAACACCGGTGAATTGATCAATCGTCACATCTTGTTCAACGAAAGACTTATCTAAAACTCTCATAAGGGAATCTCTATGAGCAGCAGAGTTCATTAACAATGCCAAGATATAAATCTTTGACGGGGTTTGCAATATTTGGTCAACAATCCTGTAGTCACTCATCTTTATAATTTTCAACAGATCATCAACATCCTTCTCTAAATTAGAACCATTAGTATGACCTTCCACCTTCTTAGGCTCAATACTAGTTTCAATAGATTGATTACCAAAATCAACCATTTTATGAGGTGCTGGAGCAAACACTCGACCACTGTGGGTTGTAACGCCCTAAACTGCTTTCAGGATTACCGACTGACCCCACAAACCAACACGGGTCTTTTCAGCGTGTTTTATCCTAACTCACACGTTTTCTGAGAAACTTCCCAGAAGGTCACCCATCCCAGAATTGCTCCAAGTCAAACACGCTTAACTGTAGAGTTCTTATGAATGGGCTACCTAAAATAAGATGCACCTTGTTGGTATAAGTAGTACCAACTAATTCTTATAAGCCTTCCTTCAACCATGTAGTCCCATATCTGCATAGCCTTGGGATCCCTCTCATTTTGATGTGGCGACCACCTTTGCCCTCTTAGGCCTCGGGTGTTATATACGGTGCAACCACTCCTCGCCCTTTTCGGTCTCGAGTGCTACATGCCCACCAGCTTCTGCATGGTTCATCCTCAAACCACATCGTACTGGGATAGGTATGGCTCTGATACCATTTGTAACGCCCCATACTGCTTTCAGGATTACCGACTGACCCCACAAACCAACACGGGTCTTTTCTGCGTGTTTTATCCTCACTCACACGTTTTCTTAGAAACTTCCCAGAAGGTCACCTGTTGTACCCCAATTTTTGCCCCTAAGATCCCTTCATTATACCATATTGGTTCAATCATAACAAGATCACATTAGGGCTTTTAGTCCTCCTCCCTACCTTTAGCTTTGCTCTTTGAGGAATCACCAAACACCTTGACTTGTTTTCTTTTATGGTCATGAATATTTTGTCTTGATTTTTCATTCTAATTAATAAAATTCAATGTTGGTTTGTCTTTCTTGTTACTAATGTAGGTAAAGGCAATGAGATTTAGCAAGTTACTCCATGGGTTTATGAGTTTATTTCCATGCCCTAGCCAATAAAGCTTGGGAAGTTCAAACCTCACCATTGGATTTGTTTTGAAAGAAATGGCATGGCAAGGTTATTTTGTTTCACCACATTTCAAGGTTATTAAATTTGATTCAAAAGTACAAGGGGTTGACTGAAGAAGTTGTCATGCTTGGACAAGGCTCTGTTCCCATTGGTCACAAGTGCATATTCTCTCAATTATCAAGATATGGAAGTGTTTTTGGTGGCTATGAGTTCTCATTTTCATCCTAAACAACTTCTATTTACAAAGCAAGAGTGTTGGTACAAGAAGGTGATTCAAATTTGTCAAGGTTCCTCAAAGCATTTTCTTGATCTAAGAGCTAGGGTTTTGAACTTCAAAGAAGCATATCTTGCTCATCTTTTGGTATATTTTGTTAGAACAATGTTTGAATCTACTACCCTATATTTAAGTTTTGATGATAACAAAGTGAAAAGATATAGTATTCATAGGTTTCATGTTTGAACTATCTGCTGCCTAAAATTATTATGTTCTGACTTGTAGATACTCTGATTGGTATAAGCAAGATCACGTCTTTTCAGCATCAGAATTTGATTTCATACACCAGCATCAGAAGTTGCTTCATCAGAACGTCAAGATCAGATGATCAACTCACGAACATGCTGAAGCTTGATGAACAGAACTGTGCTCAAACACTCTGATACAGAAACACAATAGTTCATCAGCAGCGAAGCAAAATCAGAATGAGCCAAGCCAGAACGTGCATTGAAGAAGCAACGGTACTGTGCATTGAAAGCTAATTAAGTCCAACGGCCTCATTCTAGACAGGATCTGCTCAAAAAGGAAAGCTTGTTATTAGCATTGAATCAAGAATATTGCATTCAACGTTCATCTTCTCAAGTGCTATATAAACAAGGCTTCGAAGATTATAATGGCTAATGCTCTCCAAATCTCTACACGCACAAAGCTGAACCATAATCTTCGTTCTACCAGTTTTGCTAAACCACAAACTCTGATATTCCATTATTGTTTAGCAATCTAGTTTATAAGCTTCATTTGTGTATACATCACAGTTGTGATAAAGTTTTGTAGAAAACATCCACACACATTGTTTTATACCTTTGTAAGAAAGTGTTGCCTTGACAAACCGGGTTGTGGTTTGAATCAAGAAGGCTTTAGCAGTTGTTAAAGCAGTCTGTAATATTCAGTTGAATATAGTGAATTAAGACCTCGTTGGAGAGAGGCGAAATCACCTTGACGGGTGGACTGGAGTAGTTTGAGATCAAACGAACCAGGATAAAAATATCTTGTCAATTGCTTTAAGATTTCAGTTTTACAATTCAACCCCCCCTTCTTGTGTTTTTCACCCCTTCAATTGGCATCAGAGCGCCTGGTTCTGAGCTAAAACACTTAACCGTGTCAGTACAAGATCCAGCGTCAGAAAAACACAATGGCAGGAAACAATTCTCACTTCAGCAATGACAATAATGAGGACAGAGACAGATTCAGTGGCAAACCTCCAGTCTTTGATGGAGAAAACTTTGATTACTGGAAAGACAGAATTGAAAGCTTCTTTCTAGCACATGATGCTGATCTGTGGGATATGGTGACAGATGGATACACGCACCCTGTGAATGCAAGTGGTCAGAAGATTGATAGAAAATCAATGACTGATCAACAAAAGCGTGACTTCAAGAATCACCATAAGGCCAGAACCATCCTCCTCAGTGCCATCTCCTATACTGAGTATGAAAAGATCTCCAACAGAGACACAGCAAAGAACATCTTTGATTCTCTCAGAATGACGCATGAGGGCAACGTTCAAGTCAAAGAAACAAAAGCTCTGGCGCTCATTCAGAAGTATGAGGCGTTCAAAATGGAAGAATCTGAATCCATTGAAGCTATGTTCTCTAGATTCCAGATTCTGGTAGCTGGTCTCAAAGTTCTGGACAAAGGATACTCTACTGCTGACCATGTCAAGAAAATAATCAGAAGTTTACCTAAGCAGTGGAGGCCTATGGTTACTGCTCTGAAGCTAGCTAAAGATCTCAACAAAATCACTCTGGAGGAACTTATAATCTCCCTCAGAAGTCATGAGATAGAGCTAGAAGCTGACGAGCCTCAGAAGCAAGGTAAGCCTTTAGCATTAAAATCTAACAGAAAATCTGAGTCTAAAGTTTTGCAGGCAGTTGAAGAAACATCTGATGGATCCTCATCAGAAGAAGACGAACTTTCCCTTCTCTCCAAAAGAGTAAATCAACTGTGGAAGCAAAGACAAAGGAAGTTCAGGAATCCCAGAAGATCTGATCAGAACGAGTCCTCTTCCAGATACAGAAGGACAGATTCTTCCTCTGGATACAGAAGATCTGAAGGCTCCTCCAGTAGCAAGAAGCCAAACACCAAAGACATCATCTGCTACGAGTGCAATGAGCAAGGGCACTACAAGAGTGACTGCCCAAAGCTTCAGAGGGAAAAGCCCAAAAAGAAGTTTGGAAGAGAGAAGAAGAAAAGTCTCATGGCTACATGGGATGAATCTGACTCGTCTGAAGCTGACTCAGAATCAGATGATGAAAGGGCAAACATAGCTCTCATGGCAAACATTTCAGAAGATAGTGAAGCTTCTGAATCAGACTCAGAATCAGACACAGAAGAGGTATTTCCTAACTTCGCTGTTAACTTTACAAAGGCTGAACTTGCTGAAAGCCTTAATGAGATTCTGGAACGTTATCAGCAGATTAGAGTTAAATTCAGAGACCTGAAAAGGAATCTTGAATCTGACTCTAATAAGTCTGAGAGTCTCAAATTGGAAAATTCTGAGCTGAGAGATAAAATTTCAAAATTAGAAAACACTTTACAAAACTCTCAGAAGGAACCAATTTCTGAAACTCCCAGCAACGCTGATGAGATCATCAAGGAGTATGATCATAGTTTCCAGAAGTTCTTAGCTAAAAGCATAGATAGAAGCAGAATGGCTTCAATGATCTATGGAGTTAGCAGAAACGGCAGGAAAGGAATAGGATACCAAGGTAAGGTTCCTACACCTAAGAATGTCATGGACTTAACCATTAAACACACTCCTCTAAATTCACACTTTGTGTATGGTCACACACACGACATCAAATATACTAGCAGTAAGCACTCTGTGAAACCAAAATTCAACCAGAGTTTTGGCAAAACTAACAAATCAGGACCCAAGAAAATCTGGGTACCTAAGGATAAAATAATACATGTTGCAGATATCTTTAGCAGCAAATCAGAAACACCAGTCATGGTACCTGGACTCTGGCTGCTCACGACACATGACGGGAAGAAGGCATATGTTCCAAAGCCTGGAACTTAAGCCTGGAGGCCACGTTGGCTTTGGAGGCAATCAGAGGGGAAAGATAATTGGCTCTGGAACTGTAGGTAATGGAAATCTTCCCTCTATTAATAATGTTCTGCTAGTAGATGGATTGATGCATAATCTGTTATCCATAAGTCAATTAAGTGATAACGGTTATGATATAATCTTTAATCAAAAATCATGTAAAGCTGTTAGTCAGAAAGATGGGACTATCCTGTTTAATGGTAAGAGGAAAAACAACATTTACAAAATCAAACTTTCTGAACTAAAGAGTCAGAATGTAAAATGTCTTCTGTCTGTTAACAACGAGCAGTGGATCTGGCACAGAAGATTGGGGCATGTTAGTATGAGAAGAATATCTCAGATTAACAAACTCAATCTGGTCAGAGGACTTCCAAATTTAAAGTTCAATTCAGATGCTCTGTGTGAAGCATGTCAGAAAGGCAAATTTGCAAAACCTTCTTTTAAATCCAAAAATGTTGTTTCCACCTCTAAGCCATTAGAACTTCTGCACATTGACTTATTTGGACCAGTTAAAACTGCTTCAGTCAGTGGTAAGAAGTATGGGTTAGTAATCGTAGATGACTATAGCAGATGGACATGGGTAAAGTTCTTAAGACACAAGGACGAGTCACACTCTGTGTTTGTTACCTTTTGTAACCAAGTTCAGAATGAAAAAGATCTTAGAATCGTTAAAGTCAGAAGTGATCATGGTGGAGAATTTGAAAATAAAGATTTTGAGTCATTCTTCAATGACAAAGGCATTCTGCATGATTTCTCTTGTCCTAGAACTCCTCAACAAAATGGAGTTGTAGAACGAAAGAACAGAACATTGCAAGAAATGGCCAGAACCATGATCAATGAGACAAACGTTGCTAAGACTTTCTGGGCAGAGGCAATAAACACAGCGTGCTACATTCAGAATAGAATCTCAATAAGACCTATTCTGGAAAAGACTCCATATGAATTGTGGAAGAACAGAAAGCCCAACATTTCATATTTTCATCCATTTGGATGTACTTGCTTTATATTGAATACAAAGAATTATTTGAACAAGTTTGACTCTAAGGCACAGAAGTGTATTATGTTAGGATACTCTGAACGCTCAAGAGGGTACAGAGTATACAATACAGAAACACAGATTGTGGAAGAATCAATCAGTGTTCGTTTTGATGATAAGCTTGACTCTGAAAAGTCAAAGCAGAATGAAACTTTTGCAGGTATAGAAATTGAATTTGCAGGTTCTGAAGACAAGTCATCAGAAGCTCTCAACACAGACATTCCTTCAACGTCTAAAAGGAGCACTGCTAGAAATCCTACAACAAATGCTGATCAACCTCAGAAGAGACTATCCTAGGAAGAAAGGAAGATCCAATCAGAATAAGAGCAAGCTTCAGAAACTCTGAAGAAACTCTTATGGGACTTGTGTCTCTGATTGAACCTTCTTCTATTGATGAAGCACTTCTGGATAATGACTGGATTCTGGCAATGCAAGAAGAGCTGAATCAATTCACCAGAAACGACGTATGGGATCTCGTTCCCAGACCAAAAGGATTCAACGTCATTGGAACAAGATGGGTGTTCAGAAACAAGCTAAATGAACAAGGTGAAGTCATCAGAAACAAGGCACGACTGGTTGCACAAGGTTATAGTCAGCAAGAGGGGATAGACTATACAGAAACCTTTGCCCCAGTCGCCAGGTTAGAATCTATCAGACTTTTAATTTCATTTGCTGTTAATAGAGGCATCACTCTGTATCAAATGGATGTCAAAAGTGCATTCTTAAATGGTTATATAGAAGAAGAAGTTTATGTTCACCAACCCCCAGGTTTTGAAAATACAAAACATCCAGAACATGTTTTCAAACTAAAGAAGTCACTGTATGGTCTGAAACAAGCTCCCAGAGCTTGGTATGAAAGGCTAAGTAACTTTCTGCTTGAAAATGAATTCACCAGAGGGAAAGTGGACACTACTCTATTTTGTAAAACAGTTAAGAGTGACATTTTAGTCTGTCAAATTTATGTTGATGATATAATTTTTGGTTCTACTAATCCTTCTCTTGGAAGAAAATTTGCTAAGTGTATGCAGGCAGAATTTGAGATGAGCCTCATGGGGGAACTGAAATTCTTTTTAGGAATTCAGATCAATCAAACTCCAGAAGGAACTTACATTCATCAGAGCAAATACATCAGAGATCTTCTGAAGAAATTTGACCTCTCAGAATGTAAGCCATCAAAGATTCCAATGCATCCCACGTGCATTCTGGAAAGAGAAGAGGTAAGCAAAAGTGTAGAACAGAAAGTCTACAGAGGTATGATTGGTTCTCTCCTCTATCTGACTGCTTCAAGACCTGACATATTATTCAGTGTTTGTATCTGTGCTAGATTCCAATCAGATCCTAGAGAATCTCACTTAACAGCTGTTAAGCGAATTTTCAAGTATCTGAAAGGTACTACTAATCTGGGTTTGTTTTATAGAAAATCTAGTGATTACAGCTTAGTAGGCTACTGTGATGCTGATTTTGCTGGAGACAGAGTGGAACGTAAAAGTACTTCTAGAAGCTGCCAGTTTCTGGGAGAAAATCTGATCTCTTGGTCCAGCAAAAGGCAATCAACAATTGCTCTGTCAACAGCAGAAGCTGAGTACATAGCAGCAGCAGGATGTAGCACACAAATGCTCTGGATGAAAAGTCAGCTTGAAGACTTCCAGATTTTTGAGAGTAACATTCCTATACTTTGTGATAATACTTCTGCTATTTGCTTAAGTAAGAATCCTATTTTACATTCTAGAGCTAAGCATATAGAAATAAAGCATCATTTCATTAGGGACTATATTCAGAAAGGTATTTTGAACTTAAAATTTATAGATACAGACCATCAATGGGCTGATATCTTTACTAAACCCCTTTCAGAAGATAGGTTTAATTTCATTCTGAAACATCTCAGCATGAAAGTATGCCCAGAATGAAAATGTTTTAATTCCATATATTTATCTTCAGAATGTAATTATATTACTGTGAACTTCTGATCAATCTTCTTTCAGAAAAATAGAACATGCAGATTGTATCAGATGCAAGTCTAAAGATCTGAGAGTCTAATCTCAAAGACAGACGTGCTGATCACTACATCAAACAAGTGTCATCCAATCATCAGCATATCTCTGAAGCAGAACGCGTGCACGCTTCTGAGAAGGCAAAGCGCTGATTGGGTGCATTGAGACACATGTCTGGTAACCGTTTTTAAGTATCTTTCTCAAATCCCCCAAAATCAGCAAGCATTTAATGAAAAGTAATCACGCTTTTTAAATGGCAATCATTATTTTTCTCTCTCTTAAAAACGTTTATCTTTTCAAAACAATTTTGAAAACTCTATTTAAGGACATTAATCTCTCATTCTTATTCTTTACGCTTTCTCATTAACTCTCAAGCTTTTTCTGCATATTTCTGAGTTCATCCTTGCAAACTTTTTTCTCTCAATTCATTCTCAAAGCTTTTTTTAGTGTGAACAATGGCATCCTCCAGCATTTCTGCAGGCAATCAGAAGAAAGAAACCTCTGAACAATATCAGGTGCCCCTCAGAACTCTTCTCACTCCGGTAAAGAACCTTGAAGTGCTTTCTGAGTTAATCATTGACTTTGAAAGCTTGAAGGAAAATGGTTTTGACCTAACTGAAGAAATTAGGGCTCAAAAGTGGGAGAAGTATTTCGATAGGTTGGTTGGACCAACATTCCCAGCGCTGGTCAAGGAATTTTGGATTCACGCCAAGGTTTCAAAACATCTAGTTATCTCCTCTGTCATGGGGAAGAAGATTGTGATTTCTGAAGATCTTATTGCAAGGCTAATCGGTCAAAGTGGTGGTGGAGTCCGTTGTGTGGACATGGCTGAAAGATGCGCTGATGTAGGTGTGGTAGCCAACAGGATTTTCACTCTTGGAATGCCCAGCAGCAAGATTAAGGATCTGAAGGATCACTGCAGAGTATGGGCTAAGATCATTCTGGGATGCTTCAACCACAGGAAACCAACAAGTTCTCCTGATTATATAAACGTGGATCAGCAGTTTCTGATCTACTTTATTGATCAGAAGATTAAGATCAATTTGGCTCACTTCTTATTCAACCATCTCAAGACCAGTGTAAAAGAAACAAGGGAAGAAGAAAGAACCAAGAGGGATTGGATACCGTTTGGAAGGCTTATATCAGATATTCTGACAGAGAATAGGCTGATTGAACATCTGATTGAAGCTCAGGAGCTGAGCACTATTGAACCAACCATTGGGAAACCTCTGAACGCTAAGAATCTGAAAAAGATGAAGCTGATAGAAAATATTCAGAAGGAACCCAGAGCTACTTCAACTGCTGATATCTCCAGCAGAAGAGTGCCTCTGAGTGATTTTCCGGTATTTTCTGAAATGGAATCCAAACCAGAGATGTTTCTCAGGTACCCAGATGCGTACAAGGCAGAGGATACAGGTTCAAAGCTGAAGATCAAAGATCTGAGTCAACCCCAAGCAGAAGTGACTGTGAAGAAGACAAAGAAGAGGAAAGCGCCATCAGAAGGATCATCTCATCAGACTCCAAAGAAAAGAGGTATTTCATCTGCTGCCCCTATTTCAAAATCTTTTACTATTCCAGCATCTGCTGCTCCTCAAACCTCCCATAGAATATCAATTCCAATCCCTACCATTGATGAAACCATACCAGAAGACCCTTCTGAGGCCTTACTACTCAGAAGACCCAGAACCAAAATCCCCAAACAACCAACAATTTCAACAACAACAGCACTTGACCAAGTGCTAGCTGATATTGAGCGTGAACATGCCTCTGCTAAACCAAACTCTGAACCACCAAATATTCCTCCTCCACAACCTGAACAACAACAACAACCAGAACCAGAACCACAACAACAACAACCACTCTCAGAAGAACCTCTGATCCCTGAGCAATCAGAGATTCCACCTCCATCTCCCCAACCAGAAATAAATCCACCTTCACCACAAACAGAGTTTCACCACTATGAAACCCCTTCTCCTCATCATTCTGACCCTCACTCACCTCAACCATCACCGTTGGCAATCCAGTTGCCATGTGGAACCACTGTTTTCAGGCCCCAGTTGCCATCCTCATTAGAATCGACACCTCCAAAAACTCCCAAAACACCACCCACTCCAATCGAAATATCTGATTCTGATACCCCTCCTCCAAAACAAACAGCCTCTCAGAAAACCGCTGAAAACCCCAGCAGAACTTTCATTGACTTAACCAGTCTTGAACGTCTTGCTGATTTAAGACACAAAATTGCCATCCCAAAACCAAAGCAACCAGATGTTGGCTCTGGTATTTTGAATTTTGAAACAGGTGTGCTGCAATGGATTGCTTCTTTGAAGCACGTTTGCCCTGGGATGATTGACCCAGCTGCTTCTGATCAGCTCTGGTCACAGTTCAGACTATGGGTACGTGCTGAAACCCTCAAGTTGCAGGACGTCAACTATGAGCAGGCTCAACAGAACTTCAGCAAGCTGCTGAAGGAAGTTGAAAGTCATCTGCCTCAGGAAGTCGTTCTCCCTCTGGACAGTGAATCTTGGTCTGAGAAACAGCAAGCTGCAAAGGTGCAACCATCAGAAGAAGACAAGACCATTCAGGCTGAAGAAAATCCAGCAGAAGATGTCGCTGAAAGTTCTGAGAAGCCTCCTCCATCTGATGCTTCTCAAGCTGCCTTGGACAAGCAGACTCTGGAAGAATTAAGGCTGAATGACTTGCGTCTACAGCAGCGGATGGAAGAGAATGATCAGAAGATGAAAGCAAGAATGGATGTGCAGGACAGCAAGATTGACTCTGTTGTCAGCATGGTGCAGAAACAGAATGAAACTTCTGAAAAGATTCAAGCGATGCTGGAGAGCCTGTTCTCACGCATGCCTCCTCAACCTTAAATCTTTTTCATGCATGACCTTTTTCATGTTTTCTTGATTTTCTGATGTCCTGTTTTGACTATGTTTTGTAATATTTTCTTGCTCTGATTCTGAACTATCTTAATATGATTAGTTTTTCTGATCAAATTGTTTTAGCACATCACCAACACTTTTTGATTGCTGACAAAAAGGGGGAGAACAAGAATGATATTTAAAATCAATAACGTCTAACTAGACAGAAATTCTAAAACATTCTAACTCTATTACTTGAAATGTTTTTCTGTTTTGCTTAAAGTCTACAGGCACAAGGAAGCTCCTGGACACTCTGAAGACTAGAAGATGATCAAAATGTAGAAGCTCTGATCAATGTTGCTCTGATCAATATGAAGTTCTGATCGACCTAACACTCTGATCCAAAGCAAAGCTCTGACAGGAAAAGCTCTGAAGCTCTGCTCTCTGATAAGTCAAAGACTCTGATAATCTGATGTTCAAAGAAAGAAAAAGATCTGATCCTGAAGAACACGCATAATCAAAGGGAAGTAATAAACTCAGGGGGAGTATTTCCTTACTCCTTATTCTTTTACTTCTTATTCTGATACATTTTCAGATACCTTTTCACGTTATTTTTCATTTAAAATATCTAGTTTTTGTCATCATCAAAAAGGGGGAGATTGTTAGAACAATGTTTGAATCTACTACCCTATATTTAAGTTTTAATGATAACAAAGTGAAAAGATATAGTATTCATAGGTTTCATGTTTGAACTATCTGCTGCCTAAAATTATTATGTTCTGACTTGCAGATACTCTGATTGGTATAAGCAAGATCACGTCTTTTCAGCATCAGAATTTGATTTCATACACCAGCATCAGAAGTTGCTTCATCAGAACGTCAAGATCAGATGATCAACTCACGAACATGCTGAAGCTTGATGAACAGAACTGCGCTCAAACACTCTGATATAGAAACACAATAGTTCATCAGCAGCGAAGCAGAATCAGAATGAGCCAAGCCAGAACGTGCATTGAAGAAGCAACGGTACTGTGCATTGAAAGCTAATTAAGTCCAACGGCCTCATTCTAGACAGGATCTGCTCAAAAAGGAAAGCTTGTTATTAGCATTGAATCAAGAATATTGCATTCAACGTTCATCTTCTCAAGTGCTATATAAACAAGGCTTCGAAGATTATAATGGCTAATGCTCTCCAAATCTCTACACGCACAAAGCTGAACCATAATCTTCGTTCTACCAGTTTTGCTAAACCATAAACTCTGATATTCCATTATTGTTTAGCAATCTAGTTTATAAGCTTCATTTGTGTATACATCACAGTTGTGATAAAGTTTTGTAGAAAACATCCACACACATTGTTTTATACCTTTGTAAGAAAGTGTTGCCTTGACAAACCGGGTTGTGGTTTGAATCAAGAAGGCTTTAGCAGTTGTTAAAGCAGTCTGTAATATTCAGTTGAATATAGTGAATTAAGACCTCGTTGGAGAGAGGCGAAATCACCTTGACGGGTGGACTGGAGTAGTTTGAGATCAAACGAACCAGGATAAAAATATCTTGTCAATTGCTTTAAGATTTCAGTTTTACAATTCAACCCCCCCTTCTTGTGTTTTTCACCCCTTCATATTTGAGTGATTCCAAAAACACCCTTCTCTTCAAAGGGTTATCAACAAATCACTTCAAAAGTTTCAAGGAGTTTTCATGAGGAAGAAACTTGATGATGAAGAAAGATTACAAGTCCTCCAGATGAGCCCCCATTTTCTCATGTGTGACTTCAAATGATCATAACTTGGTCAATTTTTATCACCTTGAGCCCATTATTTTTCCACAATGATCTTGAGGATGTGAACTTTATGCCTTCTTTAATGTGCAAAGTTAGAAAATGGACGTAAGATGCCCTAAAGATACAAAACATTATAGGTTATTTCATGATTTTTGGCCAACTTCAATAACTCATAACTCTCTCAATTTTTGGAGATTTCGAATGGTTTAAGTTTCAAAATGTCATTCAAGAGGTCTATTTCATTCCATCTTTTTTGGTCAAGAGCAAATTCCAAGTGGAAGGCTATGTTTGGATGCAAAACATTATAGGTCACTTTTGAAGAAAAATTTGAAATATTTCTAAGTATGGAAAGTCAACCTTTTTTCCCCAACTTTGACTCAATGCAACTTTCATCTCAAGCATCCAATTGATTCCATTCTTTTTCCATTGCAAAGCTTGTAACCTTATCTTTCTAAAGCATCAAGAATAATGCCCTAAGACCCCTTGAGCTGAGAATGCCATTGATTTGAACTTGGTAACTTGGAACTGAAGTTTCTTCAAAAGTCAGAATTTGAAATCATTGGTTTAGCTTCTAAACACTTTGTTTCTGCGCGTTTTTGCCTCTAAACATGTTTAGTGAACTTCCAGAAGTGATTAGCACGACAAAACGTGCGTTTTGGATGAGTTTTGATCAAATTGGAAGTCACACTTTTCTTGTTTGCAACTTCACATAATCCCCTCCAAACTTCATCATTTCACACACTTGGACATTCCATTTGATTCCCTATAAATAGAGGGTCATGCCCCATTCATTTCCTCAAGCTTGGATAGCCAAAATCACCCTGCCAAACTTGTTCCATAACTCAGAATTCTACAACTTCGAAATCTATTTTCAAGCCTTTTTCAATCCAACTTTTCCATCAATTTACCTTCCTTGATCTTCCCTGAAGCTAACCATATAATTACATTCAAGAATCGTGCCCTATATTACTCCATAGAAGTCCAGCTTCAGAGCTCTGCAACTCAACTTCAATAGGTAGATTCCTTCATTAATTCTTCAAAACTTTGATATCATTGTGATGCTCTCATTACACTGGTTCTAGTTGTAACACTTACTTTTATCTGGAAACTTGTTTTGACCATGAAATTCCAAATCCCTTTTCAAAACTTTATTTCCAAATTGTTGAGTTACAGTTTATATAAATTTATCGCGAAGGTGTGGTTGTCTTCATCTTGAAGAGACGAAGCGAATGTTATAGGTCTCGTGCTCTAATTTTACAGATTGAGCAACTTGGTTTTGGGACTGGCTGGAGGTTGAAGATGACCAACGTGTCATCCTTCAACCAATGAAACAATGTCATTTGGATTTTTTGAATATCTGATTTACATTTGATTCAGTGCTTTATTCACTAATGACCATGATATGCACAGCGCGTCAGATCCTTTGGATTTGATTACTAACGCGTTTTGACTCTCATCAAATGATCCACATATTTTTAACTTTATTTTTCTTTTCTGATTTTTATATTTAATTGTTTGAAATTTCAAAAAATCATAGAAAATTTATTTTTAGTCAAAAAATCTGAAAATATTATGAAAAATATTTTTGATCTTTCTCTTTCTGATTTTTATTTTTTCACAATTTTATTTTGTGTTTTGATATTTTTGATAAATTTCCACTTTATTTGATTTGTTTTAAATGTTTAAAAATACTTTTATGCATTTTTAAATTCTGAAAAAATTATGGAATGATCCAATGATATTGTGACAAATATTAGTGACCTCATTTATTTTTTATTTCCGACTTTGTTATTTTTTATCATTTTTGGTTTATTTTACTCATTTCTTTTAATTTTAAAAATAGTTTCTGACTTTTAAAAAATTACCAAAAATTTTATAAAATCATTTTAGTTCATTTCTAATTTTGTTGTGGTCTTACTTTTATTTTCTTGATTAATTTGAATATAGTTGATATTTTTCTCTTTTATTTCTATTTTAAAATATTTTTAAAACCCTTTTGTGTATATATTAAATGCAATATTATTTTGTGATTATTTTCTGTCCTTTTATTTTTTATGCTTTATGTACCATTTACTTTAAGCATTACATCTCATGTCATTTTTATTTTGCTCACTTGAGCCTTTTCTTTTCTCTTCTAAGACACCTAATAATCAACATGAACCATAAAAAAACTTTAATGATACTTGGACTATTTGGTTACTATCCTTGGCATTATGGAGTATTGGACTTCTTGGACTTAGGATTAGAAACCTTGGCCTATGTTGGATACCTTGTGACCTTAATTGATATTTTGTCTGGAGTTCTTGAGGTTTACCTCAAGATATTGGGTTGTTTGTTTGTTTTGTGTGCGTGTTATTGAGATTATATTCCTTGTTTGTAATCTGGAATTCACCCGTATACAGCCGTTACTCTGCCTAATTTTTTATGAAGACTTAATACACTTGAAGTTTGGTTCTCATAAGAGGTCTAGTATGTTTGCTTTCTTGGTTTCAATCCAAAGAATGAGAATTCTATCTTGGCTCATAATGTCAAGTATTGGCTTCTTGTTGGTTATATGGTTCTTATCCCTAGCTTTTACCTTATGCTTTAGGATAGCCTCTTCTTCTCCTCCCATCTTCTTAAATTTCCAAAAAATCTTCTCCCTCCTTTTGAAAACTCTTCTTATTTTTAAAATTGAACTACTTTCATAATAAACTTGGACTTAGGTCCATGCATTTTCAAAACATCTTTCACAAATAAACTTCAATCAACATTAATAAAACCTTGACATTTTTTGTGTGAGAAGATTAAAAGTCAATCAATCTCATTTCAAACCATTTTTGCCACTTTGGCTTTTTACTTTAAAAACTTTTCTCAAAAGAGTGGACTCTTATCAATCCTTGTAGTGACGTAAACAACTATACTTCTATAATATGTAGTAAAGAGAGATATTTTACACTTGGGTGTTGAGTGGGCATTGTTGATTTTTTTAAAAAAATCCAAGCCATATCCTCCACTTTGAGATGATGCAAATTCTCCTTTCTCATGATTGTGGATAGTAAGTATGTTTTTCCACACGGACAGTTACGATGATGTCTTATCTTATAAAATTAACCAACACACTTGTGTTTTAAAAAATTTCAAAGGTGAACTACGTGTACCCTGATCCCCTATTGCATGAAAGGTGGTACATAGGCACTAAAGGTTCGCAACCGCGGCGGGTGCAAAAAATATCATAAAAAATATTTCTTTTCTCACCTCCACCATCTATTTTTATACAACATTTTTATAGCCAAAATATACAGATTTTACAAAGGGGTTCTTGCGGAGTACTGTAGATGTTTAGGGTGCTAATTCCTTCCCTTTGCATAACCAACCCCCTTACATAGAATATTTCCCCCTCTTTTTGGGTTATTCTCTCTTTTCCCATTCATTTGGAAACAATAAAGCGCGGTGACGATTTTTATTTTGATATGTACAAGTCTAGTCAATCCAATGGCTTAATCTTAAACATTTCTACCGCTACAAAAAAATGGCGACTTCACTGGGGACAAATTGACCTCTTGCTGGTCCATCCCTAAGTGGGTTGAGCCTATCTTTGTTTTTATTTGTATATGTACTATTGTTGTTTATGTGTTATATGTTGTATATATGTTTGTCTGGATTTTCCTGGTTTTCAGGGTGCTTGGTGATTACTTATAAGTTCTATACCCGGACTTGGGAAAACTTTAAGATAGGAAGGACGGTATAGTCATGTTAACTTTGAGGGAGTAATCCCAAAAAAGGAGGCATGAGATCCCCCATTCAGTAGAGGCCCTTTTGACTGTAGTGTCGTTTACCGAGTAATCAGGAAGACGTACTTCTTTCGACCTGGGAGCCTGCTGAAGCTGAGGACCGTAGAATACCAAACCCATCTTGGCCTCTTAGGAGTAGTGAGGAAGCTATGATGGAGTAACCCGGAAATAGTTGTCACGCGATACTACGCTCGGACGAGTTTTTCTTGAGAATATTACTAATTACCGAGTTAATCGAGAAGCTGGTAATATCCGAAGGAAGGATATAGACTCTGGGAACCTCTAGAACCTTGTTTGGCAGGTGATAACTTTTAGACCAACACCTTATAGGTAGTACCTTCGACCTCATGCTCGTGATGTTGAACCTATGAACCCTATATGTATGATCTTGTGTGTGATTGTTGCATCATGCATCCATGCACTCATAAGTATCTTTTGAAGAAATTTTATTTCAAGGGACTTAAAAGTTGACCATTTGTAAATATCTCAGGTACTTTTTAACCATGGATTCTGGAAAAAGAAAGACCAGGAAGTACGGTTTCAAGGATCCCAAGATAGATGAGTTGGTCAGTCTAATTCTCGAGATCGAGTGTTCTGCAGATTTTCGGAAGAAGTATGGATCCATCATTCCTCTTATGAAGCTTAGGATGAAGGAGGGTATTCTCTCGACCTTGGTCCAGTTGTATGATTCGGTGTATCATTGCTTTACTTTTCCCGACTATCAGTTGATTCCTACACTGGAGGAGTATTCTTATCTGTTGGATTTACCTGTTACTGATCATGTTCCTTTTACTGGTTCAGAGGGTGAGCCAAAACCACATGAGTTTGCTGCTTTGATTCATCTAGGGAAGTCTGAGATGGAAGCCCATATGACTACTAAAGGAGGGATTAGAGGATTATCGGCCCATTTCTTATTGGAGAAAGCTCGTTACTTTGCCAAGATGAAGAGTACAGTCGCTTTTGAGGCTATCTTTTCTCTACTTGCTTACGGGTTGTTCTTATTTTCTAATGTGGACAAGTTTGTTGACATTAATGCTATCAGGATCTTCATGATTGGAAACCCAGTTCCTACATTATTGGGTGATGCTTATTACTCTATTCATCTTCATAATTCTTATCATGGAGGGATGATTATCTGTTGCACGCCTTTGTTGCACCGGTGGTTTATCTCTCATATGCCTCAGTCGGATGCTTTCTTGGATGTTAGGAAGGAACCCCTTGGGCTCCTAAGATCATGGCACTTACTCACTCGGATATTGATTGGTATCATCGAGCTTACCAGGATATAGAGATTGTTGACAATTGTGGTAGTTTCCCCAATGTACCTCTTCTTGGTACAAAGGGAGGAACTAACTATAACATTGTTCTTGCACGACGACAACTTGGTTATCCGATGAGGGATAAACCAAACAGTATTCATTTGAGTAGTTTCTTTCTGAAGGAGGGAGGAGACCATAAGGAAGCTAGGGAGCAGATTGCGAAGGCCTGGCGTCACATCCACAAGAAGAGTGGGAAAGACTTGGGACCTAGGGGTGCTATTTCTTTGGAGCCATATCTTCAGTGGGTCCAAGCGAGGGTTATTCAGTTGAAAATGTTGTATTCCCAGGAAACACATATGCCTGATTTATTTGTGAAAACCACTCCTCCTTTATTGGATGATCTAGAAGAGCTGCAGCTTGCTTTGGTCAGGATGCAATAGGAAAAGGATGCTTGGAAGAACAAGTGCCAAACTTTAGAGATTTCCTATAGAGCAGACTTGGAGGAGAAAGACGACTTGATTGAGATCCTTGAGAGTCGAGCGGTAGAGACTATGGAGAGGCAAGGGGATTTATTTTATCCCAAGCCTCACTCGGAGGCTAGTTGCTCACTTCCTGATTCAGGTCATTGGAAGGAAGTTGCCACCAGGTATGCGGAAGAAAATCAGAGGTTGAAGGCTCAAATTTCCAGGCTTATGGGGAAGCTCCCACGTATAAAGTGATCTCCGACAGCTTTACTTCTCAGGGTTTTAGACTTTACTTTTATCTTGTACTTGAGATTTTTGAGACTTGTAACCTATTTTGAAGTTATTATAATAATAATTTTAAGCATTTCAAATGCGTTATTACTTTGATATTTGCAATGTGTCTATAAAACTTTAAATCCCTTGAAATATTAAATGACAAAATAAAATCATGTGCATTGCATATCATGCATCATATTGCAAATATTTCTTGCATTTGTTATGCATATCCAGGTGTCTTACCAAGCTTCTTTACTTTGTTCAGCAAGCTGACTCACCACTACAATACTCGGTCTAATTTCAGAAGGAAGATGGATAACTTAGAATAAGAGAATCGTGAGCTGTACGAGGAGGTTTCTACTTTGAAGGCCGGCATGGAAAATCTTACTGCTCTAATGGAATCTCTGGTGGCTGCTCATAATCAGCCACCGAGTGTTCAACCTCAACTGACAAAGGCTACTGCTGAAGCTCCGACTGTTCTTGTATCCACTACTCCAGCTGTTGTTCAGAGTCACATGCCTCAAGGTTATCCATGGGGAATGCCAGAGAAATTTGTGCCTGAAGGTTTCAATCTTGGTCCTCTAGATACTCCAATTGTTCAGACTACTGTTACTCCTGCACCTCTTGTGGTGCATGCTGCTCTTGTTGCACCTCCTTCGGTGAATATGGTTCTGTTTGTTAATGATGATGTGTGTCGTCCTTTTCCTCCACCAAGTGAATACTTGGGTCTCTATAACAGAATGGATGATTTTCAAGAGCAGTTTGACAAGATGCAGAGGGAGATGAAGGCCCTCAGGGGAAAAGAGTTATTTGGGAAGAATGTGAATGAGTTATGTTTGGTCCCAAATGTTAAGATACCTACAAAGTTTAAGGTCCCGGAGTTTGAGAAGTACAAGGGCAACACTTTCCCTCGTGCTCATCTGGTAATGTATGTAAGGAGAATGTCTACTCATACTGATGATCAGCGTCTGTTGATTCACTTCTTTCAGGATAGTTTAACCGGTGTTGCGCTGAAGTGGTACATGAGTTTGGACAACATCATCATCCATACTTTCAATGACTTGGGAGAAGCATTTATCATACAGTACAAGTACAACATGAACATGGCGCCCGACCGTGATCAACTTAGGGCCATGGTTCAGAAAGACAAGGAATCATTCAAAGAAAATGCACAGAGATGGCGTGAGGTAGCCGCCCAAGTGATTCCTCCCATGGAAGAAAAGGAGATGACTAAGATTTTCTTGAAAACTCTGGGTGCTTTCTACTATGAAAGGATGGTAGAAAGTGTGCCAAGTGACTTTACTGAAATGGTAGGCATGGGTATCCGTTTAGAAGAAGATGTAAGAGAGGGTCGTTTAACAAAGAGTGAAGGATCTGGAGGTGAGAAGAAGCCATCTTATGGGTTTACCAAGAAGAAGGAAGGGGATACAAATGTTGTTATGCAAGAGAGGAGGGTTAATCCTCCTAGAATAAATTATCAGCGTCATCAGCAAGTCGCCTCAGTTACTCCAGTTGTTGGTGTAGCTCCAACCACCGTTGCTTATCAGAGACCTTCCCAGCAGGGGAATCAAGGATATAACCAGAGAAGGGAGAGTTATGACCATATTCCTATGAGTTATACAAAGTTACTACCGACATTGATTTAGAAGAAGTTGGTGCAGACCCGACCACCTCCCATTGTACCATCACCATTACCTTGGTATTACAAAGCAAACCAAACATGTGCTTTTCATCAGGGAGCACCAGGGCATAATGTTGAGAATTGTTATCCTTTGAAAAATGAGGTGTAGAAATTGGTGAAGTTTGGCATTCTATCTTT
Organism: Vicia faba; assembly: GCA_948472305.1. Lineage (NCBI taxonomy): Eukaryota > Viridiplantae > Streptophyta > Magnoliopsida > Fabales > Fabaceae > Vicia > Vicia faba. The sequence continues at coordinate 1,238,815,718 of OX451738.1, forward strand.
CAAGGATGTGGGTCCTAATGTGAAAGACAATCCTCTACCCAAGCATGGAGGAGCAAATGTTGTGAATATGGTGGCCGATTGTCCAGGCGACTTCCAGATTTTTGATATTCATCTAGTTGAGATTTGGTGAAAATGCATGCATACCTCTGTGAATTTAGCTACTATACGCATGACCATTCCGGTTGTGTTATTTGCAGTATAAACATACAAGGTTGCGACAAGATAAAGGCTGATTTGTAGGAGATGATTGATGAGGGCCTCATCCACATAATCAAGCCTAGGAAAGAGTATGAAGAGGAGGTGAATATGGTTTCTGGATGTCCTGGGGAGCTCAGAATTTTTAATGTGAAGTATATGAATGAAGACCTTGTGCAATTGCATGCTACTTTCTGCAACATGGCTGGTCAGGTGGAACATCAATATGGATCTTGCCGAATTTGCTGTCGAGACTCCCGAGGATGTTCAATCATGAGGAAAGGTGTTCAGTTGTTGTTGGACAATGGAACTATCAAGGTTACAGGTCAAAGGTATGATTACCATGAAGTTGATATGATTGAGGTTTGTTCGGCTGAAGAAGAGTCGGATGATGAGTATGCCTCTGCAGATGAGTATTTCTCCTCAGATGAGGATTTATTTTCCAGAGATGACTCAATAATGACTGACTGCGTTGAAGAAGGGGTAAACGTCAATGTGCCTTGTTTTAGTGCACCCGCCCATTTTGAAGTTGAGTATTATAGCAAGCCAGCTGTTACCCCATTGGTGATTAGTTTGCCGGGTCTTGTCCCCTACAAGTCAGATAAGGTTGTACCCTACAAATACAACGCTACAATCTTAGAGGATGGTGTGGAAGTTCCCATCCATCCAATGCCTGATGTTGGAAATATTGCTGAGACTAGTAGAGTGACCCGCAACGGCCGTTTATTTGCACCAGTTGTTCGTGGAGATGTTAGCACTGGAAAGAAACCTGCTGAGAATGTTGAACCCAAGAAGGTTACAGGTGAGACTAGTGGGGCTATGTTAGAGAAAGAAGTGGATAATATTTTGAAGATAATCAAGATGAGCGACTACAGAATTGTAGATCAGCTACTGCAGACTCCTTCAAAAATATCTATCTTGGCTTTATTGATGAACTCCTCTACTCACAGAGAATCTTTGATGAGGGTATTGGACCAAGCTTTTGTTGAAAGTGACATGCCTATAGACCAATTCAGAAGTGTAGTAGGGAACATTATGTCATGTAATAACCTAAGTTTCTGCGATGATGAATTTCCCGATGAAGGAAGGAATCACAACCTGGCCCTTCACATCTCTATGAACTGCAAGAATGATTCACTATCCAATGTGCTGATTGATAATGGATCCGCTTTGAACGTTATACCGAGGAGCACGCTTATGAATTTGAAATATCAAGGAACGCCTATGCGCCCAAGTGGCATTATTGTGAAAGCGTTTGATGGATCAAGGAAATCTATTATCGGTGAAGTGGACTTGCCTATTCATATAGGCCCACATTTGTTTCATATTACTTTCCAGGTCATGGACATTGTACCAGCTTATAGATATTTGCTAGGAAGGCCATGGATACATGAGGCAGGAGCTGTCACTTCAACTTTACACCAAAAACTAAAGTTTGTACGTGAAGGAAAAGTGGTAATCATAAATAGAGAACATGCATTATTGATATCTCATTTGTCCTCTTTCAACATTGTGGAGGCAGATGAAGCTACTGTTGGAACCCAGTTCCAGACCTTATCCATTGACAACATAAGAGGAAATGAGAATTTTATGATTTCGCTTAAGGATGAGCAGCAAGTTGTGCGTAAGGGTCATAGTGAAGTATGGGGACAGATTGTGGATCCACTTGTAAACAAGAATAGAGCCGGCTTGGGGTTCTCTTTGAAGAATGACAAAGGTAAGAGCATGAAGCCGAAGTCTGCTGCAGGAAAGTATCAAGACATCTTTTGTAGCGGGGGTTATCTTCATCCAATTGTTTCCGGGATTAATGCCATTGTGGAAGATGAAGCAGAGCCGGAAATGCCAAATTATGTGACGCACTGAGTTAGGGTTCAGAACTGGATCACCATTGATGTTCCCTCTTGCATACATGTTTCAAAGTAATTTTTGTTAATCTTTCTTGAAAAGCTTTCACTCTGCCCAAGGTGGAAGTATTAATGTTGTATGGGCTTATCTGTTTGCTGTGACTTTTAAAATCAATAATAAAAGTTGTCTTTGTTTCCCAAATTATGTCTTTATTTTCCGCTTTTTCTTGGAAAATGGTAATCATAAAAAAACTTTCAAAATAAATAATAACTGAAATCCAATATGCATGATCACTTGTTATATGTGTCAGTTTCTAAAAGCAATCATAAATCGTATGTGCAGATTAATTAAAAAAACCTGTTGAATACAATGACCCTGCACCCTCTCCCAACTTTTAATGTCCTATGTATGGGGCCGAAGGAGAAGACTATGATGAGATTCCAGAAGAGGTCTCACGGTTGCTTGAGTGCGAGGAAAATGCCATTCAGCCATATAAAGAGCCATTGGAAGTAATCAATTTGGGTTCAGAAGAAGATCCGAAAGAAGTCAAAATTAGAGCATTGATGCATCCTGATGTGAAGAGTAGGTTGATTGAGTTGTTGAAAGAGCACGTGGATATTTTCGCTTGGTCTTATCAAGATATGCCTGGTCTAGATACAGATATTGTAGAGCACCATTTTCCGTTGAATCCAGAGTGTCCTCCAATTAAACAGAAGTTGAGAAGAACTCACCCAGATATGGAAGTGAAGATCAAAGAGGAGGTTTTAAAGCAGATTAATGCTGGTTTTCTTGTGACGTCAGTGTATCCTCAATGGATTGCCAATATTGTCCCAGTACCAAAAAAAGACGGGAAAGTTCGCATGTGCGTAGATTACAGAGATCTAAATAAAGCTAGTCCAAAAGATGATTTTCCATGGCCATACATTGATATGTTAGTGGATAGCATAGCAAAATTCAAAGTATTATCGTTCATGGACGGATTTTCCGGGTATAATCAAATAAGAATTGCTCTAGAGGACATGGAAAAAACAACATTTATCACACCCTGGGGAACATTCTGTTACAGAGTGATGCCCTTCGGGTTGAAGAATGTTGGTGCAACGTACCAGAGGGCTATGACAACCCTATTCCATGATCTGATGGACAAGGAAATTGAGGTATATGTTAATGATATGATTTCTAAATCCCAGACTGAAGAAGGGCATGTAGAAGATTTGTTGAAGTTGTTTCAGCATTTGAGGAAGTATCGTCTCCACTTGAATCCAAATAAATGTACCTTCGGTGTTCGATCAGGGAAATTGTTGGGTTTCATTGTTAGCCAGAAGGGAATTGAAGTTGACCTTGATAAAGTCAAAGCAATTCAAGAGATGCCAGCACCGAGAACTGAAAAACAAGTTAGAGGGTTCCTCGGGCGTTTGAATTATATTTCCAGATTCATTTCCCACATGACTGCAACATGTGAACCGATCTTTAAGTTATTAAAGAAAGATCAAGGTTGTGTATGGATGGATGACTGCCAAAGGGAATTTGAAAGTATTAAAGAATATCTGCTTGAACCTCTTATCTTTCTCCCTCCTGTCAAAGGAAGACCGTTGATTATGTATCTGACAGTGTTAGATAAATCTGTGGGTTGTATTCTGGGACAACAAGATGAAACAGGGAAGAAAGAGTACTACATTTATTATCTCAGCAAAAAATTTATTGATTGTGAGTCACGGTATTCCATCCTGGAAAAGACATGTTGTGCTCTGGCCTGGGCGGCAAAAAGTTTGCGGTAGTATATGTTGAATCACACTACTTGGTTGATCTCTAAAATGGATCCAATCAAGTACATTTTTGAAAAGTCTGCTCTTACTAGGAGAATTTCCCGCTGGCAGATGATGTTATCTGAATATGACATCAAATACCGCACTCAAAAAGCTATTAAAAGCAGCGTGTTGGCAGATTATCTTGCTCACCAACCAGTTGAGGATCACCAGTCTGTGAAATATGAATTTCCCGATGAGGATGTGATGTTTCTGAAAGTGAAGGATTGCGATGAACTATTATCTAAGGAAGATCCTGATCCTGAATCTCGTTGGAGTATGATATTTGATAGAGCTGTAAATGCTTATGGTAAAGGAATTGGTGTTGTGATTGTCACTCCACATGGATCGCGCATTCCTTTTACTGCAAGGTTGACATTTGATTATACTAATAATATGGCAGAATATGAGGCTTACATCATGGGTCTCGAGGAAGCTATTGATCTCAGAATTAAAATTCTAGATGTGTATGGTGATTCAGCTTTGGTAATAAACCAGATTAAAGGAGAATGGGATACTCGTCACCCCAACTTGATCCCTTACAAAGATTATACTATAAGGTTGTTACCCTTCTTTAATAGAGTTGAATTCCATCACATTCCTAGAGATTAAAATTAAATGGCGGATGCTCTGGAAACTCTGGCTTTTATGTATCAACTGAATACTTGGAATGATATACCTCGAATTATGGTTCAACGACTAGATAGGCCCACTCATGTGTTTACAACAGAAAAGGTAGCAGATGAGAAACCTTGGTATTATGATATCAAGCATTTTCTCCAAACTCAGGAATACCTGATTGGCGTATCGAATAAAGATAGAAAGACATTGAGAAGATTGGCTGGAAGTTTCTTCCTCAGTGAAAATGTGTTGTACAAGAGAAATTATGACATGTTCTTGCTCAGATGCGTGGATAGACACAAAGTGGACATGTTGATGCATGAGGTTCATGAAGGTTCATTTGGCAATCATGCTAATGGACATTCGATAAAAGGATGCTAAGGGCAGGTTACTATTGGCTGACAATGGAATCTGATTGTTACAAATTTGAAAAGAAGTGTCATAAATACCAGATTTATGCGGACAAGGTTCATGTGCCTCCGACACTTCTCAATGTTATTTCTTCCCTATGGCCTTTCTCTATGTGGGGTATTGACATGATTGGAATGATAGAACCCAAAGCATTGAATGGACACCACTTTATCTTGGTAGTAATTGATTACTTCACCAAGTGGGTGGACACTGTTTCATATGCTAATGTTACTAAGCAGGTGGTTGTGTGCTTCATTAAGAATAATCTTATATGTCGGTATGGTGTGCCGAACATGATTATCAATGACAATGGCTTGAATCTGAACAATAAAATGATGACAGAACTGTGTGAAGAATTCAAGATTGTCCATCACAACTCATCTCCATACAGGCCAAAGATGAATGGGGTTGTTGAAGCTGCTAATAAGAATATCAAGAAGATTATCCAGAAAATGGTTGTTACTTATAAGGATTGGCATTAAATGCTCCCTTTTTCTTTGCATGGATATTGAACATCTGTCTGCACTTCAACAGGAGCAACCCCGTTCTCCCTTGTGTATGGAATGGAAGTTGTGCTCCCAATCGAGGTTGAGATTCCCTCTTTGCGAGTGATAATGGAAACCAAGTTGTCAGAGGCTGAATGGGTCCAGAACAGGTTTGACCAATTGAATTTGATCAAAGAGAAGAGAATGACAGCTTTGTGTCATGGACAGTTATATCAGAAAAGGATGAATAACGCTTTTGATAAGTGTAGCGGTAGAAATGTTCAAGACTAAGCCATTGGATTGACTAGACTTTATACAAATCAAAATAAGAATCTCCACCGCGCTTTATTGTTTCCAAAGGAATGGGAAAAGAGAGAATAACCCAAAAAGAGGGGGAAAGATTCAAGGTAAGGGGGTTGGTTATGCAAAGGGAAGGTATTAGCACCCTAAACATCTACGGTACTCCGCAGGAACCTCTTTGTAAAATCTGTATATTTTGGCTATGAAAATGTGTTGTATAGAAATAGATGGTGGAGGTAAGAAAAGAATTATTATTTTTTTATTTTTGCACCCGCCGCGGTTGCGAACCTTTAGTTCCTACGTACCACCTTTCGTGCAATAGGGGATCAGGGTACACGTAGTTCCTCTTTAAAAAGTTTGAAACACAAATGTGTTGGTTGACTTTAAGAGATAAGACATCATCGTCATTGTCCGTGTGGAAAACATACTTACTACCCACAATCATGAGAAAGGAGAATTCGCATCAGCTCAAAGTGGAGGATATGGCTTGGATTTAAAATCAACAATGCCTCACTCAACACCCAAGTGGAAAATATCTCACTTCACTACATATTGTAGAAGTATAGTTGTTTGCATCACTGCAAGGATTGACAAGAGTCTAACCTTTTGAGAAAAAGTTTTAAAGGTAAAAGCCAAAGTGGCAAAATGGTTTGAAATGAGATTGGTTGAATTTTAGTCTTCTCACAAAAAAAATGTCAAAGTATTATTAAATTGATTGAAGTTTATTTATGAAAATGATTTTACAAAATTCATGGACATAAGTCCAAGTTTATTATGAAAGTGGTTCAAGTTTAGAAACAAGAAGGGTTTAAAAAAAGGGAGGGAGAAGATTTTGAAATTAAAGAAGATGGGAGGAGAAGAAGAGACTATCCTAAAGCATAAGGTAAAAGCTAAGGATAAGGACCATCTAACATACAAGAAGCCAAAGCTTGACATTATGAGCCAAGATAGAATTCCAATTCTTTGGATTGAAACCAAGCAAGCAAAGATACTAGACCTCTTCAAGTGTATTAAGTCTTCACAAAAAATTGGGCAGAGTAACGACTGTATGTGGGTGAATTCCAGATTACAAATAAAGGATGTAATCACAAAAACCTGCACACAAAAACAAACAAGCAACCCAATGTCTTGAGGTAAACCCCAAGAGCTCCAGACAAAATAATCAGATAAGATCACAAGGTATCCAAGATAGGCCAAGGTTTCTAATCCTAAGTCCAAGAAAAAGTCCATTGCTCAATAATGCCAAGGATAGTAACCAAATAGTCCAAGTACCATGAGAGTTTTTAGGGTTTAAGTTGGTTATTAAGTATCTTAGAAAAAAGAAAAAGAAAAGCTCAAGTGAGCAAAGTAAAAATGACAAGAAAATAAGTGCCCAAGTGAGCAAAGATGAAAAAGGCATGAAATGTAAATGCTAAAAGTAAATAGTGTATAAAGCAAAAAAGAATAAAAGCATAAAATAAAAAAAGTTAATAATTAGTGGTTAGTTGGATGACCATCTTGAAACTTACATTTGGAACTCATTAGAGGATTGGTATAACCAAAGCCTACACACAACAAGTTGCATTTGCTTTTTGTCAAGTATATCATCCATTTGGAATTCTCACAAGTACCATTTAATGATCAACGATGTTTAAGTGATCCGCGTTGACCAAAAGTGTTGTAGATCCATTAGAGGATTGGTAGAACCAAAGCCTCCACACAATGAATCTCAAGGTTATTGGATCAAAGATATCAAATTAACATACTTGGGCTTGCAACCATAAGTTTGGGCCACGAATGATCATTTATTCGAATCGGGACAAAATTTAGCGCTATGTTAAGCAATCGTAAGTGGACTTATATAGAAGTCGCACCTATTTTGAGGTCGGTCAATAGCAATCTATGCACCATTTGTTTTGAGACATGATATAGAGATCATGCTCTAACAACATTTAGTGCAAGGTGAAGGGGATGAGATGAAGAGGAATTAGGGTAAAAAAAAGAAAACCACATTTGAATTAATATTTAATCAAACTATTATTAAAATCATTCATCCATTTTTGTGGAGTTAAACTCAACACCATGGATCCAATGATGTTAATAAAGCCATGACCAAAAGTATCATCCCAAGACAGCCAGAAAATATTCACAAAATAATAATATAATTAATATATACATTAAAGGGTTTAAAAAAAAGGAAAATAATGAGGAAAATATCAATTATATTCAAATTAATCAAGAAATGAAAAATAAGACCATGGAAAAATCAGAAAAGGGGCCAAGTAATTTTATGAAATTTTTGGGAATTTTTAAAAGTAAGAAACTATTTTTAAAAATTAAAATAAATGGGGAAAACAAACAAAAATAATAAAAAAATAGTAAAATCAGAAACAAAAATAAAATAAGGTCACCAATATTTGTCACAATATCATTGGATCATTCCATAATTTTTTCAGAATTTAAAAATGTGTAGAAGTATTTCTAAACATTTTAAACAAATCAAATAAGTGCAAAATTCATTAAAAAAATACCAAAATACAAAATTAAATTGTGAAAAAATAAAAATCAGAAAGAGAATAATCAAAAAAAATTTCATAATTTTTGCAGATTTTTTGGACTAAAAATGAATTTTCTATGATTTTTTGAAATTTAAAACAATAAAAATATAAAAATCAGAAAAAAAATAAAAGAAAAAGATATGGACCATTGGATGAGAGTCAAAACGCGTTTGTAATCAAGTCCAAAGGATCTGGTGCCTTATGCATATCATGGTCTTTACTGAATAATGTACAGGATCATTAAATAAATCAGAATTTGAAAATAACAAATGTCACGCTTTCATTGGTTAGAAGATGACACGTTGGTCATCTTCAACCTCCAGTCCTCACAAATTGCAGGTCTCTCCAACTGTAAAATTAGAAGCTCAGACATATGCCATTCGCTTCGTCTCTTCAAGACGAAGACAATCACACCTTCGTGACAAATTTATATAAACTGTAACTCAGGAAATTTGGAAAGAAAGTTTTGAAAGGGGATTTGAAAATTCATGGTCAAAACGTGCTTCCAGGTGAAAGTAAGTGTTGCAAATAGAACCAGGGCAATGAGAGCAACACAATGATACCAAAGTTTTGAAGAGTTGATGAAGGAATCTACCTATTGAAATTGAGTTGCAGAGCTCTGAAACTGGACTTCTATGGAGCAATGTAGGGCACGATTCTTGAATGTAATTATATGGTTAGGTTCAGGGAAGATCAAGGAAGGTGAATTGATGGAAAAAATGGATTGAAAAAGGCTTGAGAATAGGATTCGAAGTAGCTAAATTCTGAGTTGTGAAGCAAGTTTGGCAGGGTGACTCTGGCTATCTAAGCTTGGGAAATTGAATGGGGGATGACCCTCTATTTATAGGGAATCAAATGGAATGCTCAAGCGTGTGGAATGATGCAAATTGGAGGGAAATCGTGTGAACCTGATACACGAGCAAAGTGTGATCTGATTTGCATCAAAACTCATCAAATCCTTGCGTTTCAAGGCTCTAATCCACTTTGGCAACTTGGTTAAACATGTTTAGATCATAAACGCGTGCTAATCTTGTGTTTAGAAGTCACATTATGGATTTCAAAATTCTGACTTTGTGCATAATTCAGTTTCAAATTACCAAATTCAAATCTATGGCATTTCCACCTCAAGGGGCCTTAGGGCATAATTCTTGATGCTTTGAAAAGATGATGTTACAAGCTTTGAAATGGAAAAAGAATGGAATCAAATGGATGCTTGAGCTGAAAGTTACATGGAGTCAAAGTTGAAGAAAAAGAGTTGACTTTCCATACTTAGAAAATTTTCAAATTCTTCTTTAAAAATGACCTATAATCTCTTGCATCCAAACATGGCCTTGCACTTAGAATTTGCTCTTGATCAAAAAAGATGGAATGAAGTAGACCTCTTTAATGACATTTTGAAATTTGAACCACCTAAAATCTCCAAAAAATGAGCAAGTTATGACTTGTTGAAGTTGGCCAAAAATCATGAAATGACCTATAATCTCTTGCATCCTTAAGGAAACTTCCATCCATTTTTTCACTTTGCACATAAAATAAGGCATGAAGGACACATCCTTAGGATCATCATGAAAAAATAATAGGCTCAAGGTGATAAAAATTGACCAAGTTATGATCATTTGAAATCACATTATGAAAAATTGGGGATTCATCTAGATGACTTGTAATCTTTCTTCTTCACCAAGTTTCTTCCACATGAAAAATTCTTGAAACTTTTGAAGTGATTTGTTGGTAACTCTTTGAAGAGATGAATGTTTTTGGAATCACTCAAAAATACCAAAATATGAGCAAGATATGCCCCTCTGAAGTCCAAAACCCTAGCTTCTAGATCAAGAGAATGCTTGGTGGAACTCTGTCAAGTTTGAACAAACTTTTTTGTGCCAATATTCTTCCTTTGTGAATAGAATTTGTTGAGGATGAGGATGAGGACTCATGGCCACCAAGACTACTTCCATACCAACTTCAAAACAACTTCAATGGTGAGGTTTGGATTTCTCAATCTTTTGACTAGGGCATGGAAATAAACTCATGAACCCATGATGCAACTTGCTAAACCTCATTGCCTTCACCTACATTATTAACAAGTAAGACAAACCAATATTGTATTTGTTAATTTAGAGAGAAAATCAAAGCAAAATATCCATGATCACCAAAGAAAACAAGTCAAGGTGCTTGGTAACTCCTCAAAGAGCAAGGTTAAAGATAGGGGGAGGAACCAAAAAGCCCTAATGTGATTTTTTGGTGATTGAAACAATATGGTATGATGACGGGATATTAGGGGCAAAAATTGGGGTACAACAGCTGCCCTTATTTAAGTTTCTTCTATCCGGAGATGCGAAGGTTAAAAATCTTCGTGTCGACGGGATTGAAGACACTTAAATATAAAACAAACCCTGTTTTTGGCCCTAAGATGCCATGCAAACGTTTATGCATATGAATGCATATGAATGGAACAAAAGAGACGCAAAGTGGAATTAGAGATGCAACATGAAATGTAGAAACAAAAGAGCAATCCCACCAGGAAAATAAATTACTGGTAAACCACAAGAAAAGAATCAGAGAGGAGGATAACAAGCATCGATGTTCACTGCCGATGAACTATCAACATTCACTGAAGGTAGAAAGAGAGAATATATCATATCACCGCCGTTCACTGACGATGAACTATCAACGTTCACTGAAGATAGCAAAAAGATAACAAACATCGACGTTCACTACCGACGTACTACCAACGTTCACTGAATGTAGAAAGAGAGAATATATCATATCATCACCGTTCACTGATGATGAACTATCAACGTTCACTGAAGATAGAAAAAAGATAACAAACATCGACGTTCACTGCCGATGTACTACCAACGTTCACTGAAGTTAGAAAGAGAAAATATATCATATCACCAAGATTCTGGTGTTTTTCCAAGAGCGGGTCTCAACTTCTTCTTTAACTAAGGAAATCTACCTGGAAAGGGTAATACGCAATATGCCTCAAATATAGAGACTTCCACTTATTGTCAAGGATATTTTCAAAGAGAAATGATTTTCTAGGGATGGAAATATGACTTCCTGGGGAAATACCACGATATTCCTGTTGAGGAGCTAAAGTCTTCTTGTGCAAAATAAATGCACAAACCAAAACTCAAAGTTTTCAGAAAACCACAAATCCAATTCAGAAATAAACTGGAGCAAGACGGCCAGTGTAGATACATCTTTTGAGAAATAAACTCAAGAGGGAAAACCAAATTCAACTAAGCAAAGAGCGCTATAGGAAAAGGTCAGAACACAATGCTAATGAACGATGGTTTTTTAGTTATGCATGATGTATGTATGAATGTATGAGTGTTATCCTGCATATGCTGGTAAAAGGATACATAATCAGTACAAACAAACAAAACCGCCTCAGGTACTAACAATAAATGGGCTAAAATTCAACCAGAAAGATCAATCCAAGAAAAGTAAAAGCAACTGCGAAAACCAAACCCACTGCCTGCCTTAACTTTACTGAGGAGAAACATAATCCGGATGTAGCCAAGTCAAACAATTATCAAGATAGAACATATTTCTTTCGGTTTCATCGGAGAAAACATCTTTCCAAAAGCAACATGCCTACGGGAGATTGCGAGACCAACCTCAAATAAAGCAGACTGACGCCGACACAACCAAACTTCATTGGGATTCAAGCCTACCTCCCTGGAGAAAACTTTCATCACGAACACTCATTCCAAACAAGAGATGCCCTAGGATAACCTTCCCGGGAAATCAAGAAGTCAATATTAATGCCAAAACTTTCATCATATGAGGGAAAACTTGCTCGGGAATCTGAGACGGAGACTTATGACCATGAAAACCCCAAAAACAAATCAAGACCTGACTGGGGATAACGAGATCACAAACCCAATACTGTACTTTGCACCCAATGATATCGTCTCTAACCATCTGAGAAACACACAAGGATTGCGCACCTACCAGCAAAATGACCTGAGAAAACTTTCATGAAGGGAGTAAATTTTCTTAAAACAACCGGAGTTTGTTCATTCTTGGGATCACCATTCTTGTTGTCATTGTTTTGTCACAAATCCCAAAGTAAATTGAATTGTAAATATTTCTCTTCTTTTTGAAAAGTTAATTTTGCTTTTTAATCCTTTTGCTTTAACAGTTATTATCAGTAATAAATGATGTATTTGCAAGCTAAATAAAAATAAGAACACAAAAAGTTGGGCAAAAGCTCGAATTTCATTAATAGAATGGTAGTCTGCGAATGGCGAGACTCCATGGATGATTACAAAGTTTGGGAAATGGTAATACATAATGGAAAAGATACATTGAGATACAATGACCACTATCCCCCTAACAACTTTTGAAATTCTGAGCAGCAGCTTTTATTGAAGTATGGTGAGGATCCGAGAAGATTGTTGCTTCAACGATCAAGTCTCGTCTGACGTAGTTACTTGCCACGAAAGTCCCTAACTTTTTCCTAAGCTGTCCTTTCGGGTTTTCAACTTAGCGGGAAATTTATTCTGTTTATGTCTCTAATTGTTTCCTAGACCGCCCTTTCGGGTTTTCGGCCTACCGAGACGCTTCTTTTTTGCCTAAGCCGCCCTTTCGAGTTTTTAACTTAGCGAGCTGTTCTTTTATTTCTTTAGGAAAAGTATTTCTTGATTGCGTCAGCATTCATGGGACGTGGGAACTCCTCGCCATCCATAGTTTCAAGAATTAATGCACCACCAGAGAAGGCTTTCTTGACAACATACGGGCCTTCAAAATTGGGAGTCCACTTGCCCCTAGAATCAGTGTTGAAAGACATGATCTTCCTGAGCACAAGGTCGCCTTCTCTGAATTCACGAGGTTTGACCTTTTTGTCAAATGCTTTTTTCATTCTTTTTTGATATAACTTCCCATGACATAAAGTTGTCATTCTCTTCTCTTCAAACAAATTCAATTGGTCAAACCTGTTTTGAACCCATTCAGCCTCTGTTAATTTGGTTTCCATTATCACACGCAACGAGGAAATCTCTACCTCGACAGGGAGTACAACTTCCATTCCATAAACTAGAGAAAACGGGGTTGCTCCTATTGAAGTGCGAACAGATGTTCGATATCCATGTAGAGAAAAGGGGAGCATTTCATGCCAATCCTTATAAGTGACAACCATTTTCTGGATGATCTTCTTGATATTCTTATTAGCAGCTTCAACAGCCCCATTCATCTTTGGCCTGTATGGAGATGAATTGTGATGGACAATCTTGAATTCTTCGCACAGTTCAGTCATCATTTTGTTGTTCAAATTCGAGCCATTGTCAGTAATGATTCTGCTCGGCACACCATACTGGCATATAAGGTTATTCTTAATGAAGCACACAACCACCTACTTAGTAACATTGGCATATGAAGCAGCCTCTACCTATTTGGTAAAGTAGTCAATTGCCACCAAGATGAAACGGTGTCCATTCGAAGCTTTGGGTTCTATCATCCCGATCATGTCAATACCCCACATAGAGAAAGGCCATGGGGAGGAAATCACATTGAGCAGTGTCGGAGGTACATGGATCTTATCTGCGTAAATTTGGCATTTATGGCACTTCTTTTCAAATTTGTAATAATCAGATTCCATCGTCAACCAATAATAACCTGCCCTTAGCATCCTTTTAGCCATTGAATGTCCATTAGCATGAGCGCCAAATGAACCTTCATGGATCTCATGCATCAACATGTCTGCTTCGTGTCTATCCATGCATCTGAGCAAGACCATGTCAAAATTCCTCTTGTATAACACATTTTCACTGAGGAAGAAACTGCCTGCCAATCTTCTTAGTGTCCTTCTATCTTTCTTTGACGCACCAAATGGGTATTCCTGAGTCTGAAGAAAATGCTTGATATCATAATACCAAGGTTTTTCATCTGCTACCTCCTATGTCGCAAACACATGAGCGGGCCTATCTAGTCGTCGAATTGTAATTCGGGGTATATCATTCCAAACATTTACTTAGTACATGGAAGCCAGAGTTGACAGAGCATCTGCCATTTGATTTTCATCCCTATGAATATGATGGAATTCAACTTTATTGAAGAAGGGTAGTAATCTTCTAGCGTAATCTTTGTAAGGGATCAAGCCAGGGTGACGAGTGTCCCATTCTCCTTTAATTTGATTTATTACCAAAGCTGAATCACCATAAACATCTAGAATCTTGATTCTGAGATCAATAGCTTCCTCAAGACCCATGATGCAAGCCTCATATTCTGCCATATTATTAGTGCAATCAAATGTTAACCTTGCAGTAAAAGGAATGTGCGATCCATGAGGAGTAACAATCACAGCACCAATTCCTTTACCATAAGCATTCATAGCTCCATCAAATACCATACTCCAACGAGATTCAGGGTCGGGACCCTCCTCGGGCAATGGCTCATCACAATCTTTTACTTTTAAGAACATCACATCTTCATCGGGGAATTCATACTCTACGGACTGATATTTCTCCACCGGCTGGTGAGCAAGGTAATCTGCCAACACACTACTTTTAATGGTCTTTTAAGTGCGGTATTCAATATCATATTCAGACAACAACATCTGCCAACTGGCAATTCTCCCAGTAAGAGCAGGCTTTTCAAAAATATACTTGATTGGATCCATTTTGGAGATCAACCAAGTAGTATAATTCAACATATACTGCCACAAACGCTTTGCCACCCAGGCCAAAGCACAACATGTTTTTTCTAACATGGAATACCGCGACTCACAGTCAGTGAACTTTTTACTGAGATGATAAATGGCGAACTCTTTCTTTCTCGTTTCATCATGTTGTCCCAGAATACAACCCATGGATTTATCCAACACTGTTAGATACATAATCAAAGGTCTTCCTTCTACGGGAGGGAGCAAGATAGGAGGTTCAAGCAGATACTCTTTAATACTTTCAAATTCCCTTTGGCAGTCATCTGTCCATACACAACCTTGATCCTTTTTTAACAACTTAAAGATCGGTTCACACGTTGCGGTCATGTGGGAAATAAATCTAGAGATATAATTCAAACGCCCGAGGAAACCCCTGACTTGCTTTTCAGTTCTTGGTGCTGGAATTTCTTGAATTGCTTTGACTTTGTCAGGGTTAACTTCAATTCCTTTCTGGCTAACAATAAAACCCAACAATTTCCTTGATCTAACTCTGAAGGTGAATTTATTTGGATTCAAGCAAAGACGATACTTCCTCAAACGCTGAAACAACTTCAACAAATCTTCTATATGCCCTTATTCAGTTTGGGATTTGGCAATCATATCATCAACATATACTTCGACTTCTTTGTGCATCAGATCATGGAATAGGGTTGTCATAGCCCTCTGGTACGTTGCACCAGCGTTCTTCAACCCGAAGGGCATCACTCTGTAGCAGAATGTTCCCCAGGGTGTGATAAACGTTGTTTTTTCCATGTCCTCTAGAGCCATTCTTATTTGATTATACCCGGAAAATCCGTCCATGAACGAGAATACCTTGAATTTTGCTGTGCTATCCACTAACATGTCAATGTGAGGCAATGGAAAATCATCTTTTGGACTAGCTTTATTTAGGTCTCTGTAATCTACGCACATGCAGAATTTTCCTTCTTTTTTCGGTACTGGGACAATATTGGCAATCCACTGAGGATACACTGATGTCACAAGAAAACCATCATTAATCTGCTTTAGGACCTCCTCTTTGATCTTTACTGCCATATCCGGGTGGGTTCTTCTCAACTTTTGTTTAACTGGAGGACACTCTGGCTTTAATGGTAAACGATGCTCGACAGTGTTTATATCTAGACCAGGCATATCTTGATAAGACCAAGTAAAAATATCCACATATTCTTCCAACAGCTCAATCAACCCGCTCTTTACATCAGGATGCAACGATGCTGCAATCTTGACCTCCTTCGGATCTTCTTCTGAACGCAAATTAACCACTTCCAAAAGCTCTTTATATGGCTGAATGGTATTTTCCTCGTGCTCAAATAACCGTGAGACCTCTTCTAGAATCTCACCATAATCTTCTTCTTCAGCCCCGAACACAGGACATTCAAAGTTGGGAGAGGGTGCAGGGTCATTGTATTCAACAGGTTTTTTAATCAATCTGCACATATGATTTATGATTGTTTTTAGAAACTGACACATATAACAAGTGATCATGCAGATTAATTTTCAGTTATTATTTATTTTGAAAGGTTTTTTTTTATTTTTTTATTACCATTTCCCAAGAAAAAGGCAGAAAATAAAAGACATAATTTGGAAGCAAAGACAACTTTTATTAATGATCTTAACAATTATAGCAAACAGATAAGCCCTAAAACATTAATACTTCCACCTTGGGCAGAGTGAAAGCTTTTCAAAAGAAAGAAACAGATTAGCAAAACAAATTACTTTGAAACATGTATGCAAGAAGGAATATCAATGGTGACCCAATTCTGAACTCGGACTCCATGCGTCACATAATTCGGTGCTTCCTGCTCTGCTTCATCCTCTTCAACAGCATTAATTCCAGAACCAATCGGATGGAGGTAGCCTCCGATGCGGAAAACATCATGATAACTGTTCACAGAAGACTTCGACTTCAAACTCTCGCCTTTTCCATTCCTTGAAGAGAAACCCAAACCAGCTCTGTTCTTGTTCACGGATGGATCCACCAATCGTCCCCACACTGCATTATGACCATTGCGTACAACCTGCTGCACATCCTTCAGGGAAACGACTGAATTCTCATTCTTCCTTATGTTATCAATGGATAGAGCTTGGAACTGGGTTCTAACAGAAGCCTCATCCACTTCTACAATACTGAAAGAGGATAGATGGGATATCAACAACGCCTGCTCCCCATTTATGATCACTACCTTCCCTTCACGCACAAATTTTAGCTTCTGATGCAGAGTTGAAGTGACAGCCCCTGCTTCGTGTATCCATGGCCGTCCTAGCAAACAACTATACGCGGGAATAATGTCCATTACCTGGAAAGTTATCAAGAATAGATGTGGTCCTATATTGATGGGCAAGTCCACTTCACCGATGACAGATTTCCTCGACCCATCAAAAGCCTTCACAATGATGCCACTCGGGCGCATAGGTGTTCCCTGATACTTTAACTTCATGAGAGTACTTCTTGGTATAATATTCAATGCAGATCCATTATCAAATAGCACATTGGATAGCGAATCATTCTTACAGTTCATAGATATGTGGAGGGCCAGGTTGTGATTCCTCCCTTCATCTGGTAACTCATCATCACAAAAACTCAAGTTGTTACATGACGTAATGTTTCCGATTACGCTGCTGAATTGATCCAACCGCATGTCATTCTCTATAAAATCTTGGTCTAGTACTCTCATCAGTGATTCTCTATGAGCGGAGGAATTCATCAATAAAGCTAAGATGGATATCTTTGAAGGAGTCTGCAATAACTGATCTACAATTTTATAGTCGCTCATTTTAATTATCTTCAAGATATCATCCACTTATTTCTCCAATGTAGCTCCACTAGTTTCTCCTGCAGTCTTCTTTGGCTCATCATTCTCAGTAATTTTCTTTCTAGCAACAACATCTTTTCGAATAACTGGCACAAACACACGACCACTACGGGTCACCCTGCTATTATCAGCTATATTTCCAACATCTGGCATTGGCTGGATGGGAACCTCCACCCCATCTTCCAAGATTGTAGCGTTGTATTTGTAAGGCACAACCTTATCTGATTTATAGGGAACATGACCTGGAAGACTAATTACCAATGGGGTAACAGCTGGTTTGCTATGGTACTCCATCTCAAGATGGGCGGATGCACCAAAACAAGGTACAATGACATTTACCCCTTCCTCAACACAATCAGCCCTCAAAAGACCATTTCCGACAAACAAATCTTCGTCTGAATAGAAATACTCATCCGCAGAGGCATATTCTTCCTCTGACTCTTCTTCCATCAAATAAACTTCAACCATATCAACCTCGTGATAATCATCTCTCTGACCTGTGATCTTGATAGTTCCATTGTCTAACAGCAATTGAACACCCTCTCTCACAATAGAACATCCTTGGGGGTCTCGACAGCAAACTATGCAAGATCCATATTGGTGTTCCACCTGACCAGCAGTACGGCAGAAGGTAGCATGCAACTGTACGAGATCTTCATTCAAATGCTCTAATTCAAAAATTCTGAATTCACCCGGACATCCAGAAAACATATTAACTTCCTCTTTATACTCTGCCCTAGGCCTGATTATATGAATTAGACATTCATCCATCATCTCCTGTAAATTAGCTTTTATCTTCTCGCAACCATGTATGTTTGTACTACAAATAACACAACCGGCGTGGTCATGCATATAATAACTGAATTCACAGAGGTCTGCATGCATTTTCACCAAATACCCTCTAACAAGATTAATGTCAAAAATCCGGAAGTCACTTGGACAACCGGTCACCATATTCACAGCACTCACCCCCCCCCCCCCCCCCCCCCCCCCGTGTTTGGCCAGAGGATTTTCTTTCACATTAGGTCCCATGTCTTTGAAAGATAAAATTCCAGACTTCACCAACCTTTACACTTCAGTCTTCAAAGGATAACAATTTTCAACACTATGCCATGGTGCTCCCTGATGAAAGGCACATGTCTGGTCTGCTTTGTAATACCAGGGTAAAGGAGATGGTATTGCTGGAGGTGGTCGTGTCTGGACCAACTTCTTCTTGATCAATGTTGGTAGTAGCTCTGCATAGCTCATGGGGATAGGGTCATAGTTCTCCCTTCTCTGATTATTCCCTTGGTTCCCCTGCTGGGACTGTCTTTGATAATCAACGGTAGTCGGAGCGGCATTCATAACAGGAGTAACTGAGGCAACTTGCTGGTGACGCTGATAATTCCTTCTAGGAGCGTTCACCCTCCTCTCTTGTATGACAGCATTGGCATCCCCCTCTTTCTTCTTTGTAAACCCATAAGCTGGCTTTTTCACACTTTCGGATCCTTCTCCCTTTGTCAAACGGCCTTCTCTTACTGCCTCTTCTAGGCGGACACCTATTCCTACCATCTCTGTAAAATCACTTGGGGAACTTGCTACCATTCTTTCGTAGTAGAAAGCGCTTAACGTCTTCAGAAAATTTTTAGTCATTTCCTTCTCCTCCATGGGAGGAATCACTTGTGCAGCCACTTCGCGCCATCTCTGCGCATACTCTTTGAACGATTCTCTGTCTTTCTGAACCATGGCTCTAAGTTGGTCACGATCGGGGGCCATGTCTATGTTATACTTGTATTGTTTTATAAATTCTTCTCCCAAATCATTAAAAGTGTGGATGTTGGCGCTGTCTAAACTCATGTACCATTTCATCGCTGCGCCGGTCAGACTATCCTGGAAAAAGTGAATCAGCAGACGCTGATCATCAGTGTGGGTAGACATTCTCCTTACATACATCACCAAGTGAGCACAAGGGCAAGTGTTTCCTTTGTACTTCTCAAACTCCGGGACCTTGAACTTAGCAGGCACTTTAACATTCGGGAACAAACACAGCTCATTCACATTCTTCCCAAATAACTCTTTCCCCTAAGAGCCTTCATCTCCCTTTGCATTCTATCAAACTGCTCTTGAAAATCATCCATTCTGTCATAAAGACCCAAGTCTTCACTCGGCGGAGGGAAAGGACGACACACATCTTCATTAACAAACGGAACCAAATTCACCGAAGGAGGTGCATCAAGAACAGTATGCACCACAGGAGGTGATGGAGTAACAACATTTGGAACCACTGGAGCATCTTGGGGGCCCAAATTGAAACTTTCAGGGGCAAAATTCTCTGGCATTCCCCACGGATAACCCTGAGGCATGCGGTTTTGAACAACAGTCGGAGTAGCGGATACAGGAACAGTAGGAACTTCAGCATTTGCCCTTATTGGTTGAGGTTGAACACTCGGTGGCTGATTCTGAGCAACCACCAGAGCTTCCATCAGATTAGTCAAATTGGCCAAGCTGGCCTTCAAAGCAGAAACTTCTTCGTGTAGCTCGGGATTCTCCTGTTCCAAGTTGTCCATCTTCTTTTTGAAGTTAGCCCGAGTGCTGTAGTGATGAGTCAGCTTGCTAAACAAAGTAAAGAAGATGGGTAAGGCACCTGGGTATGCATAACAAATGCAAGAAATATGTGCAATATGATGCATGATATGCAATGTATATGATTATTATTATTTTATCATTTAATATTTCAAGGGATTTAAGATTTATAGACATATTGCAAACATCAAAATAATAATGCATTTGAAATACTGAAAACTTTTATTATAATAACTTCAAAATGGATTACAAGTTTCAATGATCCCAAGTACAAGATGAAAATACAATCTAAAAATCCTGAGAGAAAGAAACTGATAGAGATCAATTTGTACGTTGGCGCTTCCCTGTGAGCCTGGCAATCTGAGTTCTCAACCTCTGGTTTTCTTCCACGTGTCTTATGGCAACCTTCTTCCAATCATCTGAAGCAGGAAGCGAGTAATCAGCACCTGTTTGAGGCTTAGGAGAAAATAAATCCCATTGCCTCTCCATAGACTATACTGCTCGACTCTCAAGGATCTCGATCAAATCATCTTTCTCCTTCAAGTCTACTTTGTAGGAACTCTCTAAAGTCTGGAACTTGTTCTTCCAAGCATCTCTTTCCTGTTGCATCCTAACCAAAGCAAGTTGCAATTCTTCTAGATCATCTAATAAAGGAGGAGTGATCTTCATAAAAAAATCAGGCATGGGTGTCTCCCGAGTATACGGCATCTTCAATTGGATGGCTCTTGATCGGACCCATTGAAGATATGGCTCCAAAGAAACAGCACCCCTAGGTCCCAAATCCTTCCTACTTTTCTTATGAACGTGACGGTGGGCCTTCACAATCTACTCCCTAGCTTCCCTGTGGTCTTCTCCTTCCTTCAGAAAGAAACTACTCAAATGAATATTGTTCGGCTTATCTCTCATCGGATAACCAAGTTGTCGTCGTGCAAGAACAAGGTTATAGTTAATTCCTCCCTTTGTACCAAGAAGAGGTACATTAGGGAAACTACCACAACTGTCAATAATCTCCACATCCTGATAAGCTCGATGATACCAATCAATATCTGAGTGAGTAAGTGCCATGATCTTAGGAGCCCAACGGGGTTCCTTCTTGACATCCCAAAAAGCATCAGACTGGGGCATATGAGAGATGAACCACCGGTACAACAAAGGCGTGCAACAGGTAATCATTCCCCCATGATAAGAACTTCGAAGATGAACAGAGTAATAAGCATCACCCGACAGTGTAAGAACTGGGTTTCCAATCATGAAAATCCTGATAGCGTTAATATCGACAAACTTGTCCATATTAGGAAATAAGAATAATCCATAAGCCAGTAAAGCAAAGATGGCCTCAAAAGCAACCGTACTCTTCATTCTGGAAAAGTAACGAGCTTTCTCCAATAAGAACTGAGCTGGTAATCCTCTAATCCCTCCTTTGGTAGTCATATGGGCTTCCACCTCAGACTTCCCCAGATGAATCAAAGCAGCAATCTCATGTGGTTTTGGCTCATCCTCCAAACCAGTAAAAGGAACACGATCGGTGACAGGTAAATCCAATAGATAAGAATAATCCTCTAGTGTAGGCATCAACTGATAATCGGGAAAAGTAAAGCACTGATACACCGGATCATAGAACTGGACCAAGGTCGAGAGAATACCCTCCTTCATCTTCAGCTTCATGAGAGGAATAATGGATCCATACTTCTTCTGAAAGTATGCAGAACACTCGATCTCCAGAATTAGACTGACCAACTCATCTATCTTGGGATCCTTGAAACTGTATTTCCCGGTATTTCTCTTTCCAGAATCCATGGTTAACAGTACCTGAGATATTCACGAATAGTCAACCTTTAAATCCCTTGAAATATTATTTTCTTCAAAATATGCTTATGAGTGTATGGATGCATGATGCAACAATCACACACAAGATCACATATATCGGGTTCATAGGTTCAACGTCACGAGCATGAGGTCGAAGGTATTACCCATAAGGTGTTGGTCTAAAAAGTTATCACCTACTGAACAAGGTTCTAGAGGTTCCCAGAGTCTACATCCTTCCTTCGGATATTACCAACTTCCCGATTAACTCGATAATTAGTAATATTCTCAAGAAAGACTCGTCCGAGCGTAGTATCGCGTGACAACTATTTCTGGATTACTCCGCCGTAGCTTCTGCACTACACCTAAAAGGCCAAGATGGGTTTGGTATTCTACGGTCCTCAGTTTCAGCAGGCTCCCAGGTCGAAAGCAGTACGTCTTCCCGATTACTCGGTAAACAACACTACAGTCAAAGGGGCCTTCACTGAGTGGGTGATCTCATGCCTCCTTTTTTGGGATTACTTCCTCAAAGTTAACATGTCTATATCGCTCGTCCTATCTTAAAGTTTGCCCAAGTCCGGGTATAGGACTTATGAGTAATCACCAAGCACCCTGAAAACCAGGAAAATCCAAACAAACATATATACAGAATATAACACATAAACAACAATAGCACATATTCAGATCTAAACAAAGATAAGCTCAACCCACTTAGGGATGGACCAACAAGAGGTCAATCTGTCCCCAGTGAAGTCGCCATTTTTCTGTAGCGGTATAAATGTTCAAGACTAAGCCATTGGATTGACTAGACTTTATACAAATCAAAATAAGAATCGCCACCGCGCTTTATTGTTTCCAAAAGAATGGGAAAAGAGAGAATAACCCAAAAAGAGGGGGAAAGATTCAAGTTAAGGGGGTTGGTTATGAAAAGGGAAGGTATTAGCACCCTAAACATCTATGGTACTCCGCAGGAACCTCTTTGTAAAATCTGTATATTTTGGCTATGAAAATGTGTTGTATAGAAATAGATGGTGGAGGTAAGAAAAGAAGTATTTTTTTATGATTTTTGCACCCGCTGCGGTTGTGAACCTTTAGTGCCTACGTACCACCTTTCATGCAATAGGGGATCAGGGTACACGTAGTTCCTCTTTAAAAAGTTTGAAACACAAATGTGTTGGTTGATTTTAAGAGATAAGACATCATCGTCATTGTCCGTGTGGAAAACCCACTTACTATCCACAATCATGAGAAAGGAGAATTCGCATCATCTCAAAGTGGAGGATATGGCTTGGATTTAAAATCAACAATGCCTCACTCAACACCCAAGTGGAAAATATCTCACTTCACTACATATTGTAGAAGTGTAGTTGTTTGCATCACTACAAGGATTGACAAGAGGCTAACCTTTTGAGAAAAAGTTTTAAAGGTAAAAGCCAAAGTGGCAAAATGGTTTGAAATGAGATTGGTTGATTTTTAGTCTTCTCACAAAAAAAAATGTTAAAGTATTATTAAATTGATTGAAGTTTATTTATGAAAATGATTTTTGAAAATGCATGGACATAAGTCCAAGTTTATTATGAAAGTGGTTCAAGTTTAGAAACAAGAAGGGTTTAAAAAAGGGAGGGAGAAGATTTTGAAATTAAAGAAGATGGGAGGAGAAGAAGAGACTATCCTAAAGCATAAGGTCAAAGCTAAGGATAAAGACCATCTAACCAACAAGAAGCCAAAACTTGACATTATGAGCCAAGATAGAATTCCCATTCTTTGGATTGAAACCAAGCAAGCAAATATACTAGACCTCTTCAAGTGTATTAAGTCTTCACAAAAAATTGGGCAGAGTAACGGTTGTATGCGGGTGAATTCCATATTACAAATAAAGGATGTAATCACAAAAACCTGCACACAAAAACAAACAAGCAACCCAATGTCTTGAGGTAAACCCCAAGAGCTCCAGACAAAATAATCAGATAAGATCACAAGGTATCCAAGATATGCCAAGGTTTCTAATCCTAAGTCCAAGAAAAAGTCCACTGTTCCATAATGCCAAGGATAGTAACCAAATAGTCCAAGTACCATTGAGAGTTTTTTGGGTTTAAGTTGGTTATTAAGTATCTTAGAAAAAAGAAAAAGAAAAGCTCAAGTGAGCAAAGTAAAAATGACAAGAAAATAAGTGCCCAAGTGAGCAAAGATGAAAAAGGCATGAAATGTAAATGCTAAAAGTAAATAGTGCATAAAGCATAAAAGAATAAAAGCATAAAATAAAACAAGTCAATAATTAGTGGTTAGTTGGATGACCATCTTGAAACTTACATTTGGAACTCATTAGAGGATTGGTATAACCAAAGCCTACATACAACAAGTTGCATTTGCTTTTTGTCAAGTATATCATCCATTTGGAATTCTCACAAGTACCATTTAATGATCAACGATGTTTAAGTGATCCGCGTTGACCAAAGGTGTTGTAGATCCATTAGAGGATTGGTAGAACCAAAGCCTCCATACAATGAATCTCAAAGTTATTGGATCAAAGAGATCAAATTAACATACTTGGGCTTGCAATCATAAGTTTGGGCCACGAATGATCATTTATTCGAATCGGGACAAAATTTAGCGCTATGTTAAGCAATCGTAAGTGGACTTATATAGAAATCGCACCTATTTTGAGGTCGGTCAATAGCAATCTATGCACCATTTGTTTTGAGACATGATATAGAGATCATGCTCTAACAACATTTAGTGCAAGGTGAAGGGGATGAGATGAAGAGGAATTAGGGTAAAAAAAAGAAAACCACATTTGAATTAATATTTAATCAAACTATTATTAAAATCATTCATCCATTTTTATGGAATTAAACTCAACACCATGGATCCAATGATGTTAATAAAGTCATGACCAAAAAAATCAACCCAAGACAGCCAGAAAATATTCACAAAATAATAATATAATTAATATATACATTAAAGGGTTTAAAAAAAAGGAAAATAATTAGGAAAATATCAATTATATTCAAATTAATCAAGAAATGAAAAATAAGACCATGGAAAAATCAGAAAAGGGGCCAAGTAATTTTATGAAATTTTTGGGAATTTTTAAAAGTCAGAAACTATTTTTAAAAATTAAAATAAATGGGCAAAACAAACAAAAATAGTAAAGAATAGTAAAATCAGAAACAAAAATAAAATAAGGTCACCAATATTTATCACAATATCATTGGATCATTCCATAATTTTTTCAGAATTTGAAAATGTGTAGAAGTATTTTTAAACATTTTAAACAAATCAAATAAGTGTAAAATTCATAAAAAATACCAAAACACAAAATTAAATTGTGAAAAAATAAAAATCAGAAAGAGAATAATAAAAAAAAATTCATAATTTTTTCAGATTTTTTGGACTAAAAATGAATTTTCTATGATTTTTTGAAATTTAAAACAATAAAAATATAAAAATCAGAAAAAGAAAATAAAAGAAAAAGATATGGACCATTGGATGAGAGTCAAAACGCGTTAGTAATCAAATCCAAAGGATCTGGCGCGCTGTGTATATCATGGTCTTTACTGAATAATGTACACGATCATAAAATAAATCAGAATTTGAAAATAACAAATGTCACGCTTTCATTGGTTAGAAGATGACACGTTGGTCATCTTCAACCTCCAGCCCTCACGAATTGCAGGTCTCTCCAACTGTAAAATTAGAAGCTCGGACCTATGCCATTCGCTTCGTCTCTTCAAGACGAAGACAATCACACCTTCGCGATAAATTTATATAAACGGTAACTCAGGCAATTTGGAAAGAAAGTTTTGAAAGGGGATTTAAAAATTCATGGTCAAAACGTGCTTCCAGATGAAAGTAAGTGTTACGACTAGAACCAGGGCAATGAGAACAATACAATGATACCAAAGTTTTGAAGAATTGATGAAGGAATCTACCTATTGAAGTTGAGTTGCAGAGCTCTGAAACTGGACTTCTATGGAGCAATGTAGGGCATGATTCTTGAATGTAATTATATGGTTAGGTTTAGGGAAGATCAAGGAAGGTGAATTGATGGAAAAAATGGATTGAAAAAGGCTTGAGAATAGGATTCGAAGTAGCTAAATTCTGAGTTGTGAAGCAAGTTTGGCAGGGTAACTCTGGCTATCTAAGCTTTGGAAATTTAATGGGGGATGACCCTCTATTTATAGGGAATCAAATGGAATGCTCAAGCGTGTGGAATGACGCAAATTGGAGGGAAATCGTGTGAACCTGATACACGAGCAAAGTGTGATCTGATTTGCATCAAAACTCATCAAATCCTTGCGTTTCAAGGCTCTAATCCACTTTGGCAACTTGGTTAAACATGTTTAGATCACAAACGTGTGCTAATCTTGTGTTTAGAAGTCACATTATGGATTTCAAAATTCTGACTTTGTGCAAAATTCAGTTTCAAACTACCAAATTTAAATCTATGGCATTTCCACCTCAAGGGTCCTTAGGGCATAATTCTTGATGCTATGGAGAGATAAGGTTACAAGCTTTGAAATGGAAAAATAATGGAATCAAATGGATGCTTGAGCTGAAAGTTACATGGAGTCAAAGTTGAAGAAAAAGAGTTGACTTTCCATACTTAGAAAAATTTCAAATTCTTTTTTAAAAATGACCTATAATCTCTTGCATCCAAACATGGCCTTGCACTTAGAATTTGCTCTTGATCAAAAAATATGAAATGAAGTAGACCTCTTGAATGACATTTTTCAATTTGAACCACCTAAAATCTCCAAAAATTAAGCAAGTTAAGACTTGTTGAAGTTGGCCAAAAATCATGAAATGACCTATAATCTCTTGCATCCTTAAGGCAACTTCCATCCATTTTTTCACTTTGCACATAAAATAAGGCATGAAGGACACATCCTTAGGATAATCATGAAAAAATAATGGGCTCAAGGTGATAAAAATTTACCAAGTTATGATCATTTGAAATCACATTATGAAAAATTGGGGATTCATCTAGATGACTTGTAATCTTTCTTCTTCACCAAGTTTCTTCCACATGAAAAATTATTGAAAATTTTGAAGTGATTTGTTGGTAACTCTTTGAAGAGAAGAATGTTTTTGGAATCACTCAAAAATACCAAAATATGAGCAAGATATGCCCCTCTGAAGTCCAAAACCCTAGCTTCTAGATCAAAAGAATGCTTGGTGGAACTCTGTCAAGTTTGAACAAACTTTTTTGTGCCAACATTATTCCTTTGTGAATAGAATTTTTTGAGGATGAGGATGAGGACTCATGGCCATCAAGAATACTTACATACCAACTTCAAAACAACTTTAATGGTGAGGTTTGGATCTCTCAAGATTTTGACTAGGGCATGGAAATAAACTCATGAACCCATGATGCAACTTGCTAAACCTCATTGCCTTCACCTACATTATTAACAAGTAAGACAAACCAATATTGTATTTGTTAATTTAGAGAGAAAATCAAATCAAAATATCCATGATCACCAAAGAAAACAAGTCAAGGTGTTTGGTAACTCCTCAAAGAGCAAGGTTAAAGATAGGGGGAGGAACCAAAAAGCCCTAATGTGATTTTGTGGTGATTGAAACAATATGGTATGATGAAGGGATCTTAGGGGCAAAAATTGGGGTACAACAATAAGAAGGTTAAACCTCGTGAATTCAGAGATGGAGACCTCGTGCTCAGGAAGATCATGTCTTTTAACGCTGATTATAGGGGCAAGTGAACTCCCAATTTTGAAGGCCCATATGTTGTCAAGAAAGCCTTCTCTGGCGGTGCATTAATTCTTGAAACTATGGATTGCGAGGAGTTCCCACGTCCCATGAATGCTGATGCAGTCAAGAAATACTTCGCCTAAAGAAATAAAAGAATAGCTCACTAAGTTGAAAACTCGAAAGGGCGGCTTAGGCAAAAAAAGAGCGTCTCGGTAGGCCGAAAACCCGAAAGGGCGGTCTAGGAAAAAATTAGAGACATAAACAGAATAAATTTCCTGCTAAGTTAAAAACCTGCAAGGGCAGGTTAGGAAAAAGTTAGGGACTTTCTTGGTAAGTAACTACATTAGACAAGACTTGATCATTGGAGCAACAATCTTCTCAGATCCTCATTACACTTCAACGGAAGCTGCTGCTCAGGATTTCAAAAGTTGTTAGAGGGGATAGTGGTCATTGTATCTCAATGTATCTTTTCCATTATATATTATCATTTTCTGAACTTTGTAATTATCCATAGAGTCTCTCCATTCGCATACTACCATTCTATTAATGAAATTTGAGCTTTTACCCAATTCTTTGTATTTCTTATTTTATTTAGCTTGCAAAGACTCATTTTATTATTGATAACAACTTTCAAAGCGAAAAGATTAAATAACAAGATTTATTTTCAAAAAGAATTTACAATTTTCTTTTACTTTAAAATTTGTGATGCAAGAGAAACAACAAAAGTGGTGATCCCCGGAATGGACGAACTCCAGTTGCTTTTAAGAAGTTTTATTTCCAGGGGAAGTTTTTATCAAGATGTTTTCGCTGTATTAGAGAAGTTGGTACAATAATGACTCTCGAAGAACACGGGCCTCTATTTTCCCTAGTGAAGAATGTATATTGATTTTCCCTTTGTGAATGTGGTGTTGACCTTCCCAATGATGTCGGCACGAATCCCCCAGTTAATGTTTTGATGATTTGATGTTTGTCTCCTCTACTTGAAATTGATTTTTCAAGTTCCCAGTAGAGGCATTACTTTTGAAAATATTTGATTCCCCGTTGAAGCCTGGGAAAGGATGTTGTATCTCTGTATCTGTACTATTTTGTCGTTATGTTTTGTTTACTTCCCGATTACGTTTCTCCCCAGTAAAGTTAAGCATGCAATAGGTTTTGTTTCCTCAGTTGGTGCTTACTTTTTCTTGGAATGATCATCTTGGATGTGATTTAGCCGAGTGTTGTTTGTGCCCGAGTTGGTTTTGCCTGGTTACTCCCAGTGTTATATGTTTGTTTTGTCAGCATATGCATGATACACTCCTACATTCATACATACATCATGCATAGCTAAAATTGGAAAATCATTGCTCATTCACATTCGTTAATATTTTGTTGACATATTACCCTGTTTTGCAGAGTTATGTTGTCCTCTCTCCAATAGAGTGTTGGCCTTAAGCAGAAAGCGTATATTCTTTCAATTTCCCCACTGAGTTATCCCTCGTGGAAGATTTTTGCTTTGGCCTTCTTGTACAGCTCTTTGTCTGGATGATTTGGGTTTCCCTCTTTAGTTTATTTCTCAAAGGAAGTTTCTCGGACGACTGTCTCATTCCAGTTTATTTCTGGTTTGAATTTTCGATCCTCGGCAATATTATTACTTTGGATTTCTGCAAGCTTCGAGCATTGGTTTGTGAATGTGCATTTATTTTGCACGAGAAGTCATATTGCTCTCCCCGAAAATCATTTTTTTACAATTCTTCCTATAACAACAAGTAGAAGGTCTCTTTATTTGAGCAACCTGTACTTCCCTGTAAAAGTCGACGTAACCTTTTTTCTATATTCTCTATGAATGGATAGTTTGTAGTCCGTTGCCAAATTACTCTAGTGGATGGCAAGACTTTCAATATCGCAGAGACAATTCATTGTGAAATCTTTGCAAGTGGTAGTCTCTTTATTTGAGACAGCGTATATGTTACCCTTTCCAGACAGAGTGCCTTGGTTAAAGAAGAAGTTGAGACCCATTCTAGGTGAAATACCAGAATTTTGGGGAAACTTGTTATCTTTTTGCTACCTTCAGTGAACGTTGGTAGTTCATCGTCAGTCAATGGCGGTGCTATGATATATTTTCTCTCTACCTTCAGTGAAAATTGGTAGGTCACCTTCAGTGAAAGTTGGTGCTTGTTATCTTTTGCTACCCTCAGTGAATGTTGGTAGTTTATCATTAGTGAACAACGGTGCTATGATATATTTTCTATCTACCTTCAGTGAAAGTTGGTAGGTCACCTTCAGTGAAAGTTGGTGATTGTTATCTTTTTGCTACCCTCGATGATTGTTGGTAGTTCATCGTCAGTGAACGGCGATGCTATGATATATTTTCTCTCCACCTTCAGTGAAACTTGGTAGGTCACCTTTAGTGAAAGTTGGTGATTGTTATATTTTTTCTACCCTCGGTGAACATTGGTAGTTCATTAAATGAACGGCGGTGCTATGATATATTTTCTCTCAACCTTCAGTGAAAGTTGGTAGGTCACCTTCAATGAAAGTTGGTGATTGTTATCTTTTTGCTACCCTCAGTGAATGTTGGTAGTTCATCGTTAGTGAACGACGGTGCAATGATATATTTTCTCTTACCTTCAGTGAAATTTGGTGATTGTTATCTTTTTGCTACCCTCAGTGAATGTTGGTAGTTAGTCGTCAGTGAACGGTGGTGTTATGATATATTTTCTCTCTACCTTCAGTGAAAGTTGGTAGGTCACCTTCAGTGAAAGTTGGTGATTATTATCTTTTTGCTACCCTCAGTGAATATTGGTAGTTCATCGTCAGTGAACAGCAATGTTATGATATTACTTTTCCTTCTACCTTCGGTGAACATTGGTAGCTCAACGTCAGTTAACGTCGGTGTTGTTATTTCTTTCCTCTTTCTACCTTCAGTGAACGTTGGTAGTTTCGCCTTCAGTAGGAGTTGGTGTATCCTTTGACCTTTTTTACCATCCTCTATGAGTTAGGTCTTTTGATCCACCAGTGATTTATTTTCTTGGTCGGGTTGCTCCCTTGTTTCTTTATTACATCCCCAATGGTGTTTTGCGTCCCTTTGGATTTGTCCGTGTGCATTCATATTCATAAGCATTGCATGGCATCTTAGGGCCAAAAATAGGGTTTGTTTTATATTTAAGTATCTTCGATCGCGTCGACAAGGAGATTTTTAACCTTCGTATCTCCGGATAGAAGAAACTTAAATAAGGGCAGTTGTTGTACCCCAATTTTTGCCCCTAAGATCCCTTCATCATACCATATTGGTTCAATCACAACAAGATCACATTAGGGCTTTTGGTCCTCCTCCCTACCTTTAGCTTTACTCTTTGAGGAATCACCAAGCACCTTGACTTGTTTTCTTTTGTGGCCATGAATATTTTGTCTTAATTTTTCCTTCTAATTAATAAAATGCAATGTTGGTTTGTCTTGCTTGTTACTAATGTAGGTAAAGGCAATGAGATTTAGGAAGTTGCTCCATGGGTTCATGAGTTTATTTCCATGCCCTAGTCAATAAGGCTTGGGAAGTTCAAACCTCACCATTGGATTTGTTTTGGAAGAAATGGCATGGCAAGGTTATTTTAGTTCACCATATTTCAAGGTTATTAAATTTGATTCAAAATTACAAGGGGTTGACAGAAGAAGTTGTCATGCTTGGAAAAGGCTTTGTTCCCATTGGTCACAAGTGCATATTTCTCTCAATTCTCAAGATATGGAAGTGGTTTTGGTGGATATGAGTTCTCATTTTCATCCTCAACAACTTCTATTTACAAATAAAGAGTTTTGGTATAAGAAGGTGATTCAAATTTGTCAAGGTTCCTCAAAGCATTTTCTTGATCTAGGAGCTAGGGTTTTGAACTTCAAAGAAGCATATCGTGCTCATATTTTGGTATTTTTGAGTGATTCCAAAAACACCCTTCTCTTAAAAGGGTTATCAACAAATCACTTCAAAAGTTTCAAGGAGTTTTCATGAGGAAGAAATTTGATGATGAAGAAAGATTACAAGTCCTCCAGATGAGCCCCCATTTTCTCATGTGTGAATTCAAGTGATCATAACTTGGTCAATGTTTATCACCTTGATCCCATTCATTTTCCACAATGATCTTGAGGATGTGAACTTTATTCCTTCTTTTATGTGAAAAGTGAGAAAATGGATGGAAGATTCCCTAAGGATACAAACGATTATAGGTCATTTCATGATTTGTTGCCAACTTCAACAACTCATAACTCTCTCAATTTTTGGATATTTTTAATGATTCAAGTTTCAAAATGTCATTCAAGAGGTCTATTTCATGCCATCTTTTTTGGTCAAGAGCAAATTCCAAGTGGAAGGCCATGTTTGGATGCAAAACATTATAGGTCACTTTTGAAGAAAAATTTGAAATATTTCGAAGTATGGAAAGTCAACCTTTTTTCCCCAACTTTGACTCAATGCAACTTTCAGCTCAAGTATCCATTTGATTCCATTCTTTTTCCATTGAAAATCTTGTAACCTCATCTTTCTAAAGCATCAAGAATCATGCCCTAAGACCCCTTGAGCTAGGAATGCCATTGATTTGAACTTGGTAACTTGGAACTGAAGTTCCTTCAAAAGTCAGAATTTGAAATCATTGGTTTAGATTCTAAACACTTTGTGTCTGTGCGTTTTTGCCTCTAAACATGTTTAGTGAACTTCCAGAAGTGATTAGCCCAACAAAACGCGCGTTTTGGATGAGTTTTGATCAAATTGGAAGTCACACTTTTCTTGTTTGCAACTTCACACGATTTCCCTCCAAACTTCATCATTTCACACGCTTGGACATTCCATTTGATTCCCTATAAATAGAGGGTCATCCCCCATTCATTTCCTCAAGCTTGGATAGCCAAAATCACCCTGCCAAACTTGTTCCATAACTCAAAATTTTGCAACTTCGAAATCTATTTTCAAGCCTTTTCAATCCAATTTTTCCATCAATTTACCTTCTTTGATCTTCCCTGAAGTTAACCATATAATTACAAGAATCGTGCCCTATATTGCTCCATAGAATTCCAGTTTCAAAGCTCTGCAACTCAACTTCAATAGGTAGATTCCTTCATCAATTCTTCAAAACTTTGATATCATTATGATGCTCTCATTGCCCTGGTTCTAGTCGCAACACTTACTTTTATCTGGAAACTTGTTTTGACCATGAAATTCCAAATCCCTTTTCAAAACTTTCTTTCCTAATTGCTTGAGTTACAGTTTATATAAATTTATCGCGAAGGTGTGGTTGTCTTCGTCTTGAACAGACGAAGCGAATGGCATTGGTCTCGTGCTCTAATTTTACAGATTGAGCAACCTGGTTTTGGGACTGCCTGGAGGTTGAAGATGACCAACGTGTCATCATTCAACCAATGAAACAACGCCATTTGGATTTTTTGAATTTCTGATTTACATTTGATCCAGTGCTTTATTCACTAATGGCCATGATATGCACAACGCACCAGATCCTTTGGATTTGATTACTAACGCGTTTTGACTCTGATCCAATGGTCCACATAATTTTGACTTTATTTTTCTTTTCTGATTTTTATATTTAATTGTTTTAAATTTCAAAAACTCATAGAAAATTCCTTTTTAGTCAAAAAAATCGGAAAAAAGTATGAAAAATATGTTTGATCTTTCTCTTTCTGATTTTTATTTTTTCACAATTTTATTTTGTGTTTTGATATTTTTTTTATAAATTTCCACTTTATTTGATTTGTTTTAAATGTTTAAAAATACTTTTATGCATTTTTAAATTATGAAAAAATTATGGAATGATCCAATGATATTGTGACAAATATTGGTGACCTCATTTATTTTTTATTTCTGACTTTGTTATTTTTTATCATTTTTGGCTTATTTTACTCATTTCTTTTAATTTTAAAAATAGTTTCTGACTTTTAAAAAATTACCAAAAATTTTATAAAATCATTTTAGTTCATTTCTGATTTTTCTATGGTCTTACTTTTATTTTCTTGATTAATTTGAATATAGTTGATATTTTTCTCTTTTATTTCTATTTTAAAACATTTTTAAAACCCTTTTTATGTATATATTAAATATAATATTATTTTGTGATTATTTTCTGGCTGATCTTGGATTAAATTTTTGGTCATGAACTTTGTTAACATCATTGGATCCATGGTGTTGAGTCTAACTCCACAAAAATGGATGAATGATTTTAATAATAGTTTGATTTAAATTTAATTCAAATGTGGTTTGTATATTCTCTCCCACCCCTCTTCATCTTGTCCCTTTCTCATTGCACTAAGTGTTATTGGAGCATGATCTCTATATCATGTCTCAAAACAAATGATGCATAGATTGCTATTGACCGGCCTCAAAATAGGTGCGACTTCTATATAAGTCCACTTACGATTGCTTAACATAGCGCTAAATTTTGTCCCGATTCGAATAAATGATCATTCGTGACCCAAACCTATATTTGCAAGCCCAAGTATGTTAATTTGATCTCTTTGATCTCTTTGATCTAATAACCTTGAGATCCATTGTGTGGAGGCTTTGGTTCTACCAATCCTCTAATGGATCTACAACACTTTTGTTCAACGCGGATCACTTAAACATTGTTGATCATTAAATGGTACTTTTGAGGATTCCAAATGGATGATATACTTCACAAAAATCAAATGCAACTTGTTGTGTGGAGGCTTTGGTTCTACCAATCCTCGAATGAGTTCCAAATGTTAGTTTCAAGATGGTTATCCAACTAACCACTAATTATTAAATTATTTTACTTTATGCCCTTTTATTTTTTATGCTTTATGTACCATTTACTTTAAGCATTACATTTCATGTCATTTTTATTTTGCTCACTTGAACCTTTTCTTTTATCTTCTAAGACACCTAATAATCAACATGAACCATAAAAAATTTAATGATAATTGGACTATTTGGTAACTATCCTTGGCATTATGGAGTATTGGACTTCTTGGACTTAGGATTAGAAACTTTGGCCTATGTTGGAGACCTTGTGACCTTAATTGATATTTTGTCTGGAGTTCTTGAGGTTTACCTCAAGACATTGGGTTGTTTGTTTGTTTTGTGTGAAGGTTATTGTGATTACATTCCTTGTTTGTAATCTGGAATTCACCCGTATACAGCCGTTACTCTGCCCAATTTTTTATGAAGACTTAATACACTTGAAGTTTGGTTCTCATAAGGGGTCTAGTATCTTTGTTTGCTTGGTTTCAATCCAAAGAATGGGAATTCTATCTTGGCTCATAATGTCAAGTATTGGTTTCTTGTTGGTTAGATGGTTCTTATCCCTAGTTTTTACCTTATGATTTAGGATAGCCTCTTATTCTCCTCCCATCTTCTTAAATTTCAAAAAAATATTCTCCCTCCTTTTGAAAACTCTTCTTATTTTTAAAATTGAACTACTTTCATAATAAACTTGGACTTAGGTCCATGCATTTTCAAAACATCTTTCACAAATAAACTTCAATCAACATTAATAAAACCTTGACATTTTTTTGTGTGAATATTAAAAGTCAATCAATCTCATTTCAAACCATTTTTGCCACTTTGGCTTTTTACTTTAAAAACTTTTCTCAAAAGAGTGGACTCTTGTGAATCCTTGTAGTGAAGCAAACAGCTATACTTCTAAAATATGTAGTAAAAAGAGATATTTTACACTTGAGTGTTGAGTAAGGCATTGTTGATTTTTTTTTTTAAATCCAAGCCATATCCTCCACTTTGAGATGATGCAAATTCTCCTTTCTCATGATTGTAGGTAGTAAGTATGTTTTTCCACACGGACAATGACGATGATATCTTATCTCATAAAATTAACCAACACACTTGTGTTTTAAAATTTTTCAAAGGTGAACTACGTGTACCATGATCCCCTATTGCACGAAAGGTGGTACGTAGGCACTAAAGGTTCACAGCTGCGGCGGGTGCAAAAACAAATCATAAAAAAATATTTCTTTTCTCACCTCCACCATCTATTTTTATACAACATTTTTATAGCAAAAATATACAGATTTTACAAAGAGGTTCCTGCGGAGCACCGTAGATGTTTAGGGTGCTAATACCTTGCCTTTGCATAACCAACCCCCTTACCTAGAATCTTTCCCCCTCTTTTTGGGTTATTCGCTCGTTTCCCATTCCTTTGGAATAATAAAGCGTGATGGTGATTTTTATTTTGATATGTACAAGTTTAGTCAATCCAATGGCTTAGTCTTAAACATTTCTACCGCTACATCACCCATCCCAGAATTGCTCCAAGTCAAACATGCTTAACTGTAGAGTTCTTATGAATGGGCTACCGAAAAGAAGATGCATCTTGTTGGTATAAGTAGTACCAATTAATTCTTATAAGCCTTCCTTCAACCATGCAGTCCCATACATGCATAGCCTTGGGATCCCTCTCATTTCGATGTGGCGACCACCTTTTCCCTCTTAGGCCTCGGGTGTTACATGCGGTGCAACCACTCCTCGCCCTTTTCGGCCTCGAGTGTTACATTCCCACCAGCTTCCGCATGGTTCGTCCTCGAACCACATTGTACTGGGAGAGATATGACTCTGATACCATTTGTAACGCCCCATACTGCTTTCAGAATTACCGATTGACCCCACAAACCAACACGGGTCTTTTCAGCGTGTTTTATCCTCACTCACATGTTTTCTAAGAAACTTCCCAGAAGGTCACCCATCCCAGAATTGCTCCAAGTCCAACATGCTTAACTGTAGAGTTCTTATGAATGGGCTACCGAAAAGAAGATGCATCTTGTTGGTATAAGTAGTACCAATTAATTCTTATGAGCCTTCCTTCAACCATGTAGTCCCATACCTGCATAGCCTTGGGATCCCTCTCATTCCAATATGGCGACCACCTTGGGCCTCTTAGGCCTCAGGTGTTACATGCGGTGCAACCACTCCTCGCCCTTTTCGGCCTCGAGTGTTACATGCCCACCAGCTTCCGCATGGTTCATCCTCGAACCACATCGTACTGGGATAGGTATGGCGCTGATACCATTTGTAACGCCCCAGACTTCTTTCAGGATTACTGACTGACCCCACAAACCAACACGGGTCTTTTCAGCATGTTTAATCCTAACTCATACGCTTTCTGAGAAACTTCCCAAAAGGTCACCGATCCTAGAATTGCTCCAAGTCAAGCACACTTAACTGTAGAGTTCTTATGAATGGGCTACCGAAAAAAAGATGCATCTTGTTGGTATAAGCAGTACCAATTAATCTATATAAGCCTTCCTTCAACCATGCATTCCCCTACCTGCATAGCCTCGGGATCCTTCTCATTTCGATGTGGCGACCACCTTTTCCCTCTTAGGCCTCAGGTGTTACATGCGGTGCAACCACTCCTCGCCCTTTTCATCCTCGAGTGTTACATGGCTAATGTAACACCCTTCTAAACCCCACAGAATATTCATAATTATTTAAAATAATATCAAAGTAATAAAACAAAAGGGCGTCACATTTTATTCGTGAAATAATCACACATGCTAGTCTTACTCCGTAACACGGGTTTTCAAAATTATTCATGTACATATCAATTATCAAGGTTTCACATACTTGCAGCGGAATTATAGTTCAAACAAGTTCATTAAAAAACTTCATAGTGCCCCATGATTAATGGTTCACAATTCAACATAATTTAAGCTCTCTGGAAACAATTTAAATGTCATAACAAAACAAGAACAAAATAGTTTCCAAAACAAAGCATTCTTGTCCCCTATGTTACATATCAGAGAAAGACCTACTAGACTCAAATAAAACACACCCTCCAAGTTATTCTTCTAAGCCTTTAGGGACTACTCCTGATTACCTGCATGTTACCCACATAGAGGCAACATTCAAGCAGAAAGGGTGAGTTCATCACAATCATTATATAAGATATAAGTAATAGACATAGCAGAATAAACCAAAAGTACCACAACATAAACTCATCATTGTTATATTCCAAGTACCTCAACAATCATACAAATTCAACAACACAATACAAAATCATCAATTTAAGAACCATTCAATGCCACATAAGATGTAGTGCAAGGACATAGACTCATGCATGTGGTACCAATTCATTTGATAGACACTAGGCCATCACCCTCCAAAGATACCAATCATAGGATCAATTCCCACTTGGAACCAAAGCAAATCATAGACATCCCAAATCCTCACAATGGGATTGAGACCAAATCACTGGACTAACGTCCTAAATCATCAAAAAGCTGACCAATGAATGCATGATGCGCAACAATAATATAAACGACCACAACAAGTCATACGCATCATCATTCATGTATTCACCAACATCATCATATAAAACTCATCATATGTACTCATATAATAAAAGCATCATCATCATATCATCATATAAAACAGAATCATCATATTAACAACATATCATCATTATGAACCAAGCATTATCTTAAGATCGTCATATCATCATCATACTTCATTACCACAAAACATCATAGCGATTCAACACGGGGAAACTAATTCTATTCTAACTTTGGTACTAAAATTATCCTTCTTATTCTTAATTTTACTCCTTATAAATATAGTTCATTGCATTATCTATCCAACGCTTCGAACGACACCTCAAACGGAGTCCAGACACTCAAGTTACGACCTTTAGAAAAATATGTCAAAAATTGGATTACTTAAGTCGACGCATGCCCCCCTTTGAGTCGACGCATAGGTATTATGTCTGCCCCGGGTGTGCTCAGGTCGACCCAATGAGTCGATGCATACTGAGTCTTGAACCTGCATGAGTCGATGTATGACCTCTTTGAGTCGACGCATGCTGTTTTGTGTTGAATTGTTTTGCGATTTAACTACCTTATAGGTCTTAAAACATCATCTAATCATAGGGATTCATCATCTATCAACAACTTAATATACTACATCAATTAGACAACATTTATGGGTCATTATTCATCACTAATCTATCAATTCTCCATCAAACAACATCGAATCACCATCTATGAAACCTAAGGCAAACCCTACCTCTATCTACCACTTAAATCAAATATAATAATCATATAAACACCCCTTACCTTATTGTTTCGAGTGATTGATTACGTTCTTCGTGCCTCTTATGATGATTCTCTCTAAAGCCTTCTTGCCCTAGCCTCTCTTCTCCAACTTTCACGATTGATTGTGAGAATAACAAATATATTTTCTTTGTTATCACAAAGGACCCCTAATATCTTCTTCAATTTCCCTCGCTTAGTCAACCTCTATTTACCATCATGTCCTCACTCTTCCTACTAATTACCAACACACCACTCTAATTAAAATAACCATTTACATAATTATTCTTATTATTATATTCTCAATAATAATCCAAATAATTACTAAATAATTATTTAACCATTCTAATACTTCTAATCATCATAATTCACATCATGCACAACCTCATACCAGCACATCACACATATAATCATATAAAACATCAATTATTCACAAATACTCCTAATAACTTATTAAATAAATAACTTCTAAAAATTGGGGTGTTACAACTCTCCCCAACTTAAAGAATTTTTGCCCTCGAAAATTACCTGAGGAAAACATAGTCGGGTACGACTCCTTCATCTGATCCTCACGCTCCCAAGTCAAACTTTCACCAGATGATCCACCCCCACAACACCTTTACTAAGGCAATATCCTTACCTCTCAATTTCTTCACTTCAGGACCTTCTATTCTCAATGGTAATGCTTCAACAGTCAGGTTATCTCTCACATGTACATCATCCATCTGAATTACATGTGAGGGATCCAGAATGTACTTTCTCAACTGAGATACATGAAATACATCATGAAGATTCACAAGTGACGGAGGTAAAGAAATCCAATAGGATACCTCACATATCTTCTCAGATATCTGATATGGACCAACGAAATGCGGCATAAGCTTCCTTGATTTCAGAGCCCTACCAACACATGTTACCGGAGTAACTCTCAAAAACACATGATCATCTTTATGAAATTCCAAGGCCTTCCATCTCTTATCATGATAGCTTTTTTGACGACTCTGAGAAGCCTTCATCCTATCTTGGATCATCTTAATCTTCTTAGTTGTTTCTCCCACAATCTTGGGTCCGAGTACAACACTCTCGCCCGACTCATACCAACACAATAGAGTTCTACACCTCCTACCATATAATTCTTCGTACGGTGCCATTCCAATACTTGAATGGAAACTATTATTGTATGTAAATTCAATCAACGGCAAGTGAATATCCCAAGATCCTCCTTGTTCTAGCACACAGGCCCTCAACAAATCCTCTAAATACTGGATAGTCCTCTCTGTTTGACCGTCCGTCTGCGGATGATATACGGAACTCAACTTCAACTTGGTACTGAAAGCATTCTGCAAACCTGTCCAGAATTTCGATGTAAACCTCGGGTCTCTATCCGACACGATACTCGAAGGTATCCCATGGAACTTCACAATCTCATCAACATACATCTTAGGCATCTTTTCTATAGGATGATTGACCTTCATCGGCAAGAAATGAGTCGACTTACTCAACCTACCCATTATTACCCAAATTGAATCATCACCTCTAGCATTCTTCGATAACCTTGACACAAAATCCATAGAAACATTGTCCTATTTCCACTCTGGAATACTCAAAGGTTACATAAGACCTGTAGGCTTCTGATGTTCAATCTTCGAATTCTGGAAAGTCAAGCAAGCATACACAAACTTAGCAATTTCTTTCTTCGTACCTTGCCACCAAAACATTTTCTTTAAATCCTGATACATTTTCGTAGCACCTGGATGAATACTCAAATCGCTTCGATTCCCTTCCTCAAGAATGCTCTTCTTAAGTTCTGGAATATCAGGAACACATACTCTATCACCAAGTCTCACCATACCATTCTCATCAACTTGGAATTCACCTATGTTGCCTTGGTTAATCAACGTTAGTCGATCCACCAAACTCAAATTAGACTTCTGATCTTCTCGGATCTCTTCAAGAATCCCACTAGTCAGTTTCAAAATTCCCATCTTCACACTGTTGGATGTCTCTTCTCATACCAAGCTCATATCTTTAAACTGTTCGATTATCTCTAACTCTCGAACCATAAGCATTGACATATGCAAAGATTTCCTACTCAAAGCATCAACTACTACATTTGCTTTACCAGGATGATAACTCAAATTAAAATCATAATCCTTCAACAATTCGAGCCATCTTCTCTGCCTCGTGTTTAACTCCTTCTGATCAAATAAGTATTTTAAACTCTTATGATTACTGAACACTTCAAATTTAGATCCAAAAAGATAATGTCTCCAAATTTTTAGCACAAACACCATAACTGCTAATTCTAAGCCATACGCAGGATAGTCCTCTCACGAACTTTGAGTTGTCTAGAAGCACAAGAAACAACTTGTCCATTCAGCATTAGCACACCACTAATTCCCATCTTAGACACATTCATAATACACTACAAATGACTCACTCGGATTAGGCAAAACCAATACCGGAGCAGTCGTCAATCTTTTCTTTAGTTCTATAAAACTTTCTTCACATGCAACATCCCATACTTGAGTGATGAACGATTATCCTTTCAATAGAACATCAATCACTTTACACACCATCAAGATAATAAGACAAGTCTATCCCGTCCAACACGATCCCGTCTACTATCAACAAGAGATTAAGGGTGACCAGTTCCTCAATTTGTCAATAGGTAGCCGACAATCATGATGGCGCATAAACCATCGTTACTAAACTAGAATAGTGTTTCTTTAGAACTTATGCTCAAAGTTACCTAAAGCACCATGTTCCAATTAATCTTTGTCATTCTAATCATTCTTACTCGGCATAAGTTGTATCTCCATGCGCTCCTCTAATATCTCCATATTCTCCCTAATACCAAATATCTCATTCCTTCAATTCATTCATTTACAACAAATCATACATGACCTCATCATAAACAAGCTGCGATAATAACTAGTTAAGCCTAAGAAGCTTCTAGTCTCTGTAACCGACTTTGGAGTCTCTCAATGTAGAACCATACATTCTTTGTATGGATCCATATATACCATCATTTGAAATAACATGCTCAAGAAAATTCTCCTCCTCATACCATGATCTACACCTTGAAAAATTAGCATAAAGTTTCTTCCCTTTCAACATTGTAATTCACAACATTCGATATTTCCTTATTTTGACTTAGATTAACTCATAATGCCCTCAACAAACACCGTAACAAACTAATCTAAATATTCATAATGCCAACACAAGTTCTAAAATATGTCCTCTAACTATCCCCACCCTCATTTGAATCTGAAGGTAACCCTTCTCAATTCTATTATACTGTAGACATACTCGCCTAACAGTTGGTCCATCAAATCTTTAATCCCTTGAAGTGGATAATTAATCTCACCCATTACCTTACTCAATTGTCGGTAATCCATAAACGACCTAATTAAATTTTTGTCACAAACATGAAAACCTCTAAGCCTCATTTCCTAAGGGTTATCCTACTTTCTTAGCAGATAAAAACATTAGTTCTCTATCGTCACCAAACTCATATCCACGCTCTAAAGGAAAGTCACGAATATCTTTAGGAAAAACATCAAGAATCACACAACACTGGCATATGACTAGCCGTCACATTGCTCTCTATTCTTTGAGAAGCAAACATCAAAAATACCTGATTGTTCTCTCTGAAAACATCCCAACTTGACCTGTAGACAAAATCACGAATCTGTAATCTCTTCAGTTTCCAGAAACAACATAGCTCCAACAATACTTGCTCTCTTTGTAACTCACCAGTGTATTACACCAACTTCCGTACCTGAAACATCTCAGGGAAGAAAAAACTTCCCCCCCACTTGTTTCAAACCAACCCTTGCAGATAAATAGTTAGAAAAACAAGCAAGTACCGACAGTGTTTCACTCACATGTCTCACACTAAGGAACAAACAACATTAGAAAACATGGCTGGACAGACCGACCTGCTCTGATACCACTA
Source organism: Vicia faba (assembly GCA_948472305.1). Classification (NCBI taxonomy): domain Eukaryota; kingdom Viridiplantae; phylum Streptophyta; class Magnoliopsida; order Fabales; family Fabaceae; genus Vicia; species Vicia faba. Next base: position 1,238,858,463 of record OX451738.1, read on the forward strand.
ATGTAACACCCTTATAAACCCCACAGAATATTCATAATTATTTAAAATAATATCAGAGTAATACAAAAAAAAGGGCGTCACATTTTATTCGTGAAATAATCATACGTGCTAGTCTTACTCCTTAACACTGGTTTTCAAAATTATTCATGTACATATCAATTATCAAGGTTTCATATACTTGCAGCAGAATCATAGTTCAAACAAGTTCATTAAAACACTTCATAGTGCCCCATGATTCATGGTTAACAATTCAACATAATTTAAACTTCATGGAAACAATTTAAATGTCAAAACAAAAGAAGAACAAAATAGTTTTCAAAATAAAGCATTCCCGTCCTCGATGTTACATATCAGAGCAAGACCTTCTAGACTCAACGGAAATAAAACACACACTCCAAGCTATTCTTCTAAGCCTTTAGGGACTACTCCTGATTACCTGCATGTTACCCACGTAGAGGCAACATTCAAGCAGAAAGGGTGAGTACATCATAATCATTATAAAAGATATAAGTAATAGACATACCAGAATAAACCAAAAGTATCACAACATAAACTCAACATTGTTATATTCCAAGTACCTCAACAATCATACAAATCAACAACACAATACAACATCATCAATTTAAGAACCATGTAATTCCACATAAGATATAGTGTAAGGACATAGACTCATGCATGTGGTACCAATTCATTTGATGGACACTGGGCCATCACCCTCCAAAGACCCCAATCATAGGATCAATTTCCACTTGGAACCAGAGCAAATCATAGATATCCCAAATCCACACAATGGGATTGAGACCAAATCATTGGACCAACATCCTAAATCATCAAAATGGACCAAAGTTGTCCAATGAATGCATGATGCGCAACGATAATATAAACGACCACAACTAGTCATACGCATCATCATTCATGTATTCACCAACATCATCATATAAACCTCATCATATGTACTCATATAAGCAGAGCATCACCATCATATCATCATATAAAACAAAATCATCATATTAACAACATATCATCATTATGAACCAAGCATTATCATAAGATCGTCATATCATCATCATACTTCATTACCACAAAACATCATAGTGATTCAACACTGGGTAACTAATTCTATCCTAACTTGGGTACTAGAGTTATACATATTATTCTTCATTTTACTCCTTATAAATATAGTTCACCATGTTAGCTATCCAACGCTTTGATTGACACCTTAAACGGAGTCCGGAAACTCAAGTTACAGCCTTTATAAAAATCTGTCAAAAATTGGATTGCTTGAGTCAACGCATGCCCCCTTTGAGTCGACGCATAGGCATTTTGTCTGCCCCGGGTATGCTCAGGTCGACCTAATGAGTCGATGCATACTGAGTCTTGAACCTGCATGAGTTGATGCATGACATCTTTGAGTCGACGCATGTTGTTTTGTGCTGAATTTTTCTGTGATTTTTCTGCGATTTCACTACCTTATAGGTCCTAAAACATCATCTAATCATTGGGATTCATCATCTATCAACAACTTAATATACTACATCAATTAGACAACATTTACGGGTCATTATTCATCACTAATCTATCAATTATCCATCAAACAACATCGAATCACCACCTATGAAACCTAAGGCAAACCCTACCTCTATCTACCACTTAAATAAAATATAATAATCAGATAAACACCCCTTACCTTATTGTTTCTATTGATTGATTATGTTCTTCGTGCCTCTTACGATTATTCTCTCTAAAGCCTTCGTGCCCTAACCTCTCTTCTCCAACTTTCACGATTGATTGTGAGAATAACAATTATATTTTCTCTGTTATCACAAAGGACCCCTAATGTCTTCCTCAATTTCCCTCGCTTAGTCAACCTCTATTTACCATCACGTCCTCACTCTTCCTACTAATTACCAACACACCACTCTAATTAAAATAACCATTTAAATAATTATTCATATTATTATATTCTTAATAATAATCCAAATAATTACTAAATAATTATTTAACCATTCTAATACTTCTAATCATCATAATTCACATGATGCACAACCTCATACCAGCACATCACACATATAATCATATAAAATATCAATTATTCACAAATACTCCTAATAATTCATTAAATAAATAACTTCTAAAAATTGGGGTGTTGCACGGGTCACCCGACCAGCTTCAGCAATATTCTCAACAGACGACAGAGGCTTGATTGCCACTTCCTTACCATCTTCCAATATGGTTCCATTATACTTATAAGTTATGACTTTATCAAACTTGTAAGGGACAAGTCCATGTAAGCAGATGACAAGAGGAGTCATAGTAGGCTTACTATGATATGCAATTTCCACATGTTAGGAATATCAAAGTGAGACACTATGACATTCACTTTACTATCTTCATCTTTATTTTGAATTATGGTAACACAAAGAGATCCTAGATTCAACACATCTTGGAGATCATTTCTGATGACATCACATCCTCTAGGATCCTCAAAACAAACTTTACAAGACAAATGATCATGTTCAAAGTACCTAAAAATGTACAACTCAGCTTGAAGCTTCACCGAAGATCTCTTTATTGACTTCACATCAGAGACTTGACAAGTTCTAGAATCATCAAAAATCATATGCACCTCATGGTCTTCATCCCTCTGTCTGCATACTTGAATAAGACCATGGTCCATCATCTCTTGGAGATCTCTTTTTACCACAACACACCCACGAGAATATTCCCTACAAACTCTGTAGGCTGCATGATTATGCTCGTAATGACTGAATTCAGAGAGTAGCATGCACTTCTACCAGATTACCTCTTATCAGATTCACATAAAAGATTCAAAACTCACCAGGACAACCATAAACCATATTAACTATATTTCCCTCATGGTTAGGCAACGGGTTTGCTTGCACATTCGGCCCCATGTCTTTGAAAGACAAAATACCAGCTCTTACTAACTTCTAAACCTTATACTTCAATGAATAATAGTTCTCTATGTCACACCCTTAAGCTTTTTGATGAAAATCACAAGTCAAATAAGCTTTGTAATACTAGGGAAGTTTTGCAGGAATAGCAAGAGGAGACCTAGTATGCACTAGGTTCTTCTGGATTAATGCGAGTAACAATTCAGCATAACTCATAGTAATAGGATCAAATGGTTCTCTCTTATTATTCTTCCCTTGATTATTCTATTGGTAGGACTGCTGGTGTGTTCTTTAGGGAAGTTGATAAGAAATTGTTGCGGGAGCTATACTAACTACTGGAGTAACCAAAGTAACATGCTACTAATGAAAATGATTTCTTCCATAGGACCTACCATGTCTTTCCTATGAAATGGAATTAGAATCTCCTTCCGACAATCTTTGTAAAATCAATTGGGGCACTGGCCACCATCTTCTCTTATAGAATGATCCTAGAGTCTTCAGGAAAATCTTGGTCATTTATTTCTCCTCCATGGGGGGAATAACTTGAGATGCAATCTCGCACCAATGTTGCACATACTCTTTAAATGACTAGTTATATCTTTGACCCATAGCCTTGAGCTGATCACGGTCAGGCGCCATGTCTATGTTATACTTGTATTAACTAACAAAAGCTTCTCCAAGGTCATTGAAAGTACGGATGTTAGCACTGTCCAAGCCCATATACCATTTCAATGCAGCTCCGGTTAAACTATCCTGGAAATAATGGATCAACAGACGCTGATCGTCAGTATGGGTAAACATTTTCCTAACATGCATCACAAGGTGACTTTGAGGTCAGAAGTTTCCCTTGTATTTCTCGAATTCAAGAAATTTGAATTTGGCTGGAAACTTGACATTATCAACAAGGCAGAGATTACTGACATTATTACCAAACAACTCTTTCCCCTAAGAGCTTTTATTTCTTTCTGCATCTCCAGGAACTGGTCTTGAAAGTCATCCATACGATCATAAATCCCCAAGCTTTCACTTGTTCCAGCAGTAACATGATAAATATGATCATTAACAATAGGAGCAATATTCACAACAAGAGGTGCGATAACCATAAGAGGTTGAACATGATCAGAAACTTCAACAACTGGATTATAGCCTTCAGGGACAAAGTTTGGAGGCATGCCTAGTAATAACCACGAGGCATCTAATACTGATCAACAGTACTAATAGGAGCAACATGAACTAGAGTGGTAATAACTTTAGAAATAATAGTGACTTGAGGTTGAGTCTGAGCTTGAGACTGAACAGGAGGTGCAACATGATTTTGATATTGAGCGGCAATTAAAGATTCAACCAGAGCATTCGGATGGGCCATACAAGTTCTAAAATTGGTGACTTCTTCCCTTAGTTCCCTCTTTTCTTGTTCGGTGTTCTCCATTCTTCTCTTGTGATTAGCACGGGTGTTGTATGGATGTGACAGTTTGACTGAGCAAAGACCAAGAGAAATGGATAAAACTTTTGAGAAACTTGTGGAAATGCAAAATTAAGTATGAAATGATGCATGATGTGTAATGTAAATGGTTTGTTTTATTTATTAGCTTTCAAGGAACTCACGAACTGTAATAATTGCAAACATCAAAGGAATAACACATTTGAAATGCTGGATAATCTCATTTCATTTAAAATTCGGAAGGATTACAACTTTAGTACGAGTTTCAATAATATTAATATACATGAGAAGTTAAGCTAGAATCTATGGGTCCTAAGGAACAACATCTGAAGAAGATCCAACTTCATGCCGGTGCTTTCTCTTGAGCCTTATAATATGATCCTTCAATTGAGTATTTGAAAAAACTGGAAAAATCATCAAAGATAAAACTCAATGAAGTCGCCATCGAATGTCTTTTATCCCGCTGAAAGGGAAAGGTAAACATCAAGTAAACCTGAAGGGGTGAAATCACGTTCTTGTGACCATAGAGATCAGGTAAGAAAGTTAATTACGCAAGGGGAAGGCATTAGCACCCCACATGTTTGTGGTACTCCACATGATCCACTTATGTTTATTCTATTCTGAGGGTGTGTAAAATCTATGGCTGAAGCTTAAAAGTTAAAAATAAATATGCAAGAGGGAATTCATACAAAAGAGAAAACACGGGTGTTGTACCCCAAAATTTTCCCTCTCATGTTTTTCCAAGATTTTTCTCTTGCAATGGTGGTTATAAACATTTCCCTAAAGAAAAGGAAAATTTTTGAATGATGGTTAAGTGTTCTTCGATTGGCATCTACAAGGTGCCCTTCGATTGGCATCTGCAAAAGATCTTTCAATAAACATCTACAAAAGATCCTTCGATTGGCATCTGCAAAAGATCCTTCAATTGGCATCTGCAAAAGATCCTTCGATTGACATGTCAACGAGATGTTTTCGAATGGCACCTAGACGAAGGTCTTTCGATTGGCATACCAAAGGGTCTTTCGATGGGCATCTTAAACAAGGCAGCTTCGATGGACATATTAGGTATGGTTGCCTTCCGTTTAGGGCATACAAAGTGTCTTTCGACAGGCATGTCAACCAAGTGATGCTTCGATGGCATATCAATATGGTAACATCTCTATTGTCAAAGTTAAAGAAAATGAGATCAAAAAGAGCAAGAACTAAGAGGTTTCCAAAAATTATGATGATGGGACATTCGAATTTATACAAACCATGGCTCGAGCAAAGAAGCTCTGCAGAGGGGAGCCTTGAGCAATTCGAATCAGGACCCAACGCCATTAAGAAGAATAATGTTTAGGGGCTAATCAAAGAAACTCTGATGTTGAGAATATGAGCCATTCGAATCAAGTTCAAAGCCATCGGAGAGAGAAGAACAACACTTCAACCAATCAATAAGATAATGCTTCGATGGGCCAAGTTCAAAGCCTTCAAAGAGAGAAAATTCATCTGCAGGAGCGTGTCAGCTTTCGATTTCGATCATATTGGAGGCCCAAGACAACTCATGAAAGCTGTCACATGGCAAAGAGAAACGTACAAGCCAAGAGTAGAAAGAAATCTTCAAAAATGAAAAGTTTGGAAATCAAATATTTTTTTGAAAGCATTGATACCCCTCCATATTTATTAACCTATTGTGGCTTAATATATATACACGAACATTCTAGCCTAAAAGGACAGGCGTAATTGCTACAAAAAACCCTAGAAAATTCCAAAATTTCTCAACGAAAAGTGAAACTTACATCATCAGATCCAACCGTTCTCAGACCTTTTGGAGCATTCATTCATACTCCTGAGACCTCTAGGAGTTGTGTCCATACTTCATTTAGGACTGAAACAAGCCAGAACGATGTACCTCACTCTCACCGATCGGTAAAATTTTCTCAATCGTACCCTTAAAATTTACGCGTTGTTAATTCATTTTGTTTGCATAAATCATGTAGCGTGATGATTTAGAAGATATTTGACGTTTTGCTTTTGAGATTTGAAGCAGGGAGAGAAAAGTGCCATTGTTAGGGTTCCAAAATGGTTGAGTTTCAAACTAGGTGATACCATGAGTTTTAGGACAAACAAATGGTGCCATTGAACTCGCAGCCCCCTAATTAGGGGGGCCATGATCTTTTTCTCTTTGATTCATCGTGTTTTTGCAGATGTTGATTTTTGATGGCCGAAGAAGAAGGTGGTCAACCACCATGGATGGTGGTTTGACCCCCTTGTGATGGCATGTCTGAACGGCCCTTTATGATTCTCCCATTTAAAAAAGAAAGGGCCCACTCAGCACGCGCGTTTTGTTTGGATATATATATGACTTTGTTTTTTATATAATATTATGCTTTGGTTCTTATAAATGAATGAACAGGATGACTGAATAGCAAGGCGAATGATTATGCAATGAGGGGACCTGGGTTCGATTCCAGGAGTCTGCGCTTTGCATTTTCTCACAAATTCATTTTAGATCTAGTGCACGCGAAGGCCAACAGGTGCATGATATGCCTCGCATATGGGCTATTCAGATCTAAGAGTATAAATCCAACGCTCCCAGTGGCTAGGGACCATGGTGAATCCTCGAGACTCATCCCCACTAGATTATTATTTGGAATTTTGGATCCAATTGAGTGGGCCTAGCAAAAATTCAGCACTACACCCCCAGTCTGCTAACACTAACAGGCCTATTTTTCTATTCTTTTTGCTTTTTTTAATTTCTTTGTTTTTATTTTAATTGTTTTAACGTCAATTTTTATTTTAATCATAAAATCAATACAAAAATCACAAAAAATAGACTTAGTTTTTTTTTAATTAATTTAATTTTTGGTAATTAATTTAATTATTTTACTTGTTTCCTCAATTAAAATCTATTAGAATTAGGTTTAATCACTTCAAATCTTCTTCTCAATAAAAATAAAAAAATTTTAAATCAATTAGATTTTTAGTTTTCTTTTTAATTATTCTCGTTTTAATCTTCGCGCGTTTATTATTTTCCGTTTTTATTGTTTTCAATTATGTAACTATTTCCCGGTTTGTAATAGTTTTAATTAGGTTTAAAATTCCACATTCTTATTTTTTCTTGTCCTAGTTATGTAATTGCCCCCAAGGCCTTGTAATAGCTTAGGGATTTTTATTTTTTGCAATTTATTTTCCGCAACTATTAACTGCTTAGATTAATTGGATTGTATGGAAAGATAATGACTAATTGAATATAGCATAACCTAATTCAAAGATAATATATCTGAATCAAGCACAATTGCATATACTCACCCCTAGGGTATCTCCCACTTCGGTTGCCTTCGAAAACGGTCACAATTATTGAAACGTGAGAATTTTTAGTGACTGCCCTTGAGTTCAAGAGATCACAAGTCCCTCGATGACACTGTTGCCTCGGTTAAAAAAGTGATCTTAAAACTTTAGGACAATTACTAAGAGTTCTTGTCCAGATGCCTTAGTGACCGTAAACGTCCCTTCGATAGTCCCTTAACATCCAACGATAAGGCTACCTACTCACTAATAGTAGGATAGCACTATCTAAAGGAAAGGAGGAAAAGAACACCTTTTTCGAGTAGGTAGATAGTTGTTAAGTACTTGCTCAAAACAATCTTTTTCACACCACACTTTCAAACATTTTCAAAAAATGCTTTATCAACACTCTTGAGGACTGATACAAGAGTTATCATAAAGCAAGAAAACTTTTCAAAACACACAAACACGGAAACAATTTTTAAAATGAGCAAGTACCTAAGAGCCAATGGAGAACCACAGATGGAAAGGGTGCTAACACCTTCCTTTTCCATAATCTACCCCACTTACTCAAAAAATCTCAAAAAAGGTATTTTTCTGTTCTTTTCACCCTTTCTTTTGTTGGATAAAAGAAAAGTCGGTGGCGACTCTTGCTTACCGCACATTTGTGAATACAAAACGCAAACCAGTATTAACAGTCGGTTCTGCCACCGTATCACAGAATTGGAGACTTTGTTGGGGAAGTATTTTAATAAAAGTGGGGTTTACCTTAGGGTCTAGTTCATTTCTAATATGTTTTCTTTGTTTGTTTTGATTGCTTTACTTTTAAGGGTATTGTTTGGGTCATTATAGATCCAACACCCGGATCTGGGGAAACGTTTTAGGTAAGTAGCAATAGATCATGGAAACTGTATGGGTATACCGACACGGTTGAAGAGATAGCTACATTGATGCGACACTTTGGTGGGTACCGGTAGCCCTTGAGTTAATAAAGGAGAATACGGGGTCACTGCATGGTGTCACGAAACATCAACTGATCCTAGAACCTTTAATTGAACAACTTGGCTATTAGGACATAGTGAGATAGCCATCTTTGGTGTATCCCCAAAGTCGGTTGATACTCGACACTACACTCATGGAAATCCGACTCCCGAGTTTTGTTTGGTGGTAAGTCAGTTGTCTATCGGAACGAAACTTGTGGGAAAGATCGGTGATATTGAGATCCCTTAGAACTCGGTTACTATTTATAGGATAGGTTGAACCAATCAAACTTTAAGAGGGTATTAACTTAAAACCCATGCAATGCTATATCTGTGATTGCTATATCTGTGATTTCTTAGCATAATCATGACATCATAACATGGTATGTCATACTAACCATTTCAAGTATTTTTTAGGGCTTATCTTTGTCTTATCTTGTAGGACATGGCATCCGCTCGCAGGAACATTATCCAAGTCAACCTCGTGAGGGTACCTACTCAACTCAAGGAATTAGTATCAAGGATTCCTGAAAGCTCTTCCTTCACTGAAAGACATGGTCGACTTCTCAACCTTGTCACTCCAAACTCTGATGAAGAAATGATAAAGGTGCTCTTTCAGTTCTTTGACCCTTTACATCATTGTTTCACTTTTCCTGATTACTAGTTAGTGCCTACTATGGAGGAGTTTTCTCAATTATTAGGGGTACCTATCCTTAATCAGTTACCATTCAACGGTATGGAAAGAGACCTAAAACCTGAAGAGATTGCTCAAGCTCTATCTTTACAACTGTCTGATGTAGTGGCAAATTGGGAAACCAGAAGACGCGTCAAAGGATTTCTATCTAAGTTTCTATTTGAGAAAGCTCACCATTTTTGGGATACCATGGATTTACAAGATTTTGAAGAAGTGTTGGCCCTTCTCATCTATGGGATGGTACTATTTCCTAATCCGAACCAACTCATAGATGTGAATGCGGTCAAGGTTTTTCTGTCTCATAATTCGGTGCCTACTTTACTTGGGGATATTTTACACTCTCTGCATACTCGCACTCTAAAGAGAAGAGGGACTCTTCTGTGTTGCACTCCTCTATTGGCTAGGTGGTTTATTTCACACCTACCTCGGTCTGTTTTGAAGAATGAGCAGGGTATGAGATGGCCTCATAGGTTGATGTCCCTTACACATTCGGATATTCATTGGTGTCCACGGTCCTTGGAGAGTGTTACCATCATTGATCGCTGTGGGGAATTCCCAAATGTCCCCCTCTTAGGCATTAGGGGAGGAATCACTTATAATCCTTGTTTGGCGTTGCGACAGTTTGGTTATGCTAGAAGGGATGGTCCTCACGATGCACTCGTCCAAGGAATCATATTTGACTATGAGAATGATGTTCAGGGTTATCGTAAGAGGTTCATTCGAGCTTGGGGCATGGTAAATAGAGTTGATAGCAAGACACTAGGGCACAAGAATTTCATCCCTCTTGAGCCTTACTACAAATGGGTGCGAGTTTGTGCTTAATATCTTACGATGCCTTACCCCGCCGTCTTACCTGTGATTATGGAGCCAATTGCTGAGGGAGACACTCCTTACGTTTTTCTTCATCCTGATATGCCAACTGATTTTGAAGAGCTACAGAAATCCTGGATCCAACTCAAAGAAGAACATGATACCTTTGAAACCCAATTCTATGCCAGCGAGAAGAAGGTTTTAGAGCTCACCAAGTTACTTCAAGAAGAGAAGAGTATAAATGCTTACATTTCCCTAAAGAGGATGCACCTGTGGGAAGCTTGAGTTTTTCTTTGCTTTGGGAATTTATTTTTGCTTTGTTACTTCCTTTGTAAGCCCAAGAGGCATCATTGTAACCGTTAAAACTTCTTAACGCAATTAATGTTTGTTCTCTTTCTGTTTAAGCAAATTTAAGTTTTAGAAATCCTTGAAAACATTGCATGCATATATCATACATATCATTGCATAAACAGGTTTCAAAGCAGGTTTCTCATCTTCTTCGCTATTTATTTCAGCAATGGCTCTCGAACAAACAGTGAAGGATCTACAAACTCAAAATGCTCAGTTTCAACAAATGATCATGGCTCTGGCCAAGGGGCAAGAACAGCTAAAAGCCCTGATTGTCAACGAAAAGACTAAGAAGCCAGCTGGTGTGGTGAATTTCGGAAGGAGGTTCAGAGGACCGTTAAGGCAAGTTGCAGAACTAGCATCTTCGTCAAAATAAGGAGACAATCAAGAAGGGGAAACAATAGAGGAAGAACCAAATCCAAGGGAATCTGATAATGAGTCTGACTATAATGAGAAGCAGTATCCTCCGACCGATGATAAATACAAATAGCTGGAGGATCGTCTGAATACAATGGAAATCCAGAGGGTACCTGGGCTGGATTTTGAAGAGCTGGGTTTGGTTTCTGGGGTTGTCATCCTGCAGAAGTTCAAGGTTTTGGTGTTCGCTAAATATGATAGGGTCTCATGTCCCAAGATTCATCTCTGATCTTATGTGAGGAAGATTCAGCCTCACACTGCTGACAAGGATTTGTGGGTCCACTTATTTCAAGACAGTCTATCCGGGACTCAACTAGAGTGGTTCTATCAGCTGGAGGGAACCAATATTCATAACTGGGAAGACCTGGCTGCTGCTTTCTATAAGCAGTACCAATATAATGCAAACCTTGCTCCAACTCATACACAACTCCAAAGTATGTCTATGGGTTCTAGCGAGGGCTTTAAAGACTACACCCAGAAATGGAGAGACCTGGCAGGAAGAGTCTAACCCCCTCTGTCTGATAGGGAGTTGGTGGATATGTTTTTGGGTACCCTATCTGGTCCATTTTTCAACCATCTGATTAGAAGCTCCTCGGCTGGTTTTACTGAGCTGATCTTAACTGGAGAAAGAGTGGAAGTTGGGATTAAGAGTGGCAAGATTCAAAAGGATACCTCTTCAAGTGCAGGAAATAGACCCTCTGTGGGAAACAAAGAGGTCAGTGATATTTACAGTCAAAGAAATCAGAGCAGAACCGAGCGTCGTCCAACGGTAGGGGCTATGATGATATCCAAGCCTGCAGCTACTCAACAACTGAACAATAAGCCTAGAGCAGAAAGGCCTCTGAGACAGTTTACCCAGATAAATATGACTTTGTCTCAAGTATTATCGCACTTGCTGAAATCCAATCTGGTTACCCTGAGGGAAGCTCCCAAGAATCCCAACACCGCATCTCCTCGCTATAACCCAAATGCTCATTGTGCTTACCACTCAGAGAGTCCAAGCCATGATACAAACGACTGTTGGGCTTTGAAGAATAGTGTGCAAGACCTTATTGAGGCGAAGGAGATTGAATTTGACGCTCCTGAGATTCCTAATTTTATAACTATTCCCATGCCCAAGCACGGTCATGGTGTTAATGCTATTGATGATGATACATTTATTACTTCGGATGAGGAACTTGTTACTCCTGTCATGACTGTTAAGTGGAATTTATTGCAAGCCGATTTATTTCCGGACTGTGGTGAAGATTGCCACTTATGTTTATCTCTACCGACTGGTTGCTATTTGTTAAAAGCAGGTGTTCAGCGCCTGATGAATGATAAAAAGATTATATTCGAGAAGACTCCTGTCACGACTGTCTCCTATAAAGATGTTTCAATTATAACCATTTCCGCCAATCCTCCCAGGGTCTCCACCAAAAGACCCGTCAGGATTACATCTGCTCCAAAGTTGGCTCCCCTGGTCATCACTATGCCAGGGCCAATACCACATTCCTCGAACAAAGATATTCCCTAGAATTATGGGGCTGACGTCTATTACCATGGCGTCAAGCAAGACCTATTGGTTGTTGAAGACAAAGTTTCTGGAAATACTAATCCTGACATTGGCAATATCGTTGGGACCAGTAAAATAACAAGAAGTGGAAGAGTGTTCTCACCCGAGATTTCTCCTCCTAAAGTCGTTACTATTCCTATGATCATTCCTACTATTGTTCCTGCTGATACTACCATTGTAACTCCTGTGATTATCCCTGTTGCCACCCCTGTCACCGAGTCGGCCGAGACTCGGGGCAAAGACATATTGGTCGAGCCTGTCCAGATGAAGACGGATTCAGAATCCATTCCTAAGGCTTCCAAGAAGGAAATGGAAGAAATCTTGAAGATAATTAAAAAGAGAAACTACAACGTGGTCGAACAGTTGGGGCAGACCCCTTCCAAGATTTCAATGTCGGCCCTACTGTTATGCTCCGAAGCTCATGCAAAGTCTTTGGTTAAATTCCTCAAGACTGCTCATGTGCCGCAGGAAACCTCTACTGACCAATGCGAAGATTGTGTGGCTAGTTTGACCGCTGATAAAGGACTGGGTTTTTCTGATGCTGATTTGACACCCAGAGGAAGGAAACACAATGATGCGCTGCATGTCTCCATTGAATGCAGAGGCACCACTTTGGCTCATGTTTTAATGGATACTAGTTCATCGCTGAATGTTCTGCCTAAGAAGGCTCTTGACAGATTAGACTGCGAAGGTTTGACCCTGAAGCCCAGCAACATTGTGGTAAGGGCTTTTGATGGTTCGAAAAGAATAGTGCACGGGGAGGTGGACATCCCTATCAAAGTTGGTTCCAAAACCTTTGAATCCACCTTCTATGTGATGGATATCAGACCATCTTATTCTTGTTTGTTGGGACGCCCTTGGATCCATGGGGCTGGAGCTGTTACTTCCACTCTGCATCAGATGTTGAAGTACCCAGTGAAAGGAAAGATTGTCACGGTGCATGGTCAAGAGGAATACATGGTAAGTCACCTGAATTCTTTCAGGTATGTGGAAATGGATGGCGAATTCATCGAGACCCCTTGTTAGAACTTTGAATAGGGGCCTCCGACCATGGCTACAACCGAGACTGTTACTAGTATACCGAAAATCACAAGACCTCCCTTGAAAATGGCTTCTCTCAAGGACGCCAAAGCAGTAATTGAATAAGGTGGGTGTACCATTTGAGTCCAGCTCCCTGACATTCCATACAAATCTGATAAGTTTGGTTTGGGTTTCTCTTCATGGACTCAAGGAGTTGTTCGTTATGCTCGTGCCAGAGGACCTCCCCTACGCATCAGCAATCACGGGGTCAACACTTTAGAAGACAGTGATGGTGACTATCACATGGACAGCTGGATCTTCCCTACTACCAACGGTGGACCCAGTAACTGGACGGCTAAAGACTTTGTACCGATTACTTTTATTCAAGAGTAATTATATTTCTTGTTTTCGGATATGTAATAAATAAACAATATAAACTCTATGGCCTTGTGTCTTACCCGAGGCACAATGGTTTATTTGTGAGGGTTATCATTCTCAATCTCATATGTCATTAATAAAGCATTGGACGTTTTGCATACAAATTTTGTGCTCTCTGTTTTTCTTTTCTGTTTTTTACTTTATCAATACAGCTATGCTCTTACACACACTCACACATCAAACTGTATATCCATATCCACTATGGATCCCATTGATAAAGGTTTTTCTATTGCCGGTTATGACTTTGAGAATCCGATCAACCAAGCCGAGGACGAAGGTGAGGAAGACTGTAAAGTACCAGGAGAACTTGCCATACTATTACAACGGGAAGAAAGGGCTATACAGCCTCATGAAGAGCCAATTGAGACAGTGAACTTGGCCATAGAAGAGGACAAAAAAGAATTCAAGATAGGTGCAAATTTGGAGCTTAGTGTCAAACAGCGGTTGATACAGATGTTGCATGATTATGTCGAGATCTTTGCTTGGTCATATGAAGACATGCCAGGGCTAGACATTGATATTATGGTTCATCGCCTATCAACAAAGGAGGACTGTCCTCCAATAAAGTAGAAGGTTCGTCATATGCGTCCTGAAATGTCAGAGAAGATCAAAGCAGAAGTTATAAAACAGTTCAACATTGGGTTCTTAGTTGTCACCTCTTATCCATAATGGGTTGCTAACGTAGTTCCGGTTCCTAAAAAGGAAGGAAAAGTACGGATGTGTGTGGACTACATAGATTTGAACAGGGTAAGCTCCAAGGATGACTTCCCGCTTCCCCACATTGACGTTCTGGTTGACAATACCGCACAGTATAAGATCTTTTCCTTCATGGATGGTTTCTCTGGTTACAATCAGATCAAGATGGCACCCGAAGATATGGAGAAGACAACCTTCGTCACACAATGGGGCAGTTTCTGTTATAAAGTGATGCCATTTGGGTTGAAGAACGATGGGGAAACCTATTAGAGAGCTATGATGGCTTTGTTCCATGATATGATTCACCGTGAGATAGAGGTCTATATTGACGATATGATAGACAGATCTCAAACTGAAGAATGGCACCTTGATCATCTACAAAACTTGTTTGATAGGTTAAAGACGTACAAGCTAAGGTTAAATCTGAACAAGTGCACCTTTGGGGTAAGGTCTGGTAAACTCCTAGATTTCATTGTCAGTGACAAGGGTATTCAGGTAGACCCTGCAAAGGTGAAAGCTATACAAGAGATGTCGACTCCTCGCACTGAGAAGGAAGTTTGAGGCTTCTTGGGACGTCTAAACTACATTTCTAGGTTAATTTCTCACCTAACTGCTACTTGTGAGCCAATATTCAAACTCCTGAAGAAAGATCAAGTGGTAAAGTGGAACTATGAATTCCAGACTACCTTCGATAGAATCAAGGAATACCTTCAAGAGCCTCCAATTCGGATGCCTCCGATTGAAGGAAGACCTTTGATGATGTACTTAATAGTGTTAGATAATTCAACAGGGTGTGTGTTGGGGCAGCATGACGATGTAGCGGTAGAAATGCTTAAGACTAAGCCATTGGATTGACTAGACTTATACAGATCAAAATAAAAATCACCGCCGCGCTTTATTGTTTCCAAAGGAATGGGAAAAGAGCGAATAACCCAAAAAGAGGGCGAAAGATTCAAGGTAAGGGGGTTGGTTATGCAAAGGGAAAGTATTAGCACCCTAAACATCTACGGTACTCTGCAGGAACCTCTTTGAAAAATCTATATATTTTGGCTATAAAATGTTGTATGTAAAATAGCCGGTGGAGGTGAGAAAAGATATATTTTTTATGATTTTTGCACCCGCCACGGTTGTGAACCTTTAGTGCCTACGTACCACCTTTCATGCAATAGGGGATCAGGGTACACGTAGTTCACCTTTAAAAATTTAAAACACAAGTGTGTTGGTTAATTTTATGAGATAAGACATCATCATCATTGTTCGTGGAAAACATACTTACTATCCACAATCAAGAGAAAGGAGAATTTGCATCATCTTCAAGTGGAGGATATGGCTTGGATTTTAAAATCAACAATGCCTCACTCAACACCCAAGTGGAAAATATCTCACTTCACTACATACTGTAGAAGTATAGTTATTTGCATCACTACAAGGATTAACAAGAGTCTAATCTTTTGAGAAAGGTTTTAAAATAAAAATCCAAAGTGGCAAAATGGTTTGCAGTGAGATTGATTGACTTTTAGTCTTCTCACAAAAAATGTCAAGGTATTATTAAATTGATTGAAGTTTATTTATGAAAATGTTTTGAAAATGCATGGACATAAGTCCAAGTTTATTATGGAAATGGTTCAAGTTTAAAAACAAGAAGAGTTTTCAAAAGGAGTGAGAAGATTTTTGAAATTAAAGAAGATGGGAGGATAAGAAGAGACTATCCTAAAGCATAAGGTAAAATCTAGGGATAAGAACCATCTAACCAACAAGAAGCCAATACTTGACATTATGAGTCAAGATAGAATTCCATTCTTTGGATTGAAACCAAACAAGCAAAGATACTAGATCTCTTAAGAGAACCAAACTTCAAATGTATTAAGTTTTCACAAAAATTAGGGAGAGTAACGGCTGTATACGAGCGAATTCCAGATTACAAACAAAGTACGTAATGACAATAACCTACACACAAAACAAACAAACAACCTAACGTCTTGAGGTAAACCTCAAGAACTCCAGAAAAAATATCAATTAAGGTCACGAGGTCTCCAACATAGGCCAAGGTTTTTAATCCTAAGTCCAAGAAGTCCAATACTCCATAATGCCAAGGATAGTAACCAAATAGTCCAAATATCATTAAAGCTTTTTATGGTTCATGTTGATTATTAGGTGTCTTAAAAAAGGAAAAGAAAAGCTCAAGTGAGCAAAAATAAAAATGACAATAAAGTAAATATCCAAGTGAGCAAAATAAAAATGACATGAAATGTAATGCCTAAAGTAAATGGTACATAAAGCATAAAAGTAAAAGCATAAAAGTAAAAGCATAAAGTAAAAACAATTTAATAATTAGTGGTTAGTTGGATGATCATCTTGAAACTTGCATTTGGAACTCATTAGAGGATTGGTAGAACCAAAGCCTCCACACAACAAGTTGTATTTGCTTTTTGTCAAGTATATAATCCATTTGGAATCCTCAAAAGTATCATTTAATGATCAACGATGTTTAAGTGATCCACGTTGACCAAAAGTGTTGTAGATCCATTAGAGCATTGGTAGAACCAAAACCTCCACACAATGAATCTCAAGGTTATTGGATCAAAGAGATCAAATCAACATACTTGGGCGTGCAAACATATGTTTGGGCCACGAATGATCATTTATTCGAATCAGGACAAAATTTAGCGTTATGTTAAGTAATCGTAAGTGGACTTATATAGAAGTCGCACCTATTTTGAGGTCGGTCAATAGTAATTTATGCACCATTTGTTTTGAGACATGATATAGAGATCATGCTCCAATAAAACTTAGTGCAATAAGAAAGGGATAAGATGAAGAGGGGTGGGAAAGAATATACAAACCACATTTGAATTAAATTTTAATCAAACTATTATTAAAATCATTCATCCATTTTTGTGGAGTTAGACTCAACACCATGGATCCAATGATGTTAATAAAGTTCATGATCAAAAATTCAACCCAAGATCAGCCAGAAAATAATCACAAAATAATATTTCATTTAATATATACATTAAAAAAGGTTTTTAAAATGTTTTTAAAAGAGAAAAATATCAACTATGTTCAAATTACTCAAGAAAAATTAAGTAAGACCATAGAAAAATCAAAAATGAACTCAAATATTTTTATAAAAATTTTGGTAATTTTTTTAAAGTCAGAAACTATTTTCAAAATTAAAAGAAATGGATAAAATAAATCAAAAATGATAAAAAAATAACAAAGTCAGAAATAAAAAATAAATGAGGTCACCAATATTTGTCACAATATCATTGGATCATTTCATAATTTTTTCAGAATTTAAAAATGCATAAAAGTATTTTTAAACATTTAAAACAAATCAAATAAAGTGAAAATTTATAAAAAAATATCAAAACACAATAAAATTATGAAAAATCAAAATCAAAAAGAGAAAAATCAAAAAATATTTTTCATAATTTTTTCAGATTTTTTGGACTTAGAATGATTTTTTGAAGTTTAAAACAATTAAACATAAAAATCAGAAATATGAAATAAAGTCAAAAATATGTGGACCAATGGATGAGAGTCAAAACGCGTTAGTAATCAAATCCAAGGGATCTGGCGCACTGTGCATATCATGGTCATTACTGAATAAAGCATAGGATCAAATATAAATCAGAAATTCAAAAAAATACAAAAGGTGTTGTTTCATTGGTTGAAGGATGACACGTTGGTCATCTTCAACCTCCAGCCAGTCCCAAAACCAGGTTGCTCAATCTGTAAAATTAGAATACGAGACCTATGTCATTCGCTTCGTCTCTTCAAGACGAAGACATCACACCTTCGCGACAAATTTATATAAACTGTAGCTCAAGAAATTTGGAAGAGAACTTTTGAAAAGGGATTTGAAATTTCATGGTCAAAACGTGTTTCCAGATAAAAGCAAGTGTTACGACTAGAACCAGGTCAATGAGAGCTTCACAATGATATCAAAGTTTTGAAGAATTAATGAAGAAATCTACCTATTGAAGTTGAGTTGCAGATCTCTGAAACTGGACTTCTATGAATTAATATAGGTCAGGTTTCTTGAAAGTAATTGTATGGTTAGCTTCATGGAAGATCAAAGAAGGTGAATTGATAGAAAAATTGGATTGAAAAAGGCTTGAACACTGATTTCGAAGTTGCAGAAAAATGAGTTATGGAGCAAGTTTGGCAGGGTGATTTTGGATGTTCAAGCTTGAGGAAATGAATGATGGATGACCCTCTATTTATATGGAATCAAATGGAATGTTCAAGCGTGTGAAATGATGAAGTTTGGAGGGAAATCGTGTGAAGTTGCAAACAAGAAAAGTGTGAGTTCTATTTTGATCAAAACTCATCAAAAACGCGCGTTTTGCTATGATAATCACTTCTGGAAGTTCACTAAACATGTTTAGAAGAAAAAACACGCAAAAAAATTGTGTTTAGAAGCTAAATCAAGGATTCCAAATTCTGACTTTTGAAGAAACTTCAGTTTCAAGTTACCAAGTTCAAATCAATGGCATTCTCAACTCAAGGGGTCTTAGGGAATGATTCTTGATGCTTTAGAAAGATGAGGTTACAAGCTTTGCAATGGAAAATAATGGAATCAAATGGATGTTTGAGCTGAAAGTTGCAATGAGTCAAAGTTGGGAAAAAGAAGTTGACTTTCCACACTTGGAAATATTTCATGTTTTTCTTCAAAAGTGACCTATAATGTTTTGCATCCAAACATGGCCTTCCACTTGGAATTTGCTCTTGACCAAAAAATATGGCATGAAATAGACCTCATGAATGACATTTTGAAACTTGAACCATTCAAAATATCCAAAAATTGAGAGATTTATGAATTGTTGAAGTTGGCAAAAAATCATGAAATGACCTATAATCTTTTATGTCCTTAGGGAATCTTCCATCCATTTTCTCACTTTGCACATAAAAGAAGGAATAATGTTAACATCCTTAAGATCATTGTGGAAAAAGAGTGGGATCAAGGTGATAAAAATTGACCAAATTATGATCATTTAAAGTCACACATGGAAAATTGGGGGTTCATCTGGAGGACTTGTAATCTTTCTTCATCATCAAGCTTCTTCCACATGAAAACTCCTTGAAACTTTTGAAGTTATTTGTTAATAGCCCTTTTAATAGAAGGATGTCTTTGGAATCACTCAAAAATACCAAAAGATGAGCAAGATATACTTCTTTGAAGTTCAAAACCCTAGCTCCTAGATCAAGAAAATGCTTTGAGGAACTTTGACAATTTTGAACAACCTTCTTGTACCAACACTTTTCCTTTGTAAGTATAAGTTGTTAGGATGATAATAAGAACTCATAGCCACCAAAACCACTTCCATATCTTGAGAATTGAGAGAAATATGCACTTGTGACCAATGGGAACAAAGCCTTGTCCAAACATGACAACTTCTTCAATCAACCCCTTGTACCTTTGAATCAATCTTGATAACTTTGAAATGTGGTGAACCAAGATAAACCTTGCCATTGCATTTATTCCAAAATAACTTCAATGGTGAGGTTTGAATTTCTCAAGCTTTATTGACTAGGGCATGGAAATAAACTCATGAACCCATGGATCAACTTGCTAAGCCACATTGCCTTTACCTACATTATTAACAAGTAAGACAAACCAACATTGCATTTTATTAATTAAAAGGAAAGTCAAAACAAAACATGCATGATCATAAAAGAAAAACAAGTCAAGGTGCTTGGTGATTCATCAAAGAGCAAAGCTAAAGATTAGGAGGAGAACCAAAAGCCCTAATGTGACCTTGTTGTGATTGAATCAATATGGTATGATGAAGGGATCTTAGGGGCAAAAATTGGGGTCCAACAGCTGCCCTTATTTAAGTTTCTTCTATCTGGAGATACAAAGGTTAAAAATCTTCATGTCGGCGAGATCGAAGATACTTAAATATAAAACAAACCCTATTTTTGGCCCTAAGATGCCATGCGATGCTTATGAGTATGAATGTATATGAACAACTTCAAAGGAACACAAAACACCACTGGGGATGTAGCAAAGGAAATAAGGATCAAAAGAGAAACCCAACCAGGAAAATAAATCACTGGTGAATCAAAAAGACCTGACTCAAAGAGGATGGTAAAAGGTTAAAGGATACACCAACTTTTATCGAAGTCAAAACTACCAACGTTCACTGAAGGTATAAAGAGAAAAGAAATAACAAAACCGACGTTCATTGACGATGAAATACCAACTTTCACTGAAGGAAAAGAGAAAATATTATAGCATCGATGTTCACTGACGGTGAACTACCAACGTTCACTGAAGGTAGCAGGAAAATATCATAGCATTGTTATTCACTGACGATGAACTACCGACGTTCACTGAGGGTAGCAAAAATATAACAATCACCAACTTTCACTGATGGTGAACTACCAACTTTCACTGAAGGTAGAAGGAAAATATCATAGCATCGTCGTTCACTGACGATGAACTACCAACGTTCACTGAGGGTAGAAAAAAGATAACAATCACCAACTTTCACTGATGGTGATCTACCAACTTTCACTGAAGGTAGAAGGAAAATATCATAGCACCGTCGTTTACTGGGGTAGCAAAAAGATAACAATCACCAACTTTCACTGATGGTGAACTACCAACTTTCACTGAAGGTAGAAGGAAAATATCATAGCACCACCGTTCACTGACGATGAACTACCAACGTTCACTGAGGGTAGCAAAAAGATAACAATCACCAACTTTCACTGATGGTGAACTACCAACTTTCACTGAAGGTAGAAGGAAAATATCATAGCATCGCCGTTCACTGACGATGAAATACCAACATTCACTGAGGGTAGCAAAAAGATAACAATCACCAACTTTCACTGATAGTGAACTACCAACTTTCACTGAAGGTAGAAGGAAAATATCATAGCACCTCCATTCACTGACGATGAACTACCAACGTTCACTGAAGGTATCAAAAAGATAACAATCACCAACTTTCGTTGATGGTGAACTACCACTTTCACTGAAGGTAGAAGTAAAATATCATAACACCGCCATTCACTGACGATGAACTACCAACGTTCACTAAGGGTAGCAAAAAGATAATAATCACCAACTTTCACTGATGGTGAACTACCAACTTTCACTGAAGGCAGAAGGAAACTATCATAGCACCGCCATTCACTGACTATGAACTACCAACGTTCACTGAGGGTAGAAAAAAGATAACAATCACTAACTTTAACTGATGGTGAACTACCAACTTTCACTGAAGGTAGAAGGAAAATATCATAGCACCGCCGTTCACTGACGATGAACTACCAACGTTCACTGAGGGTAGAAAAAAGGTAACAAGTTTACCCCCAAAATTCAGGCATTTCACCTTGAACGGGTCTCAACTTCTTCTTTAACCAATGCATTCCGCCTGGAAAGGGTAATATATAAGCTGTCTCAAATAAAGAGACTACCACTTACAAAAATTTCACAATGAACTGTCTCTGTGATATTGAAAGACTTGCCATCCACTGGAGTAACTTGACAACAAACTGCAAACTATCCACTCATAGAGAAGATAACAAAAAAGTAACTTCGACTTTTACGGGGAAGTATAAGTTATTCAAATAAAGAGACTTGCTACTTGCTGTTATGAAGGATTATAAAAATGACTTTCTGGGGAGAACAATATGGCTTCCTGGGGAAAGAAATATGACTTTTTGGGGAATGAAATATGACTTCCTGGGGAAAGAAATATGACTTCCTAGGGAGATGCCAATATATTTCTACTGAGAAGATAAAGTCTTCTCGTGCAAAATAAATGCACATTCTCAAACCAAGGCTTGTAGCCTGCAGATATCATAAGTAATAATATTGATGAGGATCAAAGACTCAAACTAGAAATAAACTGGGATGGAACAGTCAACCATAATACATCCTTTGAGAAATAAACTCAAGAGAGGGAAACCCAATCTATCCAGACAAAGAGTTGTGCAAGAAGGCTAAAGAAAAAAATCTTCCCCGAGGGATAACTCAGTGGGGAAATTGAAATAATATACACTCTCTATTTAAGATCGACACTCTATTGGAGAGAAGACAACACAACTCTGCAAAACTGGGTAATATGCCAACAAAATATTAATGAATGCGAATGAACAATGATTTTCTAAATTTAACTATGCATGATGTATGTATGAATTTATGAGTGCTATCATGTATATGCTGATAAAACAGACATATAACATTGGGAGTAACCATGCAAAACCAACTCGGGCACAAACAACACTCGGCTAAATTACATCCAAGATGAACATTCCATAAGAAAAATAAGCACCAACTGAGGAAGCAAAATCCTATTTTGCAGCTTAACTTCACTGGGGAGGAACATAATCCGGAAGTAATCAAAACATAGCGATAAAACAATACAGATACATGGACACAACATCCTTCTCCAGGATTCACCGGGGAATAGCACTCAGACTTCAATGGGAAAACAAATGCTTTCACGGTCCGCACTTCTACTGGGGATTGCAATACTGATTTCAAATAAGGCGGACGGACACCATATCAGCAAAACATCAACTGAGGATTTCAAGCCGACTTCAATGAAGAAATATCATACAGATTTCACTAGGGGAGATAATGCCTCATCATCGAGATATCATCGGGGGACCTCGTGCTGACTTCATTGGGGAGATACCAACACCACATCGAAGAGGGGAAACTTAGATACGTTCTTCACTGGGGAAACCAGAGATACGTTCTTCAATATTGAGAGTAAGTATTGCACCAATTTCTCTGGGGAAAAGTATGAAATCTCATGGGGACAACAACTTGGAGAGTTAAGAAGTCAAACATTATAGAAAGGAATCAATCTTATGGGTATTTTAAATCAAACCCAACACTTGGCGAGTGAAAACCCAAAAAGTTGATAACCAATTCAACACTTCTTAAACAAAACACTGCCCTTGTCTGATTATCGGGAAATCAAACGAACTGCAAGTACTGCCGAGAGGGAGATGCTTCATAAATGAGTCTGACTCAACATGCACAGGGAGAAAAGACTTTTATCAAATAGCAAGGCCTTCACTGTGGAATCCTAGATTGAACCTTCATATCATGCAAACTTATTCCAACAAAAGATGCCCTGGGATAGCCTTCCCGGGGAATCAAGAAATCAACATTATAGAAAGAGGTCAAACCCCTGGGGATTTTAAATCAAACCCAAAACTTGGCGGATGAAAACCCAAAGGTTTGACAACTGTCTCAACACTTCTTAGAAAATATACTGCCCTGGTCTAGCTGCCTGGGAAATAAATACCAACAATAATGCCAATACTGCAGAAAGAGAGACATTTTACAAATAGTTCCATCTCAGTACACCAAGGGAACAAGACCTTCATCATACGAGGGAAGACTTTGCTGGGGAATCTGGGATAGAGTCCTCAGACCATGCAAGCCCAAAAATACAAAAGGAACCAAGACTTGACTGGGAACAATGGGATCACAAACCCAATACCACACCTTAAGCCAATTGGTATTGTCTTCAATACAAAAATCACACGCATACCAGCGAAAATGACCTGAGAAAACCTTCCCAGGTAAAACAAAACTTCTCAAAATTACTGCAGTTCGTCCATTCCTGGGATCACCATCTTTGTTTTCCTCTTGAATCAAAAATCTAAAGAAAAAGTAAGTTGTAAATTCTTTTTGAAAAATAATTTTGTTATTTAATCTTTTTGCTTTGAAAATTATTATCAATAATAAATGGAGTCTTTGTAAGCTGAATAAAAATAAGAACTGCAAAGAATTGGGTAAAAGCTCAAATTTTATTGATAGAATGGTAGTCTGCGAATGGCGAGACTCCATGGATAATTGCAAAGTTTGGAAAATGGTAATATATAATGGAAAAGATACATTGAGATACAATGACCACTATTCCCTCTAACAACTTTGAAATCCTGAGCAACAACTCCTGTTGAAGTATGGTGAGGACCCGAGAAGATTGTTGCTTCAATGATCAAGTCTTGTCTGATGCAGTTACTTGCCAAGAAAGTCCCTAACTTTTGCCTAAGCTTCCCTTGCGGGTTTTCAACTTAGCTGGAAATTTTATTCTGTTTATGTCTCTAATTTTTGCCTAAACCGACCTTTCGGGTTTTCGGCCTACCGAGACACTCTTTTTTGTCTAAGCCGCCCTTTCGAATTTTCAACTTAGCGAGCTGTTCTTTTATTTCTTTAGGCGAAGTATTTCTTGACTGCATTAGCATTCATGGGACGTGGGAACTCCTCGTCGTCCATAGTTTCAAGAATTAATGCACCGCCAGAGAAGGCTTTCTTGACAACATATGGGCCTTCAAAATTGGGAGTCCACTTGCCCCTAGAATCAACGTTAAAATACATGATCTTCCTGAGCACGAGGTCTCCTTATCTGAATTCACGAGGTTTGACCTTATCAAAAGCTTTCTTCATTCTCTTCTGATATAACTGCCCATGACACGAGGCCGTCATTCTCTTCTCTTTGATAAAATTCAATTGGTCAAACCTGTTCTGGACCCATTCAGCCTCTGACAACTTGGTTTCCATTATCACACGTAAAGAGGGAATCTCAACCTCGATTGGGAGCACCGCTTCCATTCCATACACAAGGGAGAATGGGGTTGCTCCCGTTGAAGTACGGACAAATGCCTGATATTCGTGTAAAGCAAAAGGGAACATTTCATGCCAATCTTTATAAGTAACAACCATCTTCTGGATGATCTTCTTGATATTCTTATTAGTAGCTTCAACATCCTCATTCATCTTCGGCCTGTACGGAGATGAATTGTGATGGACAATCTTGAATTCTTCACAAAGTTCTGTCATCATCTTGTTGTTCAGATTTGAGCCATTGTCGGTGATGATTCTGCTCGGCACACCATACCGACATATGAGATTATTCTTAATGAAGCGCACAACCACCTACTTAGTAACATTAGCATATGAAGCAGCTTCCACCCATTTGGTGAAGTAATCAATTGCTACCAAGATAAAATGGTGTCCATTCGAAGCTTTGTATTCTATCATCCCAATCATGTCAATACCCCACATAGATAAAGGCCACGGGGAAGAAATAACATTTAGAAGTGTCGGAGGCACATGAATCTTGTCCACATAAATCTGGCATTTATGGCACTTCTTTGCAAATTTGTAACAATCAGATTCCATTGTCAGCCAATAGTAACCTGCCCTTAGCATCTTTTTAGCCATCAAGTGTCCATTGGCATGAGTACCAAATGAACCTTCATGAATCTCATGCATCAACATGTCGGCTTCGTGTCTATCCACGCATCTAAGCAAGACCATGTCATAATTTCTCTTGTACAACACATTTTCACTGAGGAAGAAGCTGCCAGCCAATCTTCTCAATGTCTTTTTATCTTTACTCGAAGTGCCAATCGAGTATTCCTGAGTCTGGAGAAAATGTTTGATATCGTAATACCAAGGTTTCTCATATGTTACCTCTTCTATTGTAAACACATGAGCAGGCCTATCCAGTCGCCGAACTATAATTCGAGGTATATCATTCTAAGTATTCACTTGATACATAGAAGCCAGAGTTTCCAGAGCATCCGCCATTTGATTTTCGTCTCTGGGGATGTGATGGAATTCAACTTTATTAAAGAAGGGTAACAATCTTCTAGCATAATCTTTGTAAGGGATCAAGCCGGGGTGACGAGTATCCCACTCTCCTTTAATCTGATTTATTACCAAAGCTGAATCGCCATACACATCTAGAATTTTAATTCTGAGATCAATAGCTTCCTCGAGACCCATGTTGCAAGCCTCATATTCTGCCATATTATTAGTACAATCAAATGTCAACCTTGCAGTAAAAGGAATGTATGATCCATGTGGAGTGACAATCACATCACTAATTCCTTTACCATAAGCATTCACAGCTCCATCAAATATCAAACTCCAGCGAGATTCAGGATCAGGACCTTCCTCAGGCAATGGTTTATCACAATCTTTCACTTTCAGAAACATCACATCCTCATCGGGGAAATCATACTTTACAGACTGATAATCATCAACTGGTTGGTGAGCAAGATAATCTTCCAACACGCTGCTTTTAATAGCTTTTTTAGTGTGGTATTCAATGTCATATTCAGATAACAGCATCTTCCAGCGGGCAATTCTCCCAGTAAGAGCAGGCTTTTCAAAAATGTACTTGATTGGATCCATTTTGGAGATCAACCAAGTAGTGTGATTCAACATATACTGCCGCAAATGTTTTTCCGCCCAGGCCAGAGCATAACATGTCTTTTCCAGCATGGAATACCGTGACTCATAATCAGTAAACTTTTTACTGAGATAATAAATGGCATACTCTTTCTTCCCTGTTTCATCTTGTTGTCCCAGAATACAGCCCATGGAATTATCTAACACTGTCAGATACATAATCAATGGTCTTCCTTCAACATGAGGGAGCAAGATAGGAGGTTTAAGCAAATATTCTTTAATACTTTCAAATTCCCTTTGGTAATCATCTGTCCATACATAACCTTGATCTTTCTTTAACAACTTAATGATTGGTTCACACGTTGCAGTCATGTGGGAAATGAATATGGAAATATAATTCAAATGCCCGAGGAACCCTCTGACTTGCTTTTCAGTTCTCAGTGCTGGAATTTCTTGAATTGCTTTGACTTTATCAGGGTCAACTTTGATCCCTCTCTGGCTAATAATGAAACCCAACAATTTCCTTGACCGAACACCGAAGGTACATTTATTTGGATTCAAGCGGAGACGATACTTCCTCAAACACTGAAATAACTTCAACAAATCTTCTACATGCCCTTCCTCAGTCTGGGATTTATCAATCATATCATAAATATATACCTCAATTTCCTTGTGCATCAAATCATGAAATAGGGTTTTCATAGCCCTCTGGTACGTTGCACCAGCATTCTTCAACCCGAAGGGCATCACTCTGTAACAGAATGTTCCCCAGGGTGTGATAAACGTTATTTTTCCATGTCCTCAAGAGCCATCCTTATTTGATTATACCTGGAAAATCCGTCCATGAACGAGAAAACTTTGAATTTTGTTGTGCTATCCACTAACATATCAATGTGTGGCAATGGAAAATCATCTTTTGGAGTAGCTTTATTTAGATCTCTGTAATCTACGCACATGCGAACTTTTCCATCTTTCTTCGGTGCTGGGACAATATTGGCAATCCACTGAGGGTACACTGATGTCACAAGAAAACCGACATTAATTTTCTTTATCACTTCCTCTTTGATCTTCACTGCCATATTAGGGTGAGTTCTTCGCAACTTCTGTTTGATTGGTGGACACTCTGGCTTCAGTGGAAAACGGTGTTCTACAATATATGTATCTATACCAGGCATATCTTGGTAAGACCAACCAAAAATATCCACATACTCTTTCAACATCTCAATCAACCTGCTCTTCACATCAGGATGTAGCAATTCTCAAATCTTGACTTCCTTCGGATCTTCTTCTGAACCCAAATTGATTACTTCCAATGGCTCTTTATATGGCTGAATGGAATTTTCCCCGCGCTCAAGAAACCGTGAGACCTCTTCTGGAATCTCATCATAGTCTTCTTCTTCGGCCCCATACACAAGACATTCAAAGTTGGGAGAGGGTGCAGGGTCATTGTATTCAACGGGTTTTTTAATTAATCTGCACATATGATTTATGATTGCTTTTAGAAATTGACACATATAACAAGTGATCATGCAGATTGAATTTCAGTTATTATTTATTTTGAAAGGTTTTTTTTCTGATTACCATTTTCCAAGAAAAAAGCAAAAAATAAAAACACAATTTGGGAAACAAAGACAACTTTTATTGTTGATTTTAAAAATCAAAGCACACAGATAAGCCTATACAATATCAATACTTTCACCTTGGACAGAGTGAAAGCTTTTCAAAAAGATTAACAAAACAAATTACTTTGAAACATGTATGCAAGAGGGAATATCAATGGTGATCCAAGTCTGAACCCTAACTTTGTGTGTCACATAATTTGGCATTTCTGACTTTGCTTCATCTTCCACAATGGCATTAATCTCAGAAACAGTTGGATGAAGATAACCCCCGCTAGAAAGATGTCCTGATACTTGCTTGCAGCAGACTTCAGCTTCATACTCTTACTTTTATCATTTTTCACAGAGAACCCCAAGCCAACTTTAGTCTTGTTCGTAGGTGGATCAACAATCTGTCCCCATACGTCGCTATGGACATTACGCACAACCTACTGCACATCCTTAAATGAAGCCATAGAGTTATCATTTCCTCTTATATTATCAATGGATAAAGCTTGGAATTGGGTTCCAACAGTAGCTTCATCCGCCTCTACAATGTTGAAAGAGGACAAATGAGATATCAATAATGCATGTTCTCCATTTATAATTACCACTTTTCCTTCACGTACAAACTTCAGCTTCTGGTGTAAAGTCAAAGTGACAGCCCCTGCCTCATGTATCCATGGTCGTCCTAGCAAGCAGCTATAAGCGGGCCTATATGAATAGGCAAGTCCACTTCACCAATAACAGATTTCGTTGATCCATCAAACGCTTTCACAATAATGCCACTTGGGCGCATGGGCGTTCCTTGATATTTCAACTTCATAAGTGTGCTCCTTGGTATAACGTTCAATGCGGATCCATTATCAATCATCGTATTGGATAGTGAATCATTCTTGCAGTTCATAGAGATGTGGAGGGTCAGGTTGTGATTCCTTCCTTCATCGGGAAATTCATCATCGTAGAAACTCAGGTTATTACATGCTTTAATATTCCCTACTACACTGCTGAATTGGTCTACAGGCATGTCACTTTCCATGAAAGCTTGGTCCAATACCCTTATCAAAGATTCTCTATGAGCGGAGGAGTTCATCAATAAACCAAGATAGATATTTTTGAAGGAGTCTGCAGTAGTTGATTGTTGTACCCCAAAATTTTCCCTCCCATATTCTTCAAGAAATTGCCAAGCCAAGTCACAAAATTCCCCAAGGGTTATGCAGTTCAACTGTCTCCTATGCAGTCAAAACTAGGGTTTGTGTTCTGATCAAGAGAATGAAGTTTTCAAAGGCCCAATCAAGTCTCATATGCCTACAAATATGGTCAAGCATCTTCATATCAAGTTTCAAGGCATTCAGCTCAAAATTGCACAGTCAAAACCCTAGATTGCACTACAGTCAACTGTAGGGGCAAAATGGTCATTTGGCAGTCAAAAGTTCAAATTTTTGGTCAACATATTATTTTGAAGCCACAAACATCATTTGATCAATGCTTGATCATGATTCTCAAAATTTGGCTCAGAAATCATCAAAGATGCAAAAGTTACTATATTTGGACAGCTGAAAAAGTCAACTGAAATTGACCAGGGCATAACTTTCACATGGATTATCAGAAAAATTCCATCCAAAGCTCATTTTGAAGAGAAAGACATTTCCTACAACTCATCTTCATACATCAAGTCCAAGAAATGCTCTCACAAAAAGTTATCAATTTCAACATTATAGGTCATTTTCAAAAGTCAACAAAAAGGGACTTTAAGTCAAAGACCATAACTTGAGATTGGTAAATCAAAATGACATGGGACCAAAGGAATTGGTTAGAGGACTCAAATACCTTTCCAAAATGTCCAAGAACATGTGAAAAGCTTAAAAATTGAGCAAGTTATGCCTTGTGGAAGTTGGGAAATTTTTGGATATTTTGAAAAGTCAACAATGGTTCAAATGACCTAAAATTGCTAATGGGCCCATTTTTCTTCCATGATTCATCATTCCAAGCCTATGCACGACCACTTGGCCCAAAGGGAAGCATTTTCTCATTTTTTATTTATTTATTTGAATTTTTATTTATATTAATACAATTAAATCAATTAAATATGTGAAAAAATATCTAAATGAACCAAACAAATCTTTTTGTACACATTTCAAGGTCAATATTTCGTGCACATGCTGATTAGGAAGAATTGGATTGAATTGATCATAATTGATACAAAAACCATGTGAAAAAGATTGAAAATATAATGGAAAAAAATCAAATCTCCAATCCATGATTACAAGAGATTTTGTTGAATTTTGTTAACCTAATTGCTTCAATACATAAACAGGAATACAAACCTAATGCAAAAACACTAAAAGCTGCGCTCAAGAACAGGTTACAAACTTGAAAATTTTCCACAAAAACTCAAAACTGAAAAGCACTCTAGAGGTCGATTCAAAGCACCATTCTTGTCTCAATAGCTTCCTGAAACCTCACTGAACGTGCTCCAATCAAAAACAACCACAAAAGCTCCAGGAATTGGTACCTGTGACTCAAACTGTATAGCAAAAAATTCATAATCGTATATCATCGTTTAAGCATTTTTACAACATTCTATTCATGGCATCATGTTTGTTTTGAGCTTCTGAAACTAACCATTATGTTTGATTGAATTTTTGCAAGCCATACGCGATTATGCCATAACTGCTTTTTAGGGTTTACAGAGTTTGAAAATTGGGGTTTCCCAAACCAAGTAAAATTAGGATTCCAGACCCATGCCATTGCAATCAACGCATCTGGACGAAGAGATCTTGACCTTCGCGATCAATTTATATACACCCTAGCGCTAGTCGCTATTTTTTCAAAAGCCTTCTAATGAAACGCCTGAAAAACGTTGCCTTTGTGTTTTGTTTACAGGGATGGTGAGGAAGAAGAAGCCGTGTCAAAACGTGATAGGCACATTTGAATTCTCGCGCGCTAATCCACTAATGCTTCGTTTTTCTATTATATTATTTGTTTGTTAATTATATTACAAAAGCGTGAATTGGCATAGTTGGTTGGGGACAACGCTGGTAACCCTCGTGACCTGGGTTCAAGTCCCAGGTCTGTACAATTTCTCATATTATTTTTCTATACATCATTCCATGCAGCGCTCACAGTGAAAAACACCATATTCCCTCACCATCAAGCCATACACGCGTCTAGCTCCATCAATCTAAAGGCCATGGATTGGAGATCATGAAGAACTCCAGTCAACGCTGAAGCAGGCTAGCAAAAAAGTCAAAGAAGGCCATGCTTAATTGGGCCAGACTGTTCCAAGTTACACCACCAATTGGGGCCTGAACCCCCACCCTGGTTTGCAATTCTTATTTTTTTTTTATATACCTTTAAATTATTGTTTATTTATTTTATTGTTTTGCTTTAATTAATTATTTTATTTTAATATTTTCATAAATAGATTAACATGTAATTATTAGTTTTAATTAGGTTACAATTTTAATTTCTTTTAATAACAAAAAATACAAAAATATAGAATTTAGGTTTAATTGTTAATTTTATTCCTTTTAATTTCCTTTTTACAACAATAATATTTATTTTATTTATTTTCATAAATTAAAAATGCATATAAATTAACTTAGGTTTAAATTAGTTAAAATTTTAATATTTTCATAATAAATCTAAAAAACACTAGAATTAGGGTTTACACTTCAAATTTCATTCTAATAAATTCTTCTTCTTTTAAATCTTAAAAAAACATAAAATATTAAAAAAACATTTTCTTTTCAATTTTAATTTCAACCCTTCATTAACCTTAAATTTTTTGCAAAAGGGTCCAACGCCCTCGTTCGTAACTTATTTAATTCGCGTATTTATTTTCTTTCGCTTAATTAATTATGTACATGTCCCAAAGCCTTGTAACAATTTAACTTTTCGCACCGTTATTTTCTTTATTTATTTTCCGTCAAATCGGGTCCGGTTTAATTTTGGCGATGTGGACCCGCGCCATTTGTAATAGTTGTAGATTTATTTTCTTCCCGCAAATATTTAACTGTTAAATAAAAGCATGCAAGAATGAATGGACATAATAAAATCAAGCGTAGATCACAATGAACTTGACAAAAGACAAATGCAAATGAAAACGACACACGAATCGCACACACCACCCCTAGGGTACGCCTCACTGTTGCCTTTCGGAAGGTGATCGTCGAGTAGAGGACGTCTTAGTAAGTCCTCATGATCCGGGAACCTGGCATGAGGGTAGCTTCTAAGGTGTCTTCCCATTGCTCTGGTGATCACCATGTCCCTAAACTCGAATTGACCCGAACACCTCCAACGGTGGTGCTACCTACCTCTCAATGGTGGGATGGCACTACTTTAAGGACATTTACACAGACGAATTCCTTAGGGTAGGTAGACGACTCTAGATACTTGCTCTAATTTCAAAACAAATCAAAAATACTTTTCACACCAACACATTTTCAAAAAGCTTTCGAAAGCAATTTTTCAAACACTCTTGAGGACCGATACAAGAGTCGAACTGGAATTTTCAAAGAAACTTTTTAAAACCCACAGTTGAAAAGCAAACAAACCATTTTTTGAAAACACAAATGAGCAAGTATCTAAGAGCCCATGGATAACCATGGATAGAAAGGGTGCTAACACCTTCCCTTTCTACAACCTACCTCCCGAACCGAGAGCAATCTCTTTAAGGAATTTTTCTGTGCTTTTGTCCTTTCCATTTGGAGAAAATAAAAGACGGTGGCGACTCTTGCTTCCGCGACATTTCGCGAACCAGCGTTAAACAGTCAGTTCCAGATCCACCGATCACAGAACTGGCGACTCTGCTGGGGAAACCTTATAAAGTGAGGTGTACCTTAGGACTAAGTTCATAACTGTGTTTTCAATTGTTTTCCTTGTGTGCTTTAAATTGTGGGTTGCTTGGGAGTTCTATAGATCCTAACCCGGATCTGGGGGATACCTTCTTAGAAAGTAGCAACAAGGCTGTGAGGGAACTGTGTGGGGTATACCGACATGGTTGAAACAGTCTGCTACGTTGATGTGGCACTTTGGTGTGTACCGGTAACCCTTGAGTTCAGTCAAGGAGAGTACGGGGCCTCCGTGTGGTGTCGTGAAGCATCAACAGACCTTAGGAACCTTAATTGAACTATCTTGGCCTCTTTAGGGTAGTGAGATAACTGACTTTGGTGCAGTCCGAGGTTGGTTGATACTCGATACTACACTCGATTGAGGGTTGCTTTCCTGGAATATTTCGGTCGCCAGTTCAGTGGCTAAATCAAAATGATGAACAATGAAAGCAATCCCGTGATATTGGGAACCTTAGAACCCGGTTACTTTGATTAGGACAGGTTGAACCCACCAACTTCAAGAGGGTACTACCCAGACCCCATGCTGGCCTTAAACCTTAAGGGCTTGTCTTGTGTGCCTTGTGTGCCTTACATGTTTGTCTTTGTAAATATCTGTGGTGTGTTTAATCATAGCATCATGACATCATCCAGCATCATATGCATTGACTAACCATTTCAGGGGTTCGGATTTTCATCTTTGTTCTTGTTTTGTAGGACATGGAAACTGTTCGTAGAAAGACAATTCAAGTCAGTCTTGTAAGGGTCCCTCCTCAGCTTAAGGAGCTTATATCCAGGATTCCCGAGAACTCTTCATTCAGTGAAAGGCATGGAAGCCTCATCAGCTTGGTCAACACCAACATTGAGGAAGATATGATAAAGGTCCTGTTCCAGTTCTTTGACCCTCTGCATCACTGTTTCACCTTCTTGGACTATCAGTTGGTACCTACATTGGAGGAGTTCTCCCGGCTCCTGAAGATCCCTATCCTTGATCAGCTACCCTTCAACGGTACAGAAAAGGAACCTAAGCTTGAAGAGATTGCTAAAGCCTTGCACCTACAGTCATCTGACCTCAAGGGACATTGGGAAGTTAGAAGTGGTATCAAAGGGTTCTTAGCCAGGTTTCTGTTTGAAAAGGCCCATGAATGTTGGAACTCCCTTGACTTGCAAGCTTTTGAAGAGGTTGTGGCCCTCCTTGTCTATGGTTTGGTGTTGTTCCCTAACCCAGATCAGCTTATTGATATCAGTGTCGTCCAGATCTTTATGTCCAGGAATCCTATACCTACATTGCTGGGGGACATCCTTCACTCATGTTACACTCGAACCATGAGAAAGAGAGGTGTCCTTATGTGTTGCACTCCTCTCCTGGGAAGGTGGTTTATTTCGCACCTTCCGCAATCAGTCTTGAAGAATGAGCGGGGCTTGAGATGGTCACAACGGTTGATGACTCTTACACATGCAGATATACATTGGTGTCCTAGGTCCAGAGAGGATGTCACTATCATCGATCATTGCGGAGAGTACCCTAATGTTCCTTTACTTGGAATCATAGGAGGTATTACTTATAGCCCATGCCTGGCTTGGAGACAGTTTGGTTATGCTCGAAGGGATGGTCCTCATGACATGTTAATTCCTGACATAGTTTTTGACTTCGACAATGATACTCAAGAACTTCGCCAGAGATTTATCAGAGCTTGGAGGATGCCCAGTAGGATAGACAGCAAGACACTGGGGCACAGGAACTCCATCCCTTTGGAGCCTTATCTCAAATGGGTACGCGCCCGCTCTCAGAAGTTAGTGATGCCTTATCCTCACATGCTCCCAGTAATCAAAGAACCTGTCTTGGAAGGGGAAGTGTCCTACACTATTCAGCACCCTGATATGCCCACATCCTGGGAAGAGATGCAGAAGAGCTGGATCCAGCTTAAGGAAGAAAGGAATTCTCTTGAGACTAATCTGCATGCCAGTGAAAAGAAGGTCTTGGAGCTCACTCGCCTGTTGCATGAGGAGAGGAACCTCAACACCTACATAGCTCCGAAGAGGATGCGCAGTGTATTCTGGGATTGATTTGCTTTTTGTACTTTTGCCTATGAGGCTCTGATGTATCAAACAATGATTTCTTTAATGATAACGGGTGTTCCTTTTTTGTCTATAACGAATTTGAACTTTCGAACCCTTGAATGCATTGCATACACATTTCATACATCATGTGCATAGCAGGTTTTTCCTCTTTTCAGGTTGCTTACAGTTCTTCGCTGTTTATTTCAGCATCATGAATCCCGAATCTGCATCAACCGAGACATCAATCAAGGCTCTTCAGGCGCAGAATGCGCAGTTTCAAGAACTAATCAAGGGTCTGGCTAAAGGCCAAGAAGAACTGAAGGCTATGCTCCTGAAGAAGGAGAAGAAGAAGAAGAGAAGAACTGTTCTGTTCAACTCGGGCCGAAGGTTCGGCAATACTCTGCAGCATGAAGAGGCTGGTTCTTCTATTGGCAAGAGTCCTTCTCAGGCAGAAGTAAAGGTTCCTAGTCCGGTCGTCTCCGACAACGAGACAGATTTTGATGAAGAGCAATACCCTCCTGCAGATGACAGATACAAGCAACTGGAGGATAGGTTGAAGGCTATGGAGGTTCAACAGGCACCTGGGCTGGATTTCGGAGATCTGGGTTTGTCGACTGGTGTGATTATCCCCCATAAGTTCAAAGCACCATCCTTCTCCAAATATGACGGGGCGTCTTGTCCCAAGCTGCATTTAAGGTCCTACGTTCGGAAAATTCAGCCATACTCTGCGGATAAGAATTTATGGATCTACTTCTTCCAGGAGAGTCTTTCAGGGACTCATCTCGAATGGTTCTATCAGCTGGATGGGACCAAAGTTCGTAACTGGGAGGAGTTGGCTACTGCTTTCTACAAGCAGTATCAATATAATGCCGACCTTGCCCCCACACGTACCCAACTCCAGGGTATGGCGTTAGGTGCAAGCGAAGGTTTTAAGGAGTACGCTCAGAAGTGGAGAGACCTGGCTGGCAGGGTGCAGCCACCATTGACTGATCGGGAGCTGGTTGACATGTTCTTAGGGACCCTATCTGGGCCGTTTTTCAACCATCTCATTGGGAATTCTTCTGCTGGGTTCACTGATTTGATTCTGACTGGAGAACGAATTGAAGCTGGGCTGAAGTCTGGGAAGATTGCAAAGGGTGCATCATCTAGTTCGGAAAAGAAACCATTCAAGAAGGAGTCTAGTGCCGTGTATGGTTCTAGGAAATCAGAGAGACCTGAGCACCGCCAATCTGTCAGTGCGGTGATGATTGCTAAGCCTGCTGCCGCTCCCCGGCCAAACAATTCTCAAAGGGCTGAAAGACCCCGGAGGGAGTTTACCCGGTTAAACATGACCCTATCGCAGATCCTGCCACAGTTGCTCGCAACCAATTTGGTGACTGTCAGGGAAGCTCCAAAGTTCCCTAATACTACGTCTCCCAAGTACAACCCGAATGCTCGTTGTGCTTACCACTCAGATAGCCCGGGGCACCCTACCGATGACTGTTGGGCACTAAAGAACAAGCTACAGGACCTCATTGACGCTAAGGAGGTACAGTTTGAGGCATCTGACAAGCCTAATGTGGTGACAGCTCCCCTGCCTGCTCATGGAGTTAATGCTATAGGGGATGAAGAGGAAGTTGATGAAGCTGAGTTTGATAGCTGGATCTACCCGGCAACTGACGAAGGACTTAACAATTGGAGCGCAAAGGACAATCTCCCTGTTTCTTTTGTTACTAAGTAATGAATTCCTATGTTTTGTTATTTTGTAATAAACAATGATAAACTCTATGGCCCGGTGTCTTACCCGAGGCACCGTGGTTCTATTTGTGAGGGCATACAAACTGTCATTTTATACATCATGAATGAAAATCTTGGACGTTTTTCGCATTGCAAATATTGCGTTCCTTTTCTGTCTTTCTTTTCCTTTACATAATTTTCAAAAACAGCTGTATTTATACACACACTCACTCATACAGGTTTCAATCCACTCTGGATCTTACTGATAACAACTCTGCTACTGCCAATTATGACTTCGAAAATCCGATCAACTTAGCCGAAGACGAAGGTGAAGATGATTGCGAAGTGCCTGGCGAGCTTGCTAGACTGTTGCTTCAGGAAGAGAGGGCAATTCAACCCCATGAAGAGCCAGTGGAAACAATAAACCTGGGTACTGAAGCAGACAGGAGAGAAGTAAAGATTGGTGCCAACCTAGAGCTCAGCGTGAAGCAACGGTTAACCAAGATGCTGCATGATTATACGGAGATCTTTGCCTGGTCCTACGAAGACATGCCAGGGTTGGATACCGACATTGTGGTCCATCACTTGCCGACTAAGGAAGACTGCCCTCCAGTTAAGCAAAAGGTTCGTCGGATGCGTCCAGAGATGTCCGAAAAGATTAAAGCCGAGGTCATGAAACAGTTTGATGTCGGGTTCCTTGCAGTAACTTCTTACCCGCAGTGGGTCGCTAATGTGGTGCCGGTACCTAAGAAGGACGGTAAGGTCAGAATGTGTGTTGATTACAGGGATCTGAACAGGGCCAGCCCCAAGGATGACTTCCCCTTACCTCACATTGATGTCCTTGTTGATAATACAGCTCAGCACAAGGTATTCTCTTTCATGGATGGCTTTTCAGGTTACAATCAGATTAAGATGGCACCTAAAGACATGGAAAAGACTACATTTGTTACTCAGTGGGGCACCTTCTGTTACAAGGTCATGCCATTCGGGTTAAAGAACGCTGGGGCAACCTACCAACGTGCCATGGTTGCCTTATTTCATGATATGATCCATCATGAGATAGAAGTGTATGTGGACGACATGATCGCTAGGTCCCAGACTGAGGAAGAGCATCTAGACCATCTGCAGAAGTTGTTTGACCGTTTGAAACTATACAAGCTGAGATTGAACCCGAACAAGTGCACCTTCGGGGTAAGATCTGGAAAGTTGCTAGGCTTCGTGGTCAGTGATAAAGGTATTCAGGTGGACCCTGCTAAGGTCAAAGCTATTCAAGAGATTCCAGTTCCCAAGACAGAGAAGGAAGTCAGAGGCTTTTTAGGACGCCTGAATTACATCGCTCGATTCATCTCACATCTGACTGCTACCTGTGAACCAATCTTCAAGCTGCTGAAGAAAGATCAGGTAGTACGTTGGAACGATGAATGTCAGGCTGCTTTTGACAGAATCAAAGAGTATCTCCAAGAACCACCCATCCTTATGCCACCGGTTGAAGGGAGACCTCTGATACTATATCTGACAGTGCTGGATAACTCAATGGGGTGTGTGCTGGGGCAGCATGACGAGTCTGGCCGAAAAGAGCATGCCATTTATTACCTTAGCAAAAAGTTTACCGACTGTGAGACCCGATACTCACTGCTTGAGAAAACTTGCTGCGCTTTGGTATGGGCTGCTCGCCGGCTGAGACAGTATATGCTGACTCACACTACCTTGTTGATCTCAAAAATGGATCCTATAAAGTACATATTCGAAAAGCCTGCTCTGTCTGGGAGAATCGCAAGATGGCAAATGATCTTGACGGAATACGACATTCAGTACACAACCCAGAAAGCCATCAAGGGGAGTGTATTGGCAGACCACTTAGCTCATCAAGCTGTAGATGACTACCAATCAATGAACTTCGAGTTTCCGGATGAAAGCATCATGATAGTAACAGATTGTGAAGTACCTGGACCGGATGAAGGACCTGAGCCAGGATCCCGATGGTCTATGCACTTTGACGGAGCTTCTAATGCTTTGGGAAATGGTATCGGTGCCATAATCATATCTCCACAAGGTACTCATACTCCACTCACTGCCCGGCTGTGTTTCAACTGTACCAACAACATGGCGGAGTATGAGGCGTGTATCATGGGTCTTCAAGCTGCGATCGACCTAAGGATCAAATTTCTAAGTGTCTTCGGAGATTCTGCTCTTGTGATCAATCAGATCAACGGAGAGTGGGATACGAAACATCCAAACTTGATTCCTTACAGAGAATGTGTGTTGACCCTGATTCCCCACTTTACAGAGATAACCTTCGAGCACTTTCCAAGAGAAGAGAATCAGTTAGCGGACGCGTTAGCTACAATGTCTTCAATGTTCAAGGTCAAATGGGATAATGAGGCTCCCCGAATCATCATCTGGAAACTGGACGAACCGGCATACTGTTGTGATCTCGAAACTGAAGTGGTAACTGAGAAGCCTTGGTACCATGAAGTGAAGAGATATTTGGAAGTTCAGGAATACCCTGAAGGTGCCTCTGTCAATGATAAGAAATTCCTGAGGAGGTTTGCAGCCAAGTTCTTCCTAAGCAACGGCATCTTGTACAAGAGAAACCATGATTCAACCTTACTGCGTTGTGTGAACAAAACTGAAGCAGAACGGATCATGGAAGAGCTACATGAAGGGACCTTTGGTACACATTCCAGTGGACATACAATGGCTAAAAAGATCCTACGGGCAGGATATTACTGGTCCACAATGGAAGCTGACTGTTACCAACATTCCAGGACATGCCACAAGTGTCAGATTTATGCAGACAAGGTGCATGTTCCTCCGGTTCCCCTGAATGTTCTGACTGCGCCTTGGCCATTTGCGATGTGGGGCATAGACATGATCGGTGAGATAAAACCTACGGCGTCTAATGGACATCGCTTCATCCTAGTGGCGATCGATTATTTTACAAAGTGGGTTGAGGCAGCATCCTATGCTACGGTAACCAAGACTGTTGTGGCACGGTTTATTCGACACAATCTGATCTGTCGGTACAGTGTCCCTGAGCGGATTATTACAGACAACGGTACCAATCTGAACAACAAGATGATCGCTGAGCTCTGCGAACGGTTCAAGATACAGCACCACAATTCTTCTCCTTACAGACCGAAGATGAATGGGGCTGTAGAAGCGGCAAATAAGAACATCAAGAAAATCGTGCAGAAAATGACAGTGACCTACAAAGATTGGCACGAGATGTTACCGTTCGCTCTACATGGGTACCGTACCTCAGCTAGGACGTCAACCGGGGCAACTCCTTTCTCTCTGGTTTATGGTATGGAGGCAGTCTTGCCGATCGAAGTGCAAATACCCTCTCTCCGGATAATGAAGGATGCAAATCTGAACGAAGATGATTGGATCCAGACACGACTTGATCAACTCAACCTCATTGACGAAAAGAGACTTGCTGCTATCTGTCATGGTCAGACGTATCAGAAACGGATGATCAGGGCATTTAACAAAAAATTCAGACCACAGGAATATCAAGTTGGGGATCTGGTAATCAAGAGAATCATCCTTCCTCAGAGTGATCCAAGGGGCAAATGGACCCCTACGTACGAAGGGCCATTTGTGGTTAAGCATGTGTTCTCAGGAGGAGCAATGACATTAACCAACATGTATGGTGACGACCTTCCTCACCCCGCTAATGCTGACATAGTTAAAAAATACTACGCATGAAAAAAAGACCCGCTAGGCTGACATGCCTAGGCAAAAATTAGGGCTTCCCGTCGAACCAAAAGGGTTCGGGCAAAATGAAGGGATGAAAATGAAAAAAATATGTACACCCGGCAAGTCAAAAACCTGAAAAGGCGGCTTGGGCAAAAATGGGTATCCCGGTGGACTGAAAACCCGAAAGGGCGGTCCAGGCAAAAATTAGGGATAAAGCGTAATACTATGTCTCATTGGATCACTTTGCATCCAGAATCCGGTATCTGCATCAAGTTCAGACGGCAACGATCAGTCAGCTTCACCTTCAACCAAGGTCATCAAGTGATGAGACGCTCGGAGTTATAAAGGCGATAGCAGAGTTGAAACCCAGTGGGATCATTCACTTCACACAGTTGTTTTATTTTCTTTTGTACAAAACTTGTATAAACTCTTTTGTTCGGCGACATTCCTCTTACTAGGACGTCAGCCTCTTGTACACAAAACGCCTATTCACAGGCCATTCAAAAATCAATACAAATATATTTTCAGTTAAACGTGCCAAGTGTTTTTCTTTTTCTGTTTTGTTTTGCGAAGAACGTCCAAGGTTCAATTTGTGATATATGCATTGACAGTAATTTGCTAACTCATAAATATTTGCATACGAAATAAAGGAGTTAATTGCAGGTGACACTAGAAACAGGGGCAATAAAAGAGTTGTCTGAGCAGTCTAATTGTTCTATCCCCCAAGGTACCAAGGTAGGTTCAGCTAAAGAACGCGACCAGTACATCCTAATTCCCCAGGGAGTGAGCCAACAAAAGTGCATTCTTCTCCAAGCAGAGCTATCAAATCTCAAGGAAATTGAATATCCTCCAGTAGATCTCAATACTCCCCCAGCAGCAATACATATATTCTTAACAAGCATCCCCGGCAGTCTTGGCCTAAAGATTGTTCCCCGGCGGTATACCAACGCTCAAAGGAATCACTTTCCCCAGCAGATCAAAAATTCCCCAGGAGAGTCTAATCTGATTCCCCAGGAAGATGGAATCCATATCCCCAAGCAGTAAGCTTATCCCCAGTATATTCTGGAAGCTTATCCCTCTCAGAGCACGAACGCGTCGTCCGGCTTGATTTAAAGAGTTATTTCCTTAACAGGATATAACTGGGTTATCCTCAGCCAAAAGCCATGGAAAGAGCGTCCCCGACGAAGTTCTTTTACCCCCAAGCGAAGTCCATTAACACTTCCAACAACAAGGGTATCCCCAGCAAATTATTATCAACGTTCAGTAAAGCATCTCTCTCCCCACAGAGTATTGCTTCCCAGCATGGTCGCTAGAGCATCTTTTCTCCCCGCAGAATCTTCCATTTGCCAAGTTTATTCCGCAACGGAGTCATCTTCTCCTACCGGTATTCTTGCAGTTATCATCCCCAGCGGAGGCAAAAGCTATTTTTAAAATCAGCCCAGGATACGACTTCCCGGCACCCGTCAAAGAGTTTACTTTCTTAGACGAAAAACATATTCATAAAACATCACATACATCATTATAGCATGCATAAACGCATCATACAAATCTCATTTAGGTTGAGAACATCATCGCATGATCCATATCATGCATTGCATATGACTGATCTTTACCTTTCAGGAAAGACGCAGTTAAAATACTCAAACATATTTCAAAGTCTTCTCTAGTCCAGCTAAATCGACTCCCAACATATTTTTCTGATAAAGACTCAGCAGAAGTTATAGTCCCCTCTCCGACAAGTGCGTGAGGTGGTAATTCCTTCTTCAGATGTTTCCCTCTCCGACGATGAGTGTGAGGTGATAGTCTCCTATGGTCCCCTCTCCGGCAAGTGCGTGAGGTGGTAATTCCTTCTTCAGATGTTTCCCTCTCCGACGATGAGTGTGAGGTGATAGTCTCTTATGGTCCCCTCTCCGGCAAGTGCGTGAGGTGGTAATTCCTTCTTCAGATGTTTCCGTCTCCGACGATGAGTGTGAGGTGATAGTCTCCTATGGTCCCCTCTCCGACAAGTGCGTGAGGTGGTAAGTCCTTTTCAGATGGTTCCCTCTCCGACGATGAGTGTGAGGTGATAGTCTCTTATGTTTCCCTCTCCGACGGTGTGTGAGGTGACAATTCCTTTTCCTATGATTCCCTCTCCGACGGCGAGTGAGGTGATTCCCTTTCAGCTTATAATAGCCTATGGTTCTCGTTATTGCAAAGATGGTAATTCCCGCCAAGATTTTTCTCAACGAGCGTTGTTGAAGCTAAAATCACCCAAAGTTCTCTTACCATTCATGCTAAGGCAGTAACCATACCTAGTTCATTCATCATCTTGTGAAGCTCCAGGTTCAGCTCCTGTAACCAAGCAGGACATATCCA
This sequence comes from Vicia faba, assembly GCA_948472305.1. Lineage (NCBI taxonomy): Eukaryota > Viridiplantae > Streptophyta > Magnoliopsida > Fabales > Fabaceae > Vicia > Vicia faba. The sequence goes on from OX451738.1 coordinate 1,238,901,492, forward strand.
TGCCAAGCATCTAAAATCAGCTCTTGCAATGTGTCAGGTATTCATTTTTCTTTTGCAGGTATGCAGGTTCTCGCTAAGGAATCTCCTACGCGATCAGCATCCAGATGGCATCTATAAGCCCATCACCCTATCCAGCAACCTCTAAATGGCATCTATAAGCCCATTCCCATCACACTGCTAACATGTGAGCGCAAATTTCTGGGCACTCTAGTGTCCAATCATCTTCTACCCTCGGATTACGAAAGGCACGTCAGCCAATCTGCATCCTCAGGTCTAAGAAGATTGAACAGGGGCAACTGTTGTACCCCAAAATTTGCCCTCCCATATTCTTCAAGAAATTGCCAAGCCAAGTCACAAAATTCCCCAAGGGTTATGCAGTTCAACTGTCTCCTATGCAGTCAAAACTAGGGTTTGTGTTCTGATCAAGAGAATGAAGTTTTCAAAGGCCCAATCAAGTCTCATATGCCTACAAATATGGTCAAGCATCTTCATATCAAGTTTCAAGGCATTCAGCTCAAAATTGCACAGTCAAAACCCTAGATTGCACTACAGTCAACTGTAGGGGCAAAATGGTCATTTGGCAGTCAAAAGTTCAAATTTTTGGTCAACATATTATTTTGAAGCCACAAACATCATTTGATCAATGCTTGATCATGATTCTCAAAATTTGGCTCAGAAATCATCAAAGATGCAAAAGTTACTATATTTGGACAGCTGAAAAAGTCAACTGAAATTGACCAGGGCATAACTTTCACATGGATTATCAGAAAAATTCCATCCAAAGCTCATTTTGAAGAGAAAGACATTTCCTACAACTCATCTTCATACATCAAGTCCAAGAAATGCTCTCACAAAAAGTTATCAATTTCAACATTATAGGTCATTTTCAAAAGTCAACAAAAAGGGACTTTAAGTCAAAGACCATAACTTGAGATTGGTAAATCAAAATGACATGGGACCAAAGGCATTGGTTAGAGGACTCAAATACCTTTCCAAAATGTCCAAGAACATGTGAAAAGCTTAAAAATTGAGCAAGTTATGCCTTGTGGAAGTTGGGAAATTTTTGGATATTTTGAAAAGTCAACAATGGTTCAAATGACCTAAAATTGCTAATGGGCCCATTTTTCTTCCATGATTCATCATTCCAAGCCTATGCACGACCACTTGGCCCAAAGGGAAGCATTTTCTCATTTTTTATTTATTTATTTGAATTTTTATTTATATTAATACAATTAAATCAATTAAATATGTGAAAAAATATCTAAATGAACCAAACAAATCTTTTTGTACACATTTCAAGGTCAATATTTCGTGCACATGCTGATTAGGAAGAATTGGATTGAATTGATCATAATTGATACAAAAACCATGTGAAAAAGATTGAAAATATAATGGAAAAAAATCAAATCTCCAATCCATGATTACAAGAGATTTTGTTGAATTTTGTTAACCTAATTGCTTCAATACATAAACAGGAATACAAACCTAATGCAAAAACACTAAAAGCTGCGCTCAAGAACAGGTTACAAACTTGAAAATTTTCCACAAAAACTCAAAACTGAAAAGCACTCTAGAGGACGATTCAAAGCACCATTCTTGTCTCAATAGCTTCCTGAAACCTCACTGAACGTGCTCCAATCAAAAACAACCACAAAAGCTCCAGGAATTGGTACCTGTGACTCAAACTGTATAGCAAAAAATTCATAATCGTATATCATCGTTTAAGCATTTTTACAACATTCTATTCATGGCATCATGTTTGTTTTGAGCTTCTGAAACTAACCATTATGTTTGATTGAATTTTTGCAAGCCATACGTGATTATGCCATAACTGCTTTTTAGGGTTTACAGAGTTTGAAAATTGGGGTTTCCCAAACCAAGTAAAATTAGGATTCCAGACCCATGCCATTGCAATCAACGCATCTGGACGAAGAGATCTTGACCTTCGCGATCAATTTATATACACCCTAGCGCTAGTCGCTATTTTTTCAAAAGCCTTCTAATGAAACGCCTGAAAAACGTTGCCTTTGTGTTTTGTTTACAGGGATGGTGAGGAAGAAGAAGCCGTGTCAAAACGTGATAGGCACATTTGAATTCTCGCGCGCTAATCCACTAATGCTTCGTTTTTCTATTATATTATTTGTTTGTTAATTATATTACAAAAGCGTGAATTGGCATAGTTGGTTGGGGACTACGCTGGTAACCCTCGTGACCTGGGTTCAAGTCCCAGGTCTGTACAATTTCTCATATTATTTTTCTATACATCATTCCATGCAGCGCTCACAGTGAAAAACACCATATTCCCTCACCATCAAGCCATACACGCGTCTAGCTCCATCAATCTAAAGGCCATGGATTGGAGATCATGAAGAACTCCAGTCAACGCTGAAGCAGGCTAGCAAAAAAGTCAAAGAAGGCCATGCTTAATTGGGCCAGACTGTTCCAAGTTACACCTCCAATTGGGGCCTGAACCCCCACCCTGGTTTGCAATTCTTATTTTTTTTTTTATATACCTTTAAATTATTGTTTATTTATTTTATTGTTTTGCTTTAATTAATTATTTTATTTTAATATTTTCATAAATAGATTAACATGTAATTATTAGTTTTAATTAGGTTACAATTTTAATTTCTTTTAATAACAAAAAATACAAAAATATAGAATTTAGGTTTAATTGTTAATTTTATTCCTTTTAATTTCCTTTTTACAACAATAATATTTATTTTATTTATTTTCATAAATTAAAAATGCATATAAATTAACTTAGGTTTAAATTAGTTAAAATTTTAATATTTTCATAATAAATCTAAAAAACACTAGAATTAGGGTTTACACTTCAAATTTCATTCTAATAAATTCTTCTTCTTTTAAATCTTAAAAAAACATAAAATATTAAAAAAACATTTTCTTTTCAATTTTAATTTCAACCCTTCATTAACCTTAAATTTTTTGCAAAAGGGTCCAACGCCCTCGTTCGTAACTTATTTAATTCGCGTATTTATTTTCTTTCGCTTAATTAATTATGTACATGTCCCAAAGCCTTGTAACAATTTAACTTTTCGCACCGTTATTTTCTTTATTTATTTTCCGTCAAATCGGGTCCGGTTTAATTTTGGCGATATGGACCCGCGCCATTTGTAATAGTTGTAGATTTATTTTCTTCCCGCAAATATTTAACTGTTAAATAAAAGCATGCAAGAATGAATGGACATAATAAAATCAAGCGTAGATCACAATGAACTTGACAAAAGACAAATGCAAATGAAAACGACACACGAATCGCACACACCACCCCTAGGGTACGCCTCACTGTTGCCTTTCGAAAGGTGATCGTCGAGTAGAGGACGTCTTAGTAAGTCCTCATGATCCGGGAACCTGGCATGAGGGTAGCTTCTAAGGTGTCTTCCCATTGCTCTGGTGATCATCATGTCCCTAAACTCGAATTGACCCGAACACCTCCAACGGTGGTGCTACCTACCTCTCAATGGTGGGATGGCACTACTTTAAGGACATTTACACAGACGAATTCCTTAGGGTAGGTAGACGACTCTAGATACTTGCTCTAATTTCAAAACAAATCAAAAATACTTTTCACACCAACACATTTTCAAAAAGCTTTCGAAAGCAATTTTTCAAACACTCTTGAGGACCGATACAAGAGTCGAACTGGAATTTTCAAAGAAACTTTTTAAAACCCACAGTTGAAAAGCAAACAAACCATTTTTTGAAAACACAAATGAGCAAGTATCTAAGAGCCCATGGATAACCATGGATAGAAAGGGTGCTAACACCTTCCCTTTCTATAACCTACCTCCCGAACCGAGAGCAATCTCTTTAAGGAATTTTTCTGTGCTTTTGTCCTTTCCATTTGGAGAAAATAAAAGACGGTGGCGACTCTTGCTTCCGCGACATTTCGCGAACCAGCGTTAAACAGTCAGTTCCAGATCCACCGATCACATTGATCTACAACTCTGTAGTCGCTCATCTTGATTATCTTCAAAATATCATCCACCTCTTTTTCTAGCGTAGCTCCACTAGATTCACCCACTGCCTTCTCGGGTTCAACATTTTCAACAATTTTCTTTCCAGTACTAACATCCCACAAACAACTGGTGCAAATCCACGACCACTACGGGTCACTCTGCTAGTCTCAGCAATATTTCCAACATTGGGCATTGGCTGGATGGGAACTTCCATACCATCCTCTAAGATTGTAGCATTATATTTGTAGGGTACCGCCTTGTCTGACTTGTAGGGGACAGGACCCGGCAAACTAATCACCAGTGGAGTAATAGTTGGCTTGCTATGATATTCAACTTCAAAAGGGGTAGGCGCATCAAAACAAGGCACAATAACATTTACTCCCTCTTCAACATATTCAGTCATTACAGAGTCATCTCTAGAAAACAAATCTTCATCTGAGGAGAAGAACTCATCCGCATAGGCATACTCATCATCTGACTCTTCTTCATCCAAACAAACCTCAATCATATCAACTTCGTGGTAATCATCCCTTTGGCATGTAACCTTGATAGTTCCATTATCCAACAACAATTGAACACCTTTATTTACAATTGAATATCCTCGAGAATCCTGGTTGCAAATTCGACAAGATCCATACTGATGTTCTACCTAATCAGCCATGTGGCAGAAAGTAGCATGCAATTGTATAAGATCCTCATTCATATATTCCACATTAAAGATTCTGAACTCTCCAGGACATCCAGGAACCATGTTTACTTCCTCTTCATACTCTGCCCTAGGCCTGATTATATGGATGAGACCCTCATCCATCATCTCCTACAAATCAGCCTTTATCTTGTCACAACCTTGTATATTCGTACTGCAAATAGCACAACCGGCATGGTCATGCGTATATTAGCTAAATTCACAGAGGTCTGCATGCATTTTTACCAAATCTCCTCTAACCAAATTAATATCAAAAATCTGGAAGTCGCCTGGACAATCGGCCACCATGTTCACATCATTTTCTCCTTCATGCTTTGGTAGAGGATTATCTTTCACGTTAGGGCCAACATCCTTGAAAGATAATGTGATCGGTGGGAATGAGAACTGACTGTTTTGGAATGCTGGTTCGTGTTTGCGTTTGTTTTCGCAAAATGCCGCGGTAAGCAAGAGTCGCCATCGTCTTTTATTTTATCCAATAAGGAAAGGACAAAAGCACAGAAAAATTCCTTTTCGAGATGTTTCTCGGGTTTGGGAGGTAGATTATAGAAAGGGAAGGTGTTAGCACCCTTTCTATCTGTGGTTATCCACAGGCTCTTAGGTACTTGCTCACTATGTTTTCAAAAGTTTGCTTTTCTTTGTGTTTGTGGGTTTTGAAAAGAGTTTTGTTTTTGAAGAGAGTGTAAGTGCGAAAAGTTTTGTTTTATTTTTTAAAAGGAGCAAGTACTTAAGAACATCTACCTACTCAAAAAGGAATTAGACTGTGCAAGTGTCCTTTAGACAATGCCATCCCACTATTGAGGAGTAGGTAGCATCGTCGTTGGAGTTTTCGGGTCAATTCGATTTAAGGGACGTGTGGTCACTAAAGCAAAGTTAGGACGCCTTAGTGGTAACCCTAACGTCTTAGATCATTTTATCTGAGGCAACCGTTTCGAGGCAACTTATGATCTTTAGAAAAAAGGGCGACCTCTAAAACATCTTATACTCAATGACCACGTTCGAGGCAACCAAGTGAGGTGTACCCTAAGAGTGACATGTGCGAGTGTGTCAATTTTCAGTTTATATTATCTTTACATGTCATGGTGAGCTACTGTTGATTTTAAGTCAGGATACATCTTGTCATGTAATCCTAGTTAGCATACATCTAAACAGTTAATATATGTACAGGAATTTAAAGTGCGGGAATTGTAAATCCTACGCTATTACAAGGCTTCGGGGAGGGGGGTTATTTACATGTCCAAAATTGGGGGAATAAAGCAGTAAAGTGTAAAAGTCTTAGTTAAGCTATTACAAACCAGTAGGCAGTTACAATAAAATAAACACGCGCGTATCTGAAAATAACCTCTAAAAATCCTAAGAATAAAATATTTTTGTTGTTTTATTTTATTTTGGGAAAATGATCTAAATCTTCTTAATTTTAGTTTTTTGAGAAAATGTTAAGATAATTAAATGATTAATTGACAAAGTTAATTTAATAGAAAAAACTAGCCTAATGTTTTTGTGGTTTTTCTTTTAATTGATTTTATGTTGATTAAAAAAAGAAATAAAATAGTCAAAACAAAGATGAAATCGAAGGAAACAGGTAGTAAATAAAAAAAAGGTATAATTCTGGAGGCCTGGATCGAAAGAGGTGTGGGCTGTCTTTCGACCCAGTGAAGAGGCTTGATTGAAGGTACATGAGGGGCTGCACTTTGGGGATGTTCGGTCTGGATATGTCATCCTTCGATCTGGAAATCCTGGATCCCGTTTGAAGCTAAGCTGCTAAGCTTTGAAACTCTGAACAGGATTCTGAGAATACATTTCCTGCAAAACGAGACAAATGTTAAAGGTCCAGGGGGGATTTTACCCCCCTGATTCGAATCTCCTCCCAATTCGGATCTGCTAAATCTGGATCTGGGTTTGTTTTATCCTGAGATTCGAAGGAGAAACTCAGATCGTGCCCAAGCAATGGCACAATCTCATCTTTGCGCTGTAGCTTACATGCAACATAATCAGTAATAACAGGAATACATATGCAATGTGTACTTAAATGTCATGAAGGTGAAATTTTGGTTTTGCAAACCCTTACCAATTAAAGATGTATGGTCTGTGGCGCTGGGTGTGGAGATGTTCGTTGGATGGCTGCTTTGGCTTGGATGAAAATGCTGATAACCTTTGGTGGGTTGTGGGCAGCGTATCTCCAAATCCTCCCTGTTTCTTTTCTTTTCTCTATTTTTTGTGTTTTTCCCGTCCTCTGTAATGTGTCACTGGCCTCCTATTTATAGGAGCGTGAGGGTGCATGAAAATGGCAAGGGACAGCCATTTAACCAGGCCTTTAAAGCCATGAGACAAGAATCAGACACATTAAAATATTTCCTTTTTTGAAATATTCATGTCTCTTTGGAATCTGGAATGAACCTGGACACTTTTGATTTTCGAATGCCTTCAATCCATGCTCTTCGATTGGTCTTGAGTTGAACAGAATCACTCTGGTCGAATCAGCTTTTGTGGAGTTAGGAACAGAAAAGGCAAGAATCTGGCCTTTAACTCAGGAATTGAATCCACAATCAGCATTTAATTATTTCTATGTTTGCAAGGGAAACATGCCATTTTCTCATGTTCAGTGTACCTGGACATGTTTTTTTGAGTGCCCTCTTGATGGCCTCTTTCGAATGGCCTGGAAGGAGTTCTTTAAATGGCCCTTGTTCAAATACCAATCGAAGGGTATTTATTGAAATATCAATCGAAGAGTCCTTTGCTACGCCAATCGAAAGATCTTGTTCAGATACCAATCGAAGGCTACTAATTAAAATTCCAATCGAAAGACACTGCTACAACACCAATCGAAAGGTGTTGTTCATGCTAATCAAAGGACATGGTTAACATGCCTGTCGAAGCTGCCTTGACACAATGCTAAAGCGAAGGATCCCTTGGCATGCCAACTGAAAGGCTTGGCCCAGGGTGCCAAATGAAAAGGTCTTCCAGAATTTTGATCGAAGGTCTTGACATAGTGCCAATCGAAGTGCTTGTCCATAATGCCAATCGAAAGGCTCCTTCAGAATACTAATCGAAAGGTCTTTCAGAATGCCAATCGAAGGCCTTGACATAATGCCAATCGAAGTGCTTGCCCATAATGCCAATCGAGAGGCTCCTTCAGAATACCAATCGAAGGGTCTTTCAGAATGCCAATCGAAGGGTCTTTCAGAATGCCAATCGAAGGCCTTGACATAATGCAAATCGAAGTGCTTGTCCATAATGCCAATCGAAAGGCTCCTTCAGAATACCAATTGAAGGGTCTTTCAGAATGCCAATCGAAAGGTACTTAAAGCACCTCTCAAAATTTTCTTTTTCCTTAGGCAAGGGTTTCTGGTCAACCATGTAGGGGGAAGACTTTGGAAAACATGAGAGGGCAAATTTTGGGGTACAACAGTTGCCCCTGTTCAATCTTCTTAAACCTGAGGATGTAGATTGGCTTGCGTGCCTTTCGTGATCCGAAGGTGGAAGATGATTGAACACTAGAGTGCCCAGAAATTTGCACTCGCATGGTGTAGTATCAGCATTGTGATGTCGGGAATGGGCTTACAGATGCCATTTGGAGATTGTTGGTAGGAGGATGGGCTTATAGATGCCATCTGCAGGAGTGTCGATCGCATAAGAGATTCCTTAGCGAGAACTTGCATACCTGTTGTTTGTAGAAGATTCCGCTGGGGAAGTCTAACTTTGTTGAGATTTAGGAACCTACATGTACTTCAACTGAGAGAATGCTTCAGCTGAGTTTTAAGAACCTGTTCATAATTCAATTGGGGGGAAACATCTTCATCAAGATCTAGGAACTTTCTCGTGCTCACCGGGAGTATACCGTTGAGGTTATAGAACTCGTCCATACTATGACGGAGGAAAACATCAAGATCTAGGAACTGACTCGTGAAGGAGTCTGGAATAAGTATCAGAATGTCAGCCATATCTGGGTCGCATCTGAACCGAGAAGGAACCTGGGTAAGGTTGCTTTGTGAGGAGTTTGGGTAAAACTATATCGGGAAAGAGAAGGAACCTAGGTAAGGTTGTTCCAGGATGAGTCTAGGTGAAACTTCATCAGGAAAGAGAAGGAACCTAGGTAAGGTTACTCCAGGATGAGTCTAGGTGAAACTACATCTGAACTGGGAAGAAACCTAGGTAAGGCTGCTTCATGAGGAGTTTAGGTAAAACTGCATCTGAACCGGGAAGAAACCTAGGTAAGGCTGCTTCATGAGGAGTTTAGGTAAAACTGCATCTGAACCGGGAAGAAACCTATGTAAGGTTGTTTTGCGAGGAGTTTGGGTAAAACTACATCGGGAAATTGTAAGGAGGAACCTGGGTAAGGTTGCTTCAGGATGAGTCTAGGTGAAACTACATCTAAAATTGTAAGGAGGAACCTGGGTAAGGTTGCTTCAGGATGAGTCTAGGTGAAACTACATCTGAAATTGTAAGGAGGAACCTGGGTAAGGTTGCTTCAGGATGAGTTTGTGTAAAACTTCAGGAGGAACCTGGGTAAGGTCGCTCTGTGATAAGTTCGTGTAAAACTTCAGGAGGAACCTGGGCAAGGTTAATTTGTGATAAGTCCGTGTAAAACTTCTGGAGGAACCTGGGTAAGGTTACTTCGGGCTAAGTTCGTGTGAAACTTCTGGAGAAACCTGGGTAAGGTTACTTCGGGCTAAGTTCGTGTGAAACTTCTGGAGGAACCTGGGTAAGGTTACTTTGTGATAAGTTCGTGTGAAACTTCTGGAGGAACCTGGGTAAGGTTACTTCGGGCTAAGTTCGTGTGAAACTTCTGGAGGAACCTGGGTAAGGTTACTTTGTGATAAGTTCGTGTGAAACTTCTGGAGGAACCTGGGTAAGGTTACTTCGGGCTAAGTTCGTGTGAAACTTCTGGAGGAACCTGGGTAAGGTTACTTCGGGATAAGTTCGTGTAAAACTTCAGGAGGAACCTGGGTAAGGTTACTTTGTGATAAGTCCGTGTAAAACTTTAGAATGAACCGGGGTAAGGTTACTGTGAGATAAGTTTGGTGTAAAACTCCAGGATGAACCGGGGTAAGGTTACTGTGAGATAAGTTTGGTGTAAAACTTCAGGATGAACCGGGGTAAGGTTACTGTGAGATAAGTTTGGTGTAAAACTTCAGAATGAACCGGGGTAAGGTTACTGTGAGATAAGTTTGTGTAAAACTTCATTCAGAAATATATGATAAAGGACTCGTGTAGGATTTTTCAGGATAAACCCGTGTGAAGCTGTATTTAGGAGAAACCCGTGTAAGATTTCTTCATGACGAACCCGTGTAAAGCTGAATTTGATCGTGCAGATAATTACTCTGTTTAGTTTCTGGAGTTAATCTTGAACTTGCTGGAAGTTGTTGATGATAACCATCTTTCCTGAAAAGGTACATGATTAATCGTATATGATGCATGACATGCATTGTATGATGATGTTCTCAAAATAAATGAGATTATGTTGTATGCAATATGTATGCACACGTCATGATATATGAACATGAAATGCTATTGTGGTACGTCCGAGTTTGGGAAAATAAATCCCTGACTATTGTTGGAGAATAAAGAGTTTCGCTCGCTGGAGATAACGACCGAAGATAATTTGGGAGAATAATCCTGCAGGAGAGAATAACTCCGCTGGGGAATGGACTGACGAGGAAATGACTTTGTGGGGAGTATATACTCTGCTAGAAGATCTTCTGATTTGGAGAAATAAAACTCAGCTGGGGATGAATTACTGTTGCTGGTGACAGTGAGCCCTATTGGGGATTGAATTTCTGTCTGTGAAAGGAATGAACTCCGCTGGGGATGATTTTCCAATGGCGACTTCACTGGGGATAATCTTTTAGACTCTATTGGGGATAATCTTCCAGTGCTGGTGATAGATAAACTTTGCTTGGGGAGAATCTTACCGACCCATTCGTGGTTGCGAGCCTCAGCTGCGGAGAATTAACACCACTGTCCTTTTCTTACTCTGTGGGGAGTGTAGATGTTACTGGGACGTGGAATGAGGATATGACAATGACTTTGCATCGAGACTTTGCTGCCCCTGTATCTGCGGGAGAAAGTGCCTGCGGAGGCCTTGTGGATCGAGTATTATTCCAACCTATGAGGTGCTTGGTAATTGCCGATTGAAATGACAAATCTTCTTCTGGTAGGCAAGTGACGAGATGACGGGACATAGTTGTACGCTTTAATCCCTAACTTTTTCCTGGAATGCCTTTTCAGATTTTCAGTCCATCGGGATACCCTTTCTTGCCCAAGCCGCCTTTTCAGGTTTTCGACTTGTCGGGTGTACAGATTTTTTTTCATTTTTATCCCTGATTTTTGCCCGAACCCTTTTGGTTCGCCGAGAAGCCCTTATTTTTGCCTAGGCCAGTCAACCTAGCGGATCTTTGATTCACGCGCGGTATTTTTTTACTATGTCCATTCCCTCAGGATGTAAAGAGGTGTCACTGTCAGTAGTGTTGTGTTGCCATACTACCAGAAGATCTTCGTTTGATCATGCAAGATTCGATGTTGGAATTCATGTCCAATGCCCCAATTGATTCTGATGGAGATTTGCCCCTGGCTATTTGGCATTTTGAGAGATTCCTTGAATCTTGACTTGACTGCCCCAGATGATGGACAATGATCATGTCGTGCCCCTTGATTGGAAGTGTTTTTCCACTTGAGGTGATCCTTTTTTTATTAAAAAGGTTTTTGTTCACTAGATATTCATCGTGCGAATTTCTCTGCTATTTGAACAAATAGTCATATGCAAACAATGTTATTTTAAGAATGCAAAGCTTATGTCTGTTTTGAAGTTTTTGAAAATGTATTTTTTTAGTAAGATAGGAAAATTTTGTAAAATGTGATGTCAACTCAGGATTTACAGCAAGCCCTGTAGGAGTCAGGATACCTTTTGTAACAGTATGCTTTCGAACTAACCCGTGCTTCAGCTAGGACTTTTAAGGGTTATAACGTGGCCTGGTTCACGGTTTAAGAAACAAAGGATAAAGGCTCAAATTTTATTTGTACCCACCCGTTCTTCATGATGTTCTTCGATCCTAAACTCAGCTAATCGTGCATTAGATCTTGTTTGAGTTTTTGCTCTGATATACCAATGATGGTTCGGATATTGACAATTTATTTTGAACAGGCAGTCTTTTTTATGAGAGTTTGTAGGATCTCTTTCTTTTTTATTGCGTTATCCCTGTCTTTTTGCCTGAACTGTTTCTTTTATGATTACAGTCAGCGGGATGCCCCCTTTTTTTTGTAAGTCTCCTTCATAGGTTTTGACCTAGTGGGCTTTTATTTCGAAAGATAATGACTGTCTGCCCTTACAATTATACGGAACCATCACCGTATTTTGTTTCGGAAGGACTTCTTTGATTCCATTCATTGTGCACCTGGATCAACTGAGAGAACTACCCTGCCCCGGGTTATAATTAAGGGTTTTAATTCATGAAAAGAAAAACTCCAACTTCTTTGGCTCAAAGGGGTTGACTAGGGATTATCTTCCTTATAACTCCACTGTTTAGGATTTGAAACAATGCCTGTACCTCATCAGCAGGGTCTATTCAAAAGCATATTGTAAAGATCATGGTATCGTTTTCGTCATCCTCCCTCTAAAGGCTTAGAGTTTTTTTAATCAAGAGTTGAACATCGCAAAAAGGAAATATGAAGCAATTTAAGCATAGTGAAAACAATTAATTCAAAACAGACATGTGCATTGCATTAATGAAATAAAAAAAGTTTGACATGACAATAATTGTTTGAATAAGCAAAGAAAAATACAATTTCAGAATTCAAATGAACAAAAGTGCTTTCAATCCTAGTCATGTTTTGGAAAGGGAGCAGTGATCACATTGGGAGTCTCAGGAGGGTCAAATTCGATCTCCTTAGCGTCAATCATATTCTGAATCTTGTATTTCAGCGCCCAACAATCGTTAGTATCGTGCCCCGGGCTACCAGAATGATAAGCACACCTTGCATCTGGGTTGTAGTTAGGAGAAGAAGTCTTAGGGTTCGGATGAGGGTTTATCACCGTAATCAGATTCATCTTCAACATCTGCTGCAATGCTTGTCACAATGGCATGTTAATTTGGGTGAACTGCCTTTGAAGTCTTTCCCCTTTTGGCTGATTATTTCGTTGTTGTAGTCGTTGTGTGCGTGCCGAATTAGAGATCAACACTGCCCCCACGGATTGGTGGTAGTCTGCCTGGCTACGCCTCTTCTGGTCGTGCACAGCATTGGCTTCCCTCTTGCCACCAAATGACTTCTTCTCTGTACTCGAAGAGGTATCTTTCTGGATCTTACCACTCAGGATCCCAGCTTCTACTCTTTCTCCAATCAGAATCAGTTCGGTGAAACCCACTGACGAGTTGCCGATCAAATGATTGAAATAGGTACCAGACAAATTCCCAAGAAACATATCCACCAACTCCCTATCAGACAGAGGGGGTTGGACTCTTCCAGCAAGATCTCTCCATTTCTGAGTGTAGTCCTTAAAGCCTTCGCCTGTACCCATAGACATACCCTGAAGCTGAGTACGCGTGGGAGCAAGGTCGGCATTATACTGGTATTGCTTGTAAAAAGCAGCAGCAAGGTCCTCCCAGTTGAGGATGTTAGCTCCTTCCAGTTGACAGAACCATTCAAGTTGAGTCCCTGACAGACTATCTTGAAAGAAATGAACCCAGAGATTTCTATCAGCAGTATAGGGTTGAATCTTCCTCACATATGACCGGAGGTGTAGCTTTGGACAGGAAGCTCCGTCATACTTGGCAAAGGCAGGTGCCTTGAATTTATGGGGAATCACCACCCCAGAGGATAGACCTAGATCTCCGAAGTCCAGACCGGGAACCTTCTGTATTTCCATAGCGTTCAAACAGTCTTCCAGTTGTTTGTACTTATCCTTAGCAGGAGGATATTGTTCTTCATCATAGTCTGTCTCGTTGTCGAAGACCTCAGGGCTATGAGCCCTCCTTTCTTGTGGATTGTCTTTCTCTCCAGATGAGGTGGTCAGGTCAACTTCATTCTGCAGCCCGTTTCCAAACCTGCGTCCAGTGTTGAACAGGATGGTCCTCTTTTTCTTCTTCTTTTTCTCTTTTAGAATCAAAGTCTTCAGGTCCTGCTGACCCTTAGCTAGATTCATGAACAGCTCTTGAAATTGGGCATTCTGGGCCTGGAGGGCCTTGATAGCTTGCTCGGTTGAAGGTTCAGTAGACATGATGATTGCTGAAATAAACAGCGAAGAAGATAAGAGACCTGCACTGGGAGACCTGTCATGCAATGATATGTATGATATATGTATGCAATGTTTTCAAGGATCTCGCGGGGTAAACAAGAAACTGTTAGAATCTGAATCTGGTAGCTTGATTGAAGGAACTTCATGTTGCTGAGAGTCCTTCTTCAAGAGTCAAGCTCATAATATCGAGTGTGTCATAGCCCGTGACTCAAGTTATCATCTTTTGATCTCTAGACGACATTGGCTAGAGGAAAATAAATCCCCTTTCCCCTTGCTAGACATTTGATTTACCATAACCTGCATCACAGACCCTTGAGATCCTTGAAATGGTTAAGGATATGTTAAAGCATGATGTTATGATGTGTATGCTATGCGTTTAAGCAAAAGTGTGAAGCGATGTAAGTAAACCCTGCAATAAGTCCAAATTATTGGATAAGAACTGTAAACAAAAACCTGCAAGGAACTCATGTTGTCAGATAACAAGAATGTGCAAGTAGTTCAAGTTTGAAGGCAGACAAGTCACACAGACAGCCTTAAGTTTAGGCTGGCATGGAGTTTAGGCATTACCCTCTTTCAGTTTAGTTGGTTTAAACCTGTCCTAAAAATAGTAACCGGGTTCTAGAGGATCTCAATATCACTGACTACCCTCAATCGGTCATAATTCCAGTTTGGCAACCTTTTCTTGTGGACGGAATCATCGCGAGAGTTTAGTCTCAATGAGTGTAGCATACTGCTACTGTTCTATGGCCAAGTTGGTCAATTTAAGGTTCTAAGGTTAGTTGGTGCTTAATGACCCCTTAGAAGACCCATATTCTCCTCATTTCAACACAAGGGATATCGGTACAGACTAAAGTGCCACACCAACGTAGCTACTGCTTCATCCGTGTCGGTCTATGCCGGACAGATCCCTCACAGTTTATTGCTACTTACCTAAAGGGTATCCCCAGATCTGGGTTAGGATCTATAGAACTCTGATACAAGCCCACAAAATTTAAAGCATACAAAGCATACAATTGAAAACATAAGTGATCTAATCCTAAGGTACACCTCACTTATAATAAATCCCCAGTAGAGTCGCCAGTTCTGTGATCGATGGGAATGAGAACTGGTTGTTTTGGAATGCTGGTTCGCGTTTGCTTTTGTTTTCGCAAAATGTCGCGGTAAGCAAGAGTCGCCACCGTCTTTTATTTTATCCAATAAGGAAAGGACAAAAGCACAGAAAAATTCCTTTTCGAGATGTTTCTCGGGTTCGGGAGGTAGATTATAGAAAGGGAAGGTGTTAGCACCTTTTCTATCCGTGGTTATCCACGGGCTCTTAGGTACTTGCTCACTATGTTTTCAAAAGTTTTCTTTTCTTTGTGTTTGTGGGTTTTGAAAAGAGTTTTGTTTTTGAAGAGAGTGTAAGTGCGAAAAGTTTTGTTTTGTTTTTTAAAAGGAGCAAGTACTTAAGAACATCTACCTACTCAAAAAGGAATTAGACTGTGCAAGTGTCCTTTAGACAATGCCATCCCACTATTGAGGAGTAGGTAGCATCGACGTTGGAGTTTTCGGGTCAATTCGATTTAAGGGACGTGTGGTCACTAAAGCAATGTTAGGACGCCTTAGTGGTAACCCTAACGTCTTAGATCATTTTATCCAAGGCAACCGTTTCGAGGCAACTTATGATCTTTGGACAAAAGGGCGACCTCTAAAACATCATATACTCAATGACCACGTTTGAGGCAACCAAGTGAGGCGTACCCTAAGAGTGACATGTGCGAGTGTGTAAATTTTCAGTTTATATTATCTTTACATGTCATGGTGAGCTACTGTTGATTTTAAGTCAGGATAGATCTTGTCATGCAATCCTAGTTAGCATACATCTAAACAGTTAATATATGTACAGGAATTTAAAGTGCGGGAATTGTAAATCCTACGCTATTACAAGGCTTCGAGGAGGAGGATTATTTACATGTCCAAAATTGGGGGAATAAAGCAGTAAAGTGTAAAAGACTTAGTTAAGCTATTACAAACCAGTAGGCAGTTACAATAAAATAAATGCGCACGAATCTGAAAATAACCTCTAAAAATCCTAAGAATAAAATCTTTTTGTTGTTTTATTTTATTTTGGGAAAATGATCTAAATCTTCTTAATTTTAGTTTTTTGAGAAAATGTTAAGATAATTAAATGATTAATTGACAAAGTTAATTTAATAGAAAAAACTAGCCTAATGTTTTTGTGGTTTTTCTTTTAATTGATTTTATGTTGATTAAAAAAAGAAATAAAATAGTCAAAACAAAGATGAAATCGAAGGAAACAGGTAGTAAATAAAAAAAAAGGTATAATTCTGGAGGCCTGGATCGAAAGAGGTGTGGGCTGTCTTTCGACCCAGTGAAGATGCTTGATTGAAGGTGCATGAGGGGCTGCACTTTGGGGATGTTCGATCTGGATATGTCATCCTTCGATCTGGAAATCCTGGATCCAGTTCGAAGCTAAGCTGCTAAGCTTAGAAACTCTGAACAGGATTCTGAGAATATATTTCCTGCAAAACGAGACAAATGTTAAAGGTCCAGGGGGGATTTTACCCCCCCTGATTCGAATCTCCTCCCAATTCGGATTTTCTGAATCTGGGTCTGGGTTTGTTTTATCCTGAGATTCGAAGGAGAAACTCAGATCTTTCCCAAGCAATGGCACAATCTCATCTTTGCACTGTAGCTTACATGCAACATAATCAGTAATAACAGGAATACATATGCAATGTGTACTTAAATGTCATGAAGGTGCAATTTTGGTTTTGCAAACCCTTACCAATTAAAGATGTATGATCTGTGGCACTGGGTGTGGAGATGTTCGCTGGATGGCTTCTTTGGCTTGGATGAAAATGCTGATAACCTTTGGTGGGTTGTGGGCAGCGTATCTCCAAATCCTCCCTGTTTCTTATCTTTTCTCTATTTTTTCTGTGTTTTTCCCGTCCTCTGTAATGTGTCACTGGCCTCCTATTTATAGGAGCGTGAGGGTGCATGAAAAGGGCAAGGGACAGCCATTTAACCAGGCCTTTAAAGCCATGAGACAAGAATCAGACACATTAAAATATTTCCTTTTTTGAAATATTCATGTCTCTTTGGAATCTGGAATGAACCTGGACACTTTTGATTTTCGAATGCCTTCAAGCCATGCTCTTCGATTGGTCTTGAGTTGATTAGAATCACTCTGGTCGAATTAGCTTTTGTGGAGTTAGGAACAGAAAAGGCAAGAATTTGGCCTTTAACTCTGGAATTGAATCCACAATCAGCATTTAATTATTTCTATGTTTGCAAGGGAAACATGCCATTTTCTCATGTTCAGTGTACCTGGACATGTTTTTTTTAGTGCCCTCTTGATGGCCTCTTTCGAATGGCCTGGAAGGAGTTCTTCAAATGGCCCTTGTCTAAATACTAATCGAAGGGTATTTATTTAAATATCAATCGAAGAGTCCTTTTCTACGCCAATCGAAAGATCTTGTTCAGATACCAATCGAAGGCTACTAATTAAAATTCCAATCGAAAGACACTGCTACAATACCAATCGAAAGGTGTTGTTCATGCTAATCGAAGGACATGGTTAACATGCCTGTCGAAGCTGCCTTGACACAATGCTAAAGCGAAGGATCCCTTGGCATGCCAACTGAAAGGCTTGGCCCAGGGTGCCAAACGAAAAGGTCTTCCAGAATTCTGATCGAAGGTCTTGACATAGTGCCAATCGAAGTGCTTGTCCATAATGCCAATCGAAAGGCTCCTTCAGAATACTAATTGAAGGGTCTTTCAGAATGCCAATCGAAGGCCTTGACATAATTCCAATCGAAGTGCTTGCCCATAATGTCAATCGAAAGGCTCCTTCAGAATACCAATCGAAGGGTCTTTCAGAATGCCAATCGAAGGGTCTTTCAGAATGCCAATCGAAGTCCTTGACATAATGCAAATCGAAGTGCTTGTCCATAATGCCAATTGAAAGGATCCTTTAGAATACCAATCGAAGGGTCTTTCAGAATGCCAATCGAAAGGTACTTAAAGCACCACTCAAAAATTTCTTTTTCCTTAGGCAAGGGTTTCTGGTCAACCATGTAGGGGGAAGACTTTGGAAAACATGAGAGGGCAAATTTTGGGGTACAACAGATAAGATACCAAACTTCACCAATTTTTGTACTTCAATTTTCAAAGGATAGTAGTTCTCAACATTGTGCCCTGGCGCTCCCTGATGAAAAGCACGTATTTGGTCTGCCTTGTAATACTAAGGCAATGGTGATGGTACAACGGGAGGTGGTCTGGTCTGAACCAACTTCTTCTGAATTAACATCGGGAGTAATTCTTTATAGCTCATAGGGATAGAATTATAATTCTCCCTTCTTTTATTATACCCTTAATTCCCTTGATGAGATGGTCTCTGATAAGCAACGAGGGTTGGAGCTACACCAACAACTAGAGTAACTGAGGCGACTTGCTGATGATGCTGATAATTTATTCTAGGAGGATTAACCCTCCTTTCTTGCATGACAGCGTTTGTATCTCCTTCCTTCTTTTTGGAAAACCCATAGGATAGCTTCTTCGTATTTCCGGAATTTTCACTTTTTGTTAAATGGCCCTCTCTTACAGCCTCTTCTAAGCGGATACCCATGCCCACCATTTCAGTAAAGTCACTTGGCGCACTCGTTACCATCCTCTCATAGTAGAAAGCACCCAGGGTCTTCAAGAAAATCTTAGTCATCTCCTTCTCTTCCATGGGAGGAATTACTTGGGCAGATACCTCACGCCATCTCTGTGCATTATCTTTGAACGATTCCATGTCCTTTTGGACCATGGCCCTGAGTTGATCACGGTCAGGCGCCATGTTCATGTTGTATTTGTATTATCGAATAAATGCTTCTCCGAAGTCATTGAAAGTATGGATATTGACGATGTCCAAACTCATATACCACTTCAGCGCAGCACCAGTCAAACTATCCTGAAAAAAGTCAATCAACAGACGTTGATCATCAGTATGGGTAGACATTCTTCTTACATACATCACAAGATGAGCACGAGGACAAGTGTTGCCCTTGTACTTCTCAAATTCTGGGACTTTAAACTTCGTAGGTATCTTGACATTCGGGACCAAGCATAAATCATTCACATTCTGCCCGAACAATTCCTTTCCCCTGAGGGCCTTCATCTCCCTCTTCATCTTGTCAAACTGGTCTTGAAAATCATCCATTCCATCATATATACCCAATATTTCACTTGGTGGAGGAAAATAACGACACGTATCATCATTAGCAAATGGAACCATATTCACTGAAGGAGGTGCAGTAGGAGCAGCATGCACCACAGGAGGTGCAGGAGTAACAATAGTCTGAACAACTGGAGTATCTTGAGGACCAAGATTGAAACCTTCAGGCGCACAGTTCTCTGGAATTCCCCATGGATAACCTTGATGTTAGAACATAGTTTGATTCTACAACCCTCAGTTAGAGTTTTGATGATAACAAAATATAAGATTAAATGAATTATGAGATTTATATAAGACATATATGCTACTTAAAATTATGTTGTATTTACAGAAACTCTGATGGAATCAGCATCAGAATATCAGTATCAACATCAGCATCAGAAGATCAAATAACATGTGCTATATGCTGAAGTCTGATGAACATAATCTGCGCATAACATACTCTGACTCTGATCAAGATCCTAACCATGTCATCAGCACTCAGAAGCATCAGAATAAGCTAAAGCCAAGAACACTCTAATTATCATTAGCAGAACACTCTGAAGTGTCAACGTTACTATGCATTCAAGACAGATTAATTACCAACGGCTTTATTCCAAGACAAAGATCTTCTCAAAAAGGAAAGAACGTGATGAGCATTGAAATGGATTTATGGACAGCAATGTACCTATTCCTAGGCTAATTAAACAAGTCAGTGAGAAAAGAATTGGCTAATTCTTTCATACGCATAAACTAATCATCTTCACGTTCTCACTCATCCAATTTGCTAAAGCTCTCAACCGCTTACTCTATAGCTCTAGTAATCTAGTTTCATCCTAAGCTTAATATTGTGTATTATCACAGTTATGATATATAGTTTTGTAAGAAAACATCAAACACACTTTTGTTCATTTATCTGTAAGAGAATTACCTTGAGATAAACTGGTATGTGGTTAGACTCAAGAAGGCTTTAACAGTTGTTAAAGCAGTTGTGTATTCAGTTGAATATAGTGGATTAAGACCTCGTTGGAGAGAGGCGAAATCACCTTGATGGGTGGACTGGAGTAGTTTGAGATCAAATGAACCAGGATAAAAATAACGTGTTGTCTGCTTTTGATTTCAAGTTTTACAATTCAACCCCCCTTCTTGTGTTTTTCACATCTTCAATTGGTATCAGAGCGCCTGGTTCTGAGCTTATAACACTTAACTGTGTCAGTACAAGATCCGGCGTTAGAAAAACACAATGGTAGGACCACATCAAAACATCAGCAATGACAATAATGAAGAAAGAGACAGATTCAGTGGCAAACCTCCAGTCTTTGATGGAGAGAACTTTGATTACTGGAAAGACAGAATTGAAAGCTTCTTTCTGGCCCACGATGTTGATCTGTGGGATATGGTGACTGATGGATACACGCACCCAGTGAATGCAAGTGGTCAGAAGATTGACAGGAAAGCAATGTCTGATCAACAAAAGCGTGATTTCAGAAATCATCACAAGGCCAGAACAATTCTTCTCAGCGCTATCTCTTACTCTGAATATGAAAAGATATCAAACACAAACACTGCAAAGAATATGTTTGACTCTCTGAGAATGATGCATGAAGGCAACATTCAAGTTAAAGAAACTAAAGCTCTTGCGCTCATTCAGAAGTATGAGGCATTCAAGATGGAAGAAAGTGAATCAATTGAAACGATGTTCTCAAGATTTCAAATTCTGGTTGCTGGTCTCAAAGTTCTGGACAAAGGGTATTCTACTGCTGATCATGTTAAGAAGATCATCAGAAGCTTGCCAAAACAGTGTAGACCAATGGTCACAGCACTGAAGCTAGCTAAGGATCTCAATAAAATCTCTCTGGAGGAACTTGTCGGCTCCCTCAGAAGTCACGAGATAGAGCTTGAAGCTGATGAACCTCAAAAGCAAGGTAAGCCATTAGCTTTAAAATCTAACAGAAAATCTGACTCCAAAGTTTTGCAGGCTGTAGAAGAAACCTCTGATGGGTCCTCATCAGAAGAAGATGAATTGTCTCTCCTCTCCAGAAGGGTGAACCAACTGTGGAAGCAGAGGCAAAGAAAGTTCAGGAATCCAAGAAGATCAGAGAATCAGAATGAATCCTCCTCTAGATACAGAAGGTCAGAATCTTCCTCTGGACACAGAAGATCTGAAGGCTCTTCAGGAAGCAGAAAGCCAAACAACAAAGACATCATCTGCTATGAATGTAACGAGCAAGGACACTACAAGAGTGACTGCCCAAAGCTTCAGAGGGAAAAGCCCAAAAATAAGTTTGGCAAGGAAAAGAAGAAAAGTCTCATGGCTACATGGGATGACTCTGACACATCTGAAGCTGACTCAGAATCAGATGATGAGAGAGCAAACATAGCTCTCATGGCAAACATAACAGAAGACAGTGAAGCTTCTGAATCAGACTCTGAATCAGACACAGAAGAGGTATTTCCTGACTTTGCTATTAATTTTACTAAGGCTGAACTAGCTGAAAGCCTTAATGAAATTCTGGAAAGATATCAGCAGATCAGAGTCAAATTCAGAAACCTGAAAAGGAATCTTGCTTCTAACTCTGATAAAACTGAGAGTCTCAAATTGGAGAATTCTGAGTTGAAAGATAAAGTTTCAAAATTAGAAAATCTATTGCAAAACTCTCAGAATGAAACAATTCCTGAAACTCCCAGCAGTGCTGATGAGATCATCAAGGAGTATGATCATAGCTTTCAGAAGTTTCTAGCTAGAAACATAGATAGAAGCAAAATGGCTTCAATGATCTATGGAGTTAGCAGAAATGGCAGAAAAGGAATAAGATACCAAGGTAAGGTACCTACACCAAAGAATGCCATGGATTTAGTTATAAAACGAACTCCACTTAACTCACACTTTGTATATGGGCACACACACGACATCAAATATACCAGTAGTAATTATTCTGTCAAACCAAAATTCAACCAGAGTTTTGGTAAAACTAACAAATCAGGACCCAAGAAAATATGGGTACCTAAGGATAAAATAATACATGTTGCAGATATCTTTAGCAGCAAAGCAGAAACACCAGTCATGGTACCTGGACTCTGGCTGCTCACGACACATGACAGGAAGAAAGCATATGTTCCAAAGCCTGGAACTTAAGCCTGGAGGCCACGTAGGCTTTGGAGGAAATCAGAGGGGAAAGATCATTGGCTCTGGAACTGTAGGTAATGGAAATCTTCCCTCTATAAGTAATGTTTTATTAGTAGATGGATTAATGCATAACCTGTTATCCATAAGTCAATTAAGTGATAACGGTTATGATATAATCTTTAATCAAAATTCATGCAAAGCTGTTAGTCAGAAAGATGGGACTATCCTGTTTAATGGAAAGAGGAGAAACAACATTTATAAAATAAAACTTTCTGAACTGAAAAGTCAGAATGTAAAGTGTCTTCTGTCTGTTAACAACGAGCAATGGATCTGGCACAGAAGATTGGGACATGTTAGTATGAGAAGAATATCTCAGATTAACAAACTCAATTTGGTTAGAGGACTTCCTAACCTGAAGTTCAATTCAGATGCTCTGTGTGAAGCATGTCAGAAAGGCAAGTTTGCAAAACCAGCTTTCAAATCTAAAAACGTTGTTTCCACCTCTAAGCCATTATAACTTCTGCACATTGACTTATTTGGACCAGTTAAAACTGCTTCAGTCAGTGGCAAGAAGTATGGGTTAGTAATCGTAGATGACTATAGCAGATGGACATGGGTAAAGTTCTTAAGACACAAGGACGAGTCACACTCTGTGTTTGTCACCTTCTGCAACCAAGTTCAGAATGAAAAGGATCTTAGAATCATTAAAGTCAGAAGTGATCATGGTGGAGAATTTGAAAACAAAGATTTTGAGTCTTCTTTAATGACAAAGGCATTCTGCATGATTTCTCTTGTCCTAGAACTCCCCAGCAAAATGGAGTTGTAGAACGAAAGAACAGAACATTGCAAGAAATGGCCAGAACCATGATCAACGAGACTAACGTTTCTAAGATCTTCTGGGCAGAAGCAATAAACACAGTGTGCTACATTCAGAATAGAATCTCTATAAGACCTATTCTGGAAAAGACTCCATATGAATTGTGGAAGAACAGAAAGCCCAACATTTCTTATTTTCATCCATTTGGATGTACCTGTTTTATTTTGAATACTAAAAATTATTTGAACAAGTTTGACTCTAAAGCACAGAAGTGTATTATGTTAGGATACTCTGAACGCTCAAGAGGGTACAGAGTATACAATACAAAAACACAGATTGTGGAAGAATCAATCAGTGTTCGTTTTGATGATAAGCTTGACTCTCAAAAGTCAAAGCAGAATGAATTACTTGCAGGTATGGAAGTTGAATTCACAGGTACTGAAGACAAGTCATCATAAGCTCTTAACAGAGACACTCCCTCAACATCAGAAAGAGGCACTGCAAGCAATCCAGCACCTTTTGTTGATCAACTTCAGAAAAGACCATCCAGAAGCAGCATGGATCACCCTGAAGAAACAATATTAGGAAGAAAGGAAGATCCAATCAGAACAAGAGCCAGCTTCAGAAACTCTGAAGAATCCCTCATGGGACTTGTCTCTCTGATTGAACCATCTTCAGTTGATGAAGCACTTCTGGATAATGACTGGATTCTAGCAATGCAAGAAGAGCTTAATCAATTCACAAGGAATGACGTATGGGATCTAGTTCCTAAACCAAAAGGATTCAACGTCATTGGAACAAAATGGGTGTTCAAAAACAAACTGAATGAACAAGGTGAAGTCATCAGAAACAAGGCATGATTGGTAGCACAAGGTTATAGTCAGCAAGAGGGGATAGACTATACAGAAACCTTTGCTCCAGTCGCCAGGTTAGAATCTATCAGACTTTTAATTTCATTTGTTGTAAATAAAGG
Source organism: Vicia faba (assembly GCA_948472305.1). Lineage (NCBI taxonomy): Eukaryota > Viridiplantae > Streptophyta > Magnoliopsida > Fabales > Fabaceae > Vicia > Vicia faba. The sequence goes on from OX451738.1 coordinate 1,238,925,524, forward strand.
CATCACTCTGTATCAAATGGATGTTAAGAGTGCATTCTTAAATGGCTATATAGAAGAAGAGGTATATGTGCACCAACCCCCTGGTTTTGAAAGTTCAAAAAATCCAGAATATGTTTTCAAACTAAAGAAGTCACTGTATGGTCTGAAACAAGCTCCCAGAGCTTGGTATGAAAGACTGAGTAACTTCCTATTAGAAAAGGAATTCACCAGAGGGAAAGTGGACACAACCTTATTCTATAAGACAGTTAAGAATGACATCTTGGTATGTCAGATTTATGTTGATGATATCATTTTTGGATCTACTAAACCTTCTCTGGGAAGAAAGTTTGCTAAGTGTATGCAGGCAGAATTTGAGATGAGCCGAATGGGGGAACTGAAATTCTTTTTGGGCATTCAGATTAATCAAACCCCAGAAGGAACTTACATTCATCAGAGCAAATATGTCAGAAAACTTCTGAAGAAATTTGATCTCTCAGAATGTAAGCCATCAAAAATTCCAATGCATCCCACGTGCATTCTGGAAAAAGAAGAGGTAAGCAAAAAGGTAGAACAGAAGGTCTACAGAGGTATGATTGGTTCTCTTCTTTATCTGACAGCTTTAAGGCCTGATATTTTATTCAGTGTATGCATTTGTGCAAGATTCCAATCAGATCCTAGAGAATCTCACTTAACAGTTGTTAAGCGAATTTTCAAGTATCTGAAAGGTACTACTAATCTGGGTCTGTTTTATAGAAAATCAAGTGATTACAGCTTAGTAGGATACTGTGATGCTGACTTTGCTGGAGATAGAGTAGAGCGTAAAAGCACTTCTGGAAGCTGCCAGTTTCTGGGAGAAAATCTGATCTCATGGTCCAGCAAAAGACAATCCACAATTGCTCTATCAACAGCAGAAGCTGAATACATAGCAGCAGCTGGATGCAGCACACAAATGCTCTGGATGAAAAGTCAACTTGAGGACTTCCAGATATTTGAGAGTAACATTCATATCCTCTGTGACAACACTTCTGCTATTTGCTTAAGTAAAAATCCAATTTTGCATTCTAGGGCTAAGCATATAGAAATAAAACATCATTTTATTAGGGACTATATTCAGAAAGGGATTTTAAATTTAAAATTTATTGACACAGACCATCAATGGGCTGATATTTTCACAAAACCATTTTCTGAAGATAGATTCAACTTCATTCTGAAACATCTCAGCATGAAGCTCTGTCCAGAATAAAACTGTTTTAATTTTATATATTAACCTTCAGAATTGTGTTTATTTCTCTGTGAACTTCTGATCAATCCTCTTTCAGAATCTTAGAAATGCAGATTGTATCAGAATCTATCCATGAAGATCTGAGCGCTTCAGTTCAAGGATAGAAGTGTTGTTCACTCAAGCAAACAAGTGTCATCCAGTCATCAGTTGTTTTCTGAGGCTGAACATGCGTTCACATTTCTGAAAAGGCAAAGCGCTGATTGGATGCATTGAGACACATGTCATGGGTAACTGTTCCAAATATCTTTCTGAATCCCCTAAAATCAGCTATCATTAAATGCTAATAATCATTATTTATTTCTCTCTCTTAAACGTTTATGTTTTCAAAAACCTTTTAGAAATCTATTTAAACACTTCACACCATTCACACTTTTACCCTTACTTTCGTTTTCTCTCTATATTTTTGTTTTCTGTGTTCTAACTTTCTCAAGAAAACCTTTCAATCTTTTTCAAAAAACCTCGTGTGAACATGGCTTCTTCCAGCATTCCAACTTCAGGTTCCCAGAAAGATGCTTCATCTGAGCAATATGAAGTTCCTCTCAGAACGCTTCTCACTCCAATCAAGAACCTTGAAGTTCTGTCTGAAATAATAGTGGATTTCAACAGTCTCAAGGAAAATGGTTTTGATTTATCTGAAGAGATTAAAGCTCAAGGTTGGGAAAAGTACTTTGACAGGCTGGTGGGTCCAACATTTCCTATTCTAGTAAAGGAATTTTGAATTCACGCTTCTTCTTCAAATCATCAAGTTACATCCTACATCATGGGGAAGAAGATTGTGATTACTGAAGACCTGATTGCAAGACTGATAGGGTACAATGGAGGTGGTATTCGCTGCATTGATATGGCAGAAAGGTGTCAAGATGTTGCCCTAATTGCAAGGAAAATTTTCACGCTGGGGCTTCCCTCCAGCAAGATAAGGGATTTGAAAGACAAGCACAGAATTTAGGCCAAGATCATTCTGGGTTGTTTCAACCACAGGAAGCCTACCAGCTCTCCTGATTACATAAACATTGACCAGCAGTTTCTGCTCTATTTCATCTCTCAGAAGGTCAAGATAAATCTAGCTCATCTTCTGTTCAACCATCTCAGAACAAGTGTCAAGGAAATAAGGGAAGAGGAACGTACAAAAAGGGATTGGATACCCTTGGGAAGACTGATATCAGATATTCTTACAGAGAATAGGCTGATTGAACATTTGACAGAGGCACAAGAAATCAGCACTCTGGAACCATCTGTTGGCAAGCATCTGAATGCCAAAAATCTGAAGAAAATGAAGCTGATAGAGAACATTAAGAAGGAGCCCAGCATCACTCCTTTTGCTGAAATCTCCAGCAGAAGAGTCCCTCTGGATGACTTCCCTATGTTCTCAGAAATTGACTCTAAGCCTCAAATCATTCTGAGATATTTGGATGCTTGTAAAGCTGATGGTACAACACCAAATCTGAATATTCAAGATCTTCAGCAGAAGGCACCAGAGGTTGTTCTGAAGAAGTCGAAGAAAAGAAAAGCTGCTGGAGAAGGATCATCTCAACAGACTCCAAAGAAAAGAGGTAATCCTATTTCTGTAACTGTTTTAGATTCAACTGTTGTTTCCACATCTATTCCAATTCCAACTCCATCTGAAAACCCAACACCTCAAACTTTAGATGATTTTGACGTTGACTTTGACCCTTCTGAGTCATTAACCCTCAGAAGATCCCGCTCCAAACCATAAAATCCAAATACTGCAACCATACCAGAACCAGAACTTGCACAAGTTCTTTCTGATATAGACCAACACACTTCCGTTCCCCAACCAGAAAATCCAAATCCAAACACAGAAATTCCCATCTCGCCACAACCTGACATTCCACTCTCACCAATACCAGAAACTCCACTCTCTCCAGAACCAGAAATCCCACAACCTTCATCTTCTCAACCAGATATTAATCCACCCTCTCCTCAACATGAACAATCTCCACAACCTGAGACTCAAACCTCTGAGGCTCAAACCTCTGAATCCCCTGAACCACAACCTTTGGCCATTCAATTGCCCTGTGGTACCACTGTGAATATTCCTCAACTCCCCTCTTAACCAGAAATAACTCCACCAAATACCCCATCTAGTCCAATTGTAATTTTTTATTCTCCCACTCTCTCACCTAAGAAAAATTCAGATGACCACAGCAAGACTGTCATTGATCTAACAGTCTTTGAACGCCTTGCTGCAATAAACAACAAAACTGGTATCCCTAAACCTAAACAACCAGATGTTGGTTCCAGCATATTGAACTTTGAAACAGATATACAGAAGTGGATCACTTCTTTGAAACAAGCAAGTCTGGAACTGGTTGATCCTGCTGTATCATACCTCCTCTGGACACAATTCAGAAGATGGGTATGCGCTGAAACCTTCAAGTTGCAAGACCAGAGCTATGGACAGGCTCAACAGAACTTCAGCGATCTGCTGAAGGAAATGGAAGGTCCAGTTCTAAGCAAGCTGCTTAAGGAAGAAGTTCTCCATCTGGACATTGCGCATTGGTCTGAAAAGCGTCCAACATCCAAAGTTCAACCTGCAGAAGAACAGACGATTCCAGCTGAAGACTTGGGTCAAGAAGAAGTTATTGCAGAAAGCTCTGAGAAGCAACCTGTATCTGAAGATCCTCAAGCTTCCTCTCTTGACAGGCAGACTCTGGAGGATTTGAAAAGATCTGATATGCTGATGAATGAAAGGATGGATAAGCAGGATATCAAGATTGATTCTATAGCAAACATGGTATCTCAGCAACAGGAAACCAACAATCAAATCAAGAGCATGTTGGAAGCTCTGTTCACACGACTTCCTCCTTCTTCTTAGAATTTTCTTGTGTTTTCCTTGTTTTCTTTACATGTTTGTCTGTAATATTTTTACTTGTTCTAAACTATCATTGCTTCTGTTTTTAATACAAACGTCTTTTGCTCTGATCATTTTAACTCTGATTATTTGTGCTTTTTGATAACTGACAAAAAGGGGGAGAAAGAATGACATTTTTCAATAACGGATTACTGAGACATAAGTCTCAAACATTCTAACATTCTGATATATTTGAATTTCCTTCTTCTGAAAAGCTTACAGGTACAAGAATCTGATGAATTCTGATAAAATAAAGTTCTGATGCTCAAAGAAAGTTCAATAAAGTTCTGATGCTCAAGGTCTCATGGAATTAAAGGGAAGTAATCAACTCAGGGGGAGTTTTTCTCTTCATTACTCTGATACCTTTTATTCCTTATCTTCTTATCTCTAATAACTTGTATTCGTTATTTGTTTATCTCTGATACTTTTTCTTCTCTATCCGTAATCTCTGATACTTTTTATTCTTTTATTTCAATTGAAAAAATCTGGTTTTTGTCATCATCAAAAAGGGGGAGATTGTTAGAACATAGTTTGATTCTACAACCCTCAGTTAGAGTTTTGATGATAACAAAATACAAGATTAAATGAATTATGAGATTTATATAAGACATATATGCTACTTAAAATTATGTTGTGTATTTATAGAAACTCTGATGGAATCAGCATCAGAATATCAGTATCAACATCAGCATCAGAAGATATGTCAGCATCAGAAGATCAAATAACATATGCTATACGCTGAAGTCTGATGAACAGAATCTGCGCGTAACATACTCTGACTCTGATCAAGATCCTAACCATGTCATCAGCACTCAGAAGCGTCATAATAAGCTAAATCCAAGAACACTCTAATCATCATTAGCAGAACACTCTGAAGTGTCAACGTTACTATGCATTCAAGACAGATTAATTACCAACGGCTTTATTCCAAGACAAAGATCTTCTCAAAAAGGAAAGAACGTGATGAGCATTGAAATGGATTTATGGACAGCAACATACCTATTCCTAGGCTACTTAAACAAGTCAGTGAGAAAAGAATTGGCTAATTCTTTCATACGCACATACGCATAAACTAATCATCTTCACGTTCTCACTCATCCAATTTGCTAAAGCTCTCAACCGCTTACTCTATAGCTCTAGCAATCTAGTTTCATCCTAAGCTTAATATTGTGTATTATCACAGTTGTGATATATAGTTTTGTAAGAAAACATCAAACACACTTTTGTTCATTTATCTGTAAGAGAATTACCTTGAGATAAACCGGTCTGTGGTTAGACTCAAGAAGGCTTTAACAGTTGTTAAAGCAGTTGTGTATTCAGTTGAATATAGTGGATTAAGACCTCGTTGGAGAGAGGAGAAATCACCTTGACGGGTGGACTGAAGTAGTTTGAGATCAAACGAACCAGGATAAAATAATGTGTTGTCTGCTTTTGATTTCAAGTTTTACAATTCAACCCCCCTTCTTGTGTTTTTCACATCTTCACTTGAGGCATGCGATTCTGAACAAGAACTGGAGTAACAGACACATGAACAGTCGGAGCTTCAGTAGCAACCTTTGTCTGTTGAGGTTGAGCAATCGGTGGTTGATTCCAAGTAGCCACTAGAGATTCCATCAGAGCAGTGAGATTGGTCATGCCGGCCTTCAGAGTAGAAACTTCCTCGTGCAGGTCGCGATTCTCTTGTTCTAAGTTATCCATCTTCCTTCTGAAATTAGCTCGAGTGTTGTAGTGGTGAGACAGCTTGCTGAATAAAGTAAAGAAGCTTGGTAAGACACCTGGATATGCATAATAAATGCAAGAAATATGTGTAATATGATGCATTATATGAAGTGCACATGATTTATTTTATTAATATTTCAAGGGACTTAAAGATTTATAGACACATTGAAAAATATCAAAGTAATAATACATTTGAAATATTGAAAAATTTTATTATAATAACTTCAAAATGAATTACAAGTTTCAAAAATCCCAAGGACAAGATGAAAATAAAGTCTAAAACCCTAAGAAGTAAAACTGATGGAGATCACTCTATACGTTGGCGCTTCCCTGTAAGCCTGGAAATCTGAGCCTTCAACCTTTGGTTTTCTTCCGCATATCTGGTGGCAACCTCCTCCCAATCACTTGAATCATGAAGTGAGCAACTAGCATCTGATTGAGGCTTAGGAGAAAATAAATCCCCTTGCCTCTCCATGGTCTCTACCGCCCGACTCTCAAGAATCTCAATCAAGTCGTCTTTCTCCTTCAAGTCTGCTCTATAGGAAATCTCTAAAGTTTGGCACTTATTCTTCCAAGCATCCTTTTCCTGCTGCATCCTGACCAAAGCAAGTTGTACCTTTTCTATATCATCCAACAAGGGAGGAGTGGTCTTCACAAACAAATTAGGCATAGGTATTTCTCAGGAATACGACATCTTCAATTGAACAGCTCTCTTTTGGACCCACTGAAGATAAGGCTCCAAAGAAACAACCCCCATAGGTCCCAAGTCTTTCCTACTCGTCCTATGAATATGACGCTAGGCCTTCGCAATCTGCTCCCTAGCTTCCTTATGGTATTCTCCCTCCTTCAGAAAGAAACTACTCAAATGAATACTATTTGGTTTATCCCTCATCGGATAACCAAGATGTCGTCGTGCAAGAACAAGGTTGTAGTTAATTCCTCCCTTTGTACCAAGAAGAGGTACATTGGGGAAACTACCATAACTATCGACAATCTCTATATCTTGGTAAGTCTGATGATACCAATCAATATCCGAGTGAGTAAGTGCCATGATCTTAGGAGCCCAACGGGGTTCCTTCCTGACATCCCAGAAAGCATCAGACTGAGGCATATGAGAAATAAACCACTGGTATAACATAGGCGTGCAACATATAATCATCTCCCCATGATAAGAATTCCGAAGATGAATAGAGTAATAAGCATCATCCAACAATGTAGGAACTGAGTTTCCAATCATGGAGATCCTGGTAGCATTAGCGTCAACAAATTTTTCCATATTAGGAAATAAGAACAACCCATAAGCAAGTAGAGCAAAGATGGCCTCAAAAGCGATTGTACTCTTCATCCTGGCAAAGTAACGAGCTTTCTCCAATAAGAACTGAGCTGGTAATCCTCTAATCCCTCCTTTAGTAGTCATATGGGCTTCAACCTCAGACTTCCCCAGATGGATCAAAGTGGCAATCTCATGTGGTTTTGGTTCACCCTCCAAACCAGTAAAAGGAACACGACTAGTAATCGGTAAATCCAACAGATAACAATACTCTTCTAGTGTAGGCATCAACTGATATTCAGGGAAAGTAAAGCAATGATACATCAGATCATAGAACTGGACCAAGGTCGAGAGAATACCCTATTTCATCCTAAGCTTCATGAGAGGAATTATGGACCCATACTTCTTCCAAAAATCTACAGAACACTCAATCTCGAGAATTAGACTGATCAACTCATCTATCTTGGGATCTTTGAAACTGTATTTTCCGGTCTTTCTTTTTCTAGAATCCATGGTTAAAAGGTACCTGAGATATTCGCAAATGGTCAACTTTCAAGTCCCTTGAAATAAAATTTCTTCAAAATATGCTTATGAGTGCATGAATGCATGATGCAACAATCATACACAAGATCACAAACATAGGGTTCATAGGTTCAACGTCACGAGCATGAGGTCGAAGGTACTACCCATAAGGTATGGTCTAAAAGTTATCACCTGCCGAACAAGGTTCTAGAGGTTCCCAAAGTCTACATCCTTCCTTCGGATATTACCAACTTCTCGATTAACTCGGTAATTAGTAATATTCTCAAGAAAAACTCGTCCGAGCGTAGTATCGCGTGACAACTATTTCCGGATTACTCCGTCACAACTTCCACACTACACCTAAAAGGCCAAGATTGGTTAGGTATTCTACGGTCCTCAGCTTCTGCAGGCTCCCAGATCGAAAGCAGTACGTCTTCCCGATTACTCGATAAACGACACTACAGTAAAAGGGGCCTCCACTGAGTGGGGGATCTCATGCCTCTTTTTTTGGGATTACTCCCTCAAAGTTAGAATGACTATACCGCCCATCCTATCTTAAAGTTTGCCCAAGTCCGGGTATAGGACTCATAAGTAATCACCAAGCACCCTGAAAACCAGGAAAATTCAGACAAACATATATACAACATATAACACATAAACAAAAAAGCACATATACAGATATAAACAAAGATAGACTCAACCCACATAGGGATGGACCAGCAAGAGGTCAATCTTTTCCCAGTGAAGTCGCCATTTTTTCTGTAGCGGTAGAAATGCTTAAGACTAAGCCATCAGATTGACTAGACTTATACAGATCAAAATAAAAATCACCACCGCGCTTTATTGTTTCCAAAGGAATGGGAAAAGAGCGAATAACCCAAAAAGATGGAGAAAGATTCAAGGTAAGGGGGTTGGTTATGCAAAGGGAAGGTATTAGAACCCTAAACATCTAAGGTACTCCGCAGGAACCTCTTTGAAAAATCTGTATATTTTGGCTATAAAATGTTGTATGTAAAATAGATGGTGGAGGTGAGAAAAGAAATATTTTTATGATTTTTGCACCCGCCGCGGTTGCGAACCTTTAGTGCCTACGTACCACCTTTCATGCAATAGGGGATCAGGGTACACGTAGTTAACCTTTAAAAATTTTAAAACACAAGTGTGTTGGTTAATTTTATGAGATAAGACATCATCACCATTGTCCGTGTGGAAAACATACTTACTACCCACAATCATGAGAAAGGAGAATTTGCATCATCTCAAAGTGGAGGATATGGCTTGGATTTCAAAATCAACAATGCCTCACTCAACACCCAAGTGGAAAATATCTTACTTCACTACATATTGTAGAAGTATAGTTGTTTGCATCACTACAAGGATTTACAAGAGTCTAATCTTTTGAGAAAAGTTTAAGATGAAAGCCAAGATGGCAAAATAGTTTGAAATGAGATTGATTGACTTTTAGTCTTATCACAAAAAAATGTCAAGGTATTGTTAAGTTGATTGAAGTTTATTTATGAATAGGTTTTGAAAATGCATGGACCTAGGTCCAAGTTTATTATGAAAGTGGTTCAAGTTTAAAAACATGAAGAGTTTTCAAAAGGAGCGAGAAGATTTTTAAAATTAAAGAAGATGGAAGGAGAAGAAGAGACTATCCTAAAGCATGAGGTAAAAGCTAGGGAGAAGAATCATCTAACCAACAAGAATCTGATACTTGACATTATGAGTCAAGATAGAATTCCAATTCTTTGGATTAAAATCAAGCAAGCAAAGATACTAAATCTCTTTAGAAGACCAAACTTCAAGTGTATTAAGTCTTCACAAGAATTGGGCAGAGTAACGGTTGTATACGGGTGAATTCCAGATTACAAATAAAGTATGAAATCACAATAACCTGCATACAAAACAAACAAACAACCCAATGTCTTGAGGTAAACCCCAAGAACTCCGGACAAAATATCAATTAAGGTCACAAAGTCTCCAACATAGGCCAAGGTCTCTAATCCTAAGTCCAAGAAGTCCAATACTCCATAATGCCAAGGATAGTAACCAAATAGTCCAAGTATCATTAATGTGTTTTATGGTTCATGTTGATTATTAGCTGTCTGGAAAAAAAACTCAAGTGAGCAAAATAAAAATGATAAGAAAGTAAATGATCAAGTGAGCAAAGATGAAAAATAGCATGAAATGTAAATGCTAAAGTAAATGGTGCATAAAATAAAAGAGCATAAAATAAAAACACAAAATAAAGTCAATTATTAGTAATTAGTGGTTAGTTGGATGACCATCTTGAAACTTGCATTTGGAACTCATTAGGGGATTGGTAGAACCAAATCCTCCACACAATGAATTGCATTTGCTTTATGTCAAGTATATCATCCATTTAATAATCCTCAATGTAACATATAATGATCAATGATGTTTAAGTGATCCACGTTGACCAAAATTAATGAAAATCCATCAGAAGATTGGTAGAACTAAAGCAACTACACGATGAATCTCAAGGTTATTGGATCAAATGGTTCAAATTAACATCTTGGGTTTGCAATCATAAGTTTGGGACACGAATGATCATTTTCTCGAATCGAGACAAAATTTAGCGCTATGTTAAGCAATCGTAAGTGGACTTATAAAGAAGTCGCACCTATTTTGAGGCCGGTCAATAGCAATCTATGCACCATTTGTTTTGATACATGATATAGAGATCATGCTCCAATAACACTTAGTGCAATAAGAAAGGGATAAGATGAAGAGGCGTGGGAAAGAATATACAAACCATTTTTGAATTAAAATTTAATCAAACTATTATTAAAAGCATTCATCCATTTTTATGGAGTTAGACTCAACACCATGGATCCAATGACGTTAATAAAGTTCATGATAAAAAATTCAACCCAAGATCAGCCAGAAAATAATACAAAATAATATTACATTTAATATATGCATTAAAAAGGATTTTAAAATATTTTAAAATAGAAATAAGAGAGAAAAATATCAACTATGTTCAAATTAATCAAGAAAGATTAAGTAAGACCATAGAAAAGTCAGAAATGAACTCAAATCTTTTTATAAAAATTTTGGTAATTTTTTAAAGTCAGAAACTATTTTTAAAATTAAAAGAAATGAGTAAAATAAACCAAAAATAATTAAAAAAAATAACAAAGTCATAAATAAAAAATAAATAAGGTCACCAATATTTATCACAATATCATTGGATCATTCCATATTTTTTTTAGAATTTAAAAATGCATAAAAGTATTTTTAAACATTTAAAACAATTCAAATAAAGTGAAAATATATAAAAAATATCAAAACACAAAATAAAATTGTAAAAAAATAAAAATCAAAAATAGAAAAATCAAAAATATTTTTCATAATTTTTCCAGATTTTTTGGACTTAAAATGAATATTCTATGATTTTTTGAAATTTAAAAAAATTTAAATATAAATCAGAAAATAAAATAAAGTAAAAAAAATGTGGACCAATGGATGAGAGTCAAAACGCGTTAGTAAGCTGATCCAATGGATCAGACGTGCTGTGCATATCATGGTCATTAGTGAATAACACACATGATCATTAATTAAATCAGATATTCAAAAATTCCAAATGGCGCTGTTTCATTGGTTGAAGGATGACACGTTGGTCATCTTCAACCTCCAGCCAGTCTCAACTCGAGCTTGCTCAAACTGTAAAATTAGAGCACGAGACCGGTACCATTCGCTTCGTCTCATAAAGACGAAGACAACCACACCTTCGCGAAAAATTTATATAAATTGTAGCTCAAACAATTTGGAAGGAAAGTTTTGAAAAGGAATTTGAAAATTCATGACCAAAACATGTTTCCAGTTAAAAGAAAGTGTTGCAACTAGAACCAGGGCAATGAGAACTTCACAATGATATCAAAGTTTGGAAGAATTGATGGAGAAATCTACCTATTGAAGTTCAGTTGCAGAGCTCTGTAAATGAACTTGGTCAGATCAATTCAGAAGGTTTCAAGGCTCAATTCTTCTTCTGTTAGCTTCAAGGAAGATTAAGTAAGGTGAATTGATAGAAAAAATGGATTTAAAAAGGCTTGAACAATGATTCCGAAGTTGCAGAAAAGTGAGTTATGGAGCGAGTTTGGCATGGTGATTTTGGCTGTTCAAGCTTGAGAAAATGAATGGGATAGCTCGTGTATTTATAGGAGAAGCAAATGGGATCAAAAGGAAGGGTGAATGATGCAATTTGGAGGGAATTCATGTGAGTCTGCATCATGAAGAAAGTGTGACTTATCTTTTGTCAAAACTCATCCAAACGCGCGTTTTAATGCACTAATCCACTTGGGAAAGTTGGCTAATCATGTTTAGAACCAAAACACGTGCTAATTTGAGGGTTAGAAGTTGTAACATGAAATTCAAATTCTGACTTGCGATGAAACTTCAATTCCAAGTTACCACTTTTGAAACAATGGCATTCTCAGCTCAATGGGTCTTAAGGCATGGTTCTTGATGCTTTAGAAAGATGAGATTACAAGCTTTGCAATGGAAAAAGAATAGAATCAAATGGATGTTTGAGATGAAAGTTGCAATGAGTCAAAGTTGGGAAAAAGAGGTTGACTTTCCATACTTAGAAATATTTCAAGTTTTTCTTCAAAAGTGACCTATAATGTTTTGCATCCAAACATGGCCTTCCTCTTGAAATTTGCTCTTGACCAAAAAAGATTGCATGAAATAGACATCTTGAATGACATTTTGAAACTTTAACCATTCAAAATATCCAAAAATTGAGAGAGTTATGAATTGTTGAAGTTGGAAAAAAATCATGAAATGACCTATAATATTTTGTATCCTTAAGGCATCCTCCATTCATTTTCTCACTTTGCACATAAAATAAGGAATAAAGTTAACATCCTCAAGATCATTGTGGAAAAAGAGTGGGCTTAAGGTGATAAAAATTGACCAAGTTATGATCATTTGAAGTCACACATGGGAAGTTGGGGGTTCATCTGGAGGACTTGTAATCTTTCTTCATCATCAAGTTTCTTCCACATGAAAAATCCTTGAAACTTTTGAAGTGATCTGTTAATAACCCTTTGAAGAGAAGGATGTTTTTGGAATCACTCAAAAATACCAAAAGATGAGCAAGATATACTTCTTTGAAGTTCAAAACCCTAGCTCATAGATCAAGAAAATGCTTTGAGGAACTTTGACAATTTTAAACAACCTTCTTGTAACAACACTTTTGCTTTGTAGATAGAAGTTGTTGAGGATGATAATGAGAACTCATAGCAACCAAAACCACTTCCATATCTTGATAATTGAGAGAAATATGTACTTGTGACCAATGGGAATAAGGCCTTGTCCAACCATGATAACTTCTTCAATTAACCCCTTGTACTTTTGAATCAATCTTGATAACTTTGAAATGTGGAGAACCAAAATAAACCTTTCCATGTCATTTCTTCCAAAACAACTTCAATGGTGAGGTTTGAATTTCTCAAGCTTTATTGACTAGGGCATGGAAATAAACTCATGAACCCATGGATCAACTTGCTAAGCCACATTGCCTTTACCTACATTATTAACAAGTAAGACAAACCAACATTGCATTTTATTAATTAAAAGGAAAGTCAAAAAAAAACATGCATGATCACAAAAGAAAAATAAGTCAAGGTGCTTGGTGATTCCTTAAAGAGCAAAGCTAAAGATAGGGAGGAGAACCAAAAGCCCTAATGTGATCTTGTTGTGATTGAATCAATATGGTATGATGAAGGGATCTTAGGGGCAAAATTTGGGGTATAACAGAACCCTCTATAAGCGCAACCACGACTCTACTTTACTTTGGTGTGTAGACAAGAGAGAAGCAGAGAGGATTATGGCAGATTTACATGAAGGTACCTTTGGCACCCATTCTAGTGGACACACCATGGCTAAAAAGATCCTATGGGCAGGATATTATTGGTCCACTATGGAAGCAGACAATTATCAGCATTCTCGGACGTGTCACAAGTGCCAGATCTATGTTGATAAAGTACATGTGCCTCCGGTTCCTTTGAACGTCTTGACTGATCCTTGGCCTTTTACAATGTGGGGCATCGACATGATCGGAGAAATCATACCTACTGCTTCAAACGGGCACCGCTTTATCCTAGTCTCCATTGATTACTTCGCGAAGTTAGTTAAGGCTGCCTCTTTTGCTACTGTTACCAAGAATGTTGTGGCGCGATTCATCAAGCATAACCTTATATGTCAGTATGGTATCCCCGAAAGAATCATTACAGATAATGGTACAAATCTCAACAATACTATGATCACCGAACTCTGTAAGCAATTCAAGATCCGGCATCATAACTCTTCTCCCTACCGGTCGAAGATGAATGACGTTGTGGAGGATGCTAACAAGAACATTAAGAAAATCATACAGAAGATGACGGTGACATACAAAGACTGGCATGAGATGTTACCATTTTCTCTTCATGGTTACCGCACCTCAGCACGTACATCAACAATAGTAACACCTTTCTCTCTGGTGTATGGTATGGAGGTTGTCCTACCTATTGAGGTCCAGATCCCTTCTTTGAGAATCATGAAGGATGCAGGTTTGAACGAAGATGATTGGATCCAGACCCGACTTGACCAACTAAACCTGATTGATGAAAAAAGGTTAGCGTATTTTTGTCATGGTCATATGTACCAAAAGCGTATGATCAAGGCTTTTAACAAAAAGGTCATACGTCAGGTATATCAAGTGGGTGATCTAGTAATCAAGCGCATCATCCTGCCACAAGTTGATCCCAGGGGCAAATGGATTCCCACATACGAAGGGCCATTTGTAATCAAGAGCATATTTTCTGGTGGAGCCATGATTCTAACCACCATGGATGGTGACGACCTTCCTCACCCTGTGAATGCAGACATAGTTAAAAGATACTACGCATGAATAAAGACCCGCTAGGATGACTCTCCTAGGAAAAAATAAGGGCATCCCAACGAACCAAGAGGATTCAGGCAAAAATTAGGGATAAATACAAAAAAAAAGTGTACACCCAGCAAGTCGAAAACCTGAAAAGGAGGCTTGGGAAAAAAGGGTATCCCGGTGGACTGAAAACCCGAAAGGGCGGTCCAGGCAAAAGTTAGGGATTTAAAGCTTACAACTATGTCCCATTAGATCACCTTGCGACCAGACTTCAGTATCAACTATCAAGCTCAAACGATACCAATCAATCCAGTCAGCTTCGGACAAATATCAAAGTGATGAGACGCTCAAGGACATAAGGGCAATAGCAGAGTTGAAACTCAATGGGATTATTACACGTAGTTGTTTTCTCTTTGTACACTATTTTGTATAATTTTCATTTTCACGACGGTGTTCTTCTACTAGAATATCAGTCTCTTTGTACAAAAAAAATGCATGTTATAGGCAAACTTCAAAATCAATGCAAATCATTTCTTTGAAAGTACAAAACTATGGGTTTTCTATTTTTCTATTTTGTTTGCAAAAACGTCCAGTGGTTATTTTTGACATATGCATTTGAATATGATTACTGTTTACAAATACTTGCGTAAAAAACAGAAAGACAGTTTCTAATGACTTTAAGAAACAGGGAAAAGTCTAAAAGTCCATTTGTAGTCCCCACAGGTACTTTCTCCAGCAGGTACAAAGGAAGAAACGTCCTACTGCAAAATCACCACTATATCCTCAGCATACGTCCTAGTGATCTCTATGTCCTCGGAGAGTGAAAACAACCCAAGTTTTGACCTCTTCCTCCCCAAGCAGGAGTTACCTCTTCCAGCCAAGTTCCCTCAGAGAGCTGAAATCCATGTCCCCCAGCTATGTTTTTTATAATCTCGAACAGTTTATAAAGCCTTATCCCGGTAGAGTTTATTTCTCTAACTGCGGAAGTTTATCCCCCAACAGAGTTTATTTCTCTACATTGGTAAAATCTTCCAACAAAGCATATTTTTCCCCACAGAGTCTTTCTCAAGTAGGAGTCAAAGATCCCCGGCAGAATATCCTTAAATGGAAAGAGGAAATCCCCAGCAAATCATCTCCATTCATCATCCCCAACGGAAATGAAAGAATTACTTTCCACATCTACCAAACAGTAGTCCGGGATTCAGCTTCCCAGTACTCTCTAGCAGCAGTCAGGGATTTATTTTCCCAGACTAGGAAATATCGCAACAACATTCCATATTCATACATCATGGCATGCACATACATATTGGATACATCATAATCTCATTTAGTTTGAGAACATCATTACACAATGCATTTCATACATCATGACATTGTATACGACTAACTCTTTACCTTTTCAGGAAAGATCAAATCAATAAACATCATTGACTACTTATATGACCTGACAGTCTTCTCAAAGGCTACGTCTGACAAAGGGTTATTTCAACATTTTCCTCAGAAAGATCATTCTCAAAAGACCTCTATTGGTTCAGTTTAAATCGACCAATGATTTATTCTGATTCTTTTCTGGTAGATACCTTCTCTGGTTCAGTTAAATCGACCCTAAGATTTTTCTGATTCCTATCCAGTTGAAGACAATTCAAGACCTCTACTGGTTCAGTTTAAATCGACCAATGATTTATTCTGATTCTTTTCTGGTAGATACCTTCTCTGGTTCAGTTAAATCGACTCTAAGATTTTTCTGATTCCTATCATGTTGAAGACAATTCAAGACCCCTACTGGTTCAATTTAAATCGACCAATGATTTATTCTGATTCTTTTCTGGTAGATACCTTCTCTGGTTCAGTTAAATCGACCCTAAGATTTTTCTGATTCCTATCCAGTTGAAGACAATTCAAGACCGCTACTGGTTCAGTTTAAATCGATCAATGATTTATTCTGATTCTTTTCTGGTAAATACCTTCTCTGGTTCAGTTAAATCGACCCTAAGATTTTTTTGATTCATATCCAGTTGAAGACGATTCAAGACCTCTACTTGTTTAGTTTAAATTGACCAATGATTTACTCTTATTCTTTTCTGGTAGATACCTTCTCTGGTTCAGTTAAATCGACCCTAAGATTTTTCTGATTCCTACCCAGTTGAAGAAACTATAAAGCCTGGAGTCCGACCAGATAACAATTTATTTTTGTTAATTACTATGAAGCTTGGACCCGACCAAATAACAGCTTAATGTCTTCAAATCACTGAAGCCTAGATACGACAAGATAACATTTCAATGTCTACAATTACTGTGAAGCCCGAAACTGACCAGATAGCAGTTAAACTCATATTCCCCTATAAGTCGCTATGAATCCTGGATACGACCGGATAATAGTCATCCTTATTATCCTCAGCAAGTTGCTATGAAGCCTGGATCCTGACCAGATAACAACTCGCTTTCGTCTCTCAAGTCAAAAGACAACTCCCTAGTAGAGTAACGGCCAACTGAAGCTCATAGACTCTATTTCCCAAAACTGAGACCAACATTCCTCAGTGGAGTCCTCCTCAACGACAAGAACAAGAATCCCTACAAAGGAATATCTCGTGAAATTAGAATATTCTCTAGATGGCATATTTAAGCCAATCTCCGATGACTCTTCGTCATTTTCTCTAGATGGCATCTTTAAGCCCATCTCCGACAATATTTTGGCATCTTTTCCAAATTGCATCTATAAGCCTATTCCCGATATTATTCACCAATAGTATCACTTCGGACGGGTGCAAATTTCTGGGCACTTTAGTGTTCAATCATCTTCCACCTTCAGATCACGAAAGGCAGACAAGCCAATCTAAATCTTCAGGTTTAAGAAAATTGAACAGGGGCAGCTGTTGTACCCCAAAATTTGCCCTCTCATGTTTTTCCAAGATTTTTCTCTTGCACGGGTGGTTACAAACATTTGCCTAAAGAAAAGGAAATTTTTTGAATGATGGTTAAGTGTCCTTCGATTGGCATCTACAAAGTGCCCTTCGATTGGCATCTGTAAAAGATCCTTCGATTAACATCTGCAAAAGATCCTTCGATTGGCATCTGCAAAAGATCCTTCGATTGGCATCTGTAAAAGATACTTCGATTGACATGTCAACGAGACATTTTCGATTGGCACCTAGACGAAGGTCTTTCGATTGGCATACCAAAGGGTCTTTCGATGGGCATCTTAAACAAGGCAGCTTTGATGGACATCTTAGGTAAGGTTGCCTTCCGTTTAGGGCATACAAAGTGTCTTTCGATAGGCATGTCAACCAAGTGATGCTTTGATGGCATATCAATAGGGTAACATCTCGATTGTCAAAGTTAAAGAAAATGAGATCAAAAAGAGAAAGAACTGAGAGGTTTCTAGAAATTATGATGATGGGCCATTTGAATTCATACAAACCATGGCTCAAGCGAAGAAGCTCTGCTGAGGGGAGCCTTGAGCAATTCGAATCAGGACTCAGCGCCATCAAGAAGAATAATGTTTAGGGGCTAATTGAAGAAACTCTGATGCTGAAAATATGAGCCATTCGAATCAAGTTCAAAGCTATCGAAGAGAGCAGAGCAACACTTCGACCAGTCAATAAGATAATGTTTCAATGGGTCAAGTTCAAAGTCTTCGAAGAGAGCAAATTCATCTGCAGGGGCGTGTCAACTTTTGATTTCCATCATATTGGAGGCCCAAGACAACTCATGAAAGCTATCACATGGCAAAGAGAAACGTACAAGCCAAGAGTAGAAAGAAATCTTCAAAAATGGAAAGTTCGGAAATCAAATATTTTTTTGAAAGCATTGATACCCCTCCATATTTGTTAACCTAATGTGGTTTAATATATATACATAAACATTATAGCCTAAAAGGACAGGCTTAGCTGCTACAAAAAAATCCTAGAAAATTCCAAAATTTCTCAAAGAAAAGTGAAACTTACATCATTAGATCCAGACGTTCTTAGACCTTTTGGAGCATTCAGTCATACTCCTGAGACTTCTAGGAGTCGTGTCCATACTTCATTCAGGATTGAAACAAGCCAGAACGTCGTACCTCCCTCTCACCGATCAGTAAAATTTTCTCAATCATACCCTTAAAATTTACGCGTTGTTAATTAATTTTGTTTGCATAAATCATGTAGCGTGATGATTTAGAAGATATTTAATGTTTTGCT
This sequence comes from Vicia faba, assembly GCA_948472305.1. NCBI lineage: Eukaryota > Viridiplantae > Streptophyta > Magnoliopsida > Fabales > Fabaceae > Vicia > Vicia faba. Next base: position 1,238,944,241 of record OX451738.1, read on the forward strand.
TTTGATATTTGACGCATGGAGAGCAAAGTACCATTGTTAGGATTCCAAAACGGTTGAGTGTCAAACTAGGTGATACCATGAGTTTTAGGACAAACAAATGGTGTCATTGAACTCGTAGCCCCCTAATTAGGGGGACCATGACCCTTTTCTCTTTGATTCATCGTGTTTTTGCAGATGTTGATTTTTGATGGCCGGAGAAGAAGGTGGTCAACCACCATGGACGGTGGTTTGACCCCCCTATGCTGACGTGTCTGAACAGTCCTTTATGATTCACCCATTTAAAAAAGATAGGGCCCACTCAACGCGCGCGTTTTGTTTGAGTATATATATATATATATATATATATATATATATATATATATATATATATATATATATATATATATATATATATATATATATATATATATATATATATATATATATATATATATATATATATATATATATATATATATATATATATATATATATATATATATATATATATATATATATATATATATATATATGACTTCGGTTTTTATATAATATTATACTTTGGTTATTATAAATGAATGAACAGGATGGCTGAATGGAAAGGCAAATGATTGTGCAACGAGGAGACCTAGGTTCGATTCCAGGTGTCTGTGTTTTGCATTTTCTCATAAATTCATTTCAGATCTAGTGCACGCGAAGGCCAACAGGTGCATGGTATGCCTCACATATAGGTTATTCATATCTAAGAGTCTAAATCCAACCCTCCCAGTGGCTAGGGACCATGGTGAATCCTCAAGACTCATCCCCACCAGATTATTCTTTGGAATGCTGGATCCAGTTGAGTGGGCCTAGCAAAAATTCAGCACCACACCCCCAGTCTGCTAACACTAACAGGCCCATTTTTCTATTCTTTTTGCTTTTTTAATTTCTTTGTTTTTATTTTAATTGTTTTAACGTCAATTTTTATTTTAATCATAAAATCAATACAAAAATCACAAAAAAAAAATAGACTTAGGTTTTTTTTAATTAATTTAATTTTTGGTAATTAATTTAATTATTTTACTTGTTTCCTCAATTAAAATCAATTAGAATTAGGTTCAATCACTTCAAATCTTCTTCACAATAAAAATACAAAAAATATTTTTTAAATAAATTAGATTTTTTTTTACTTATTCTCGTTTTAATCTTCGTGCGTTTATTATTTTTCGTTTTTATTGTTTTTCAATTATGTAATTATTTCCCGGTTTGTAATAGTTTTAATTAGGTTTAAAATTCCGAATTCTTATTTTTTCTTGTCTTAGTTATGTAATTGCCCCAAAGCCTTGTAATAACTTAGGGATTTTTATTTCCTGCAATTTATTTTCCCCAACTATTAACTGCTTAGATTAATAGGATTGTATGAAAAGATAACGACTAATTGAACATATCATAACCTAATTCAAAGATAATATATCTGAATCAAGCACAGTTGCATATACTCACCCCTAGGGTATCACCCACTTCGGTTTCCTTCGAAAACAGTCACAATTCTCGAAACATGATAATTTTTAGTGACTGTCCTTGAGTTCAAGAGATCACAAGTCCCTCGATGACCCTTTCGACTGCTGCCTAGGTTAAAAAAGTGATCTTAGAACTTTAGGACAATTACTAAGAGTTCTTGCAAAGTTACCTTAGTGACCGTAAACGTCCCTTCCATAGTCCCTCAACATCCAACGATAAGGCTACCTACTCACTAATAGTAGGATAACACTATCTAAAGGAAATGAGGAAAAGAACACATTTTTCGAGTAGGTTGATAGTTGTTAAGTACTTTCTCAAAACAATCTTTTTCACACCACACTTTCAAACATTTTCAAAAAACTCTTTATCAACACGCTTGAGGACTGATACAAGAGTTATCATAAAGCAAGCAAAATTTTCAAAACACACAAACATGAAAACAATTTTTAAAATGAGCAAGTACCTAAGAGACCATGGAGAACCACGGATGGAAAGGGTGCTAACACATTCATTTTCCATAATCTACCCCCTTACTCAGAAAATCTCGAAAAAGGTATTTTTCTGTTCTTTTCACCGTTTCCTTTGTTGGATAAAAGAAAACTCGGTGGTGACTCTTGCTTACCGCACATTTGCGAATACAAAACGCAAACTAGTATTAACAGTCGGTTCAGCCACCATATCACAACGGGGAAAAGAAGGAAAGATTACCAAGTTTGCTTGGGTGAGCCCCGTGACCAGATGCCTACGTATCCCTTTTAAGGAATCAGAGTACCGCAGTTCGGCTTAAAAGTTTCTGTTTGTTTTGTATTTTTTAATAAACAATATTAATTTTTCCTTCAGCCACAACTCGACCTTCGAAGATTCACGCGTCAGCACATAAGTGAATTAACATGTTCTTTTAAAAGTTTTGAAAGAAAGGGCCCGAAAGAGAAAAAGAGTTTGCATTAGTTGGTGTTTTTTTGTTGCAGATAAATGCTAGTTGATCTCAAGAGAGAGATATTAGCCAAATTTTCACTTATCCATGAAAGGAGTCTTTGAGATTTGAACCACACCAAAGCCTAAAATGGAAGAACAATAAGATCGAGAAGAAACCCGCTTATCATCTCCCATACTCAACAAAGATATGATTCTCATCAGTAACTTTTACGTGTTTTGAATATTGAAAGAAAAAGAAGTTTTTTTTTTTGTTTTAATGAGATGTAAAAGAAGAAAGAAAAGTTTAAGGGGGGACTAGAAAAATAGCCCTAAAGTTGTCATGAAAAGTGGATCCTATAGTTAAGGATAAAAGAGGGGAACATCTGCCTAATGTTGTCATGCTTAGATAAAGATCCTAAGGTCTAGTTAGTTCAAACTTAGAGAAGAGTGAACTAAAGATCCTATGGGGAGCATACAAGAGGAGAATCAGGAAAAGATAGGAGAAGGGATGGCAAAACATCACACAAATAAATGATAAGACATCAAGAAGCATGTATCAAGTAGCATGAGAAAGATGTCAAAACATCAAAATAAAGATGACAATACATCAAGCACACACAACATTTATGTGACAAAACACATGCAAGAGATGAAACTCAAACAAATGACAAGACAAAACTTGCATCGGGAAAGAAACAAGTGAATCCTACGGCAACATGCAAAGGGATCGAAGTCGTTATCTCAATTCTAATTGAGTGACATCGTGATCAGTAACAAATAAAAAATGATGAAATCCTAAGGGAACATGCAAAGATCGAAGTTGTTATCTCAATTTTAATTGAGTGACATCATCGATCAAAAAAAGAATAAAGACATGAAATACTAATGGGAAGGCAAAGATCAAAGTCATTTTCTCAACCGAGTGACATCATTGATCATCAACCAAAGGAGGCGAACACAATAACAAACTCAAGTAGCAAATAAGTGTAGAACGCATGCTACCGGTCTTTAAACAGCGACTTCGAGCACACACTCTTTATTTCCTACTTATCAAGATATCTAGAAAAGAAGTAACATGCGGAAAAGATAAACTCAAAATCAGAATAATACCAAATGAACAAAAGATCATTGTACGACAAGCAAAGCAGAGAAACTCGGAAAACTTCATGCAAGCTAGCATCAACACCAAGAGAATAGCCAGAAATTGGCAATGTGAGAATAAATCACATGTGCAATGCGTTCATCGGAAGCATCCGCATCACAGACAGTATACTTGCATAAGAGTTCACAATCCAGACAAAAACACAAGCAATGTATATTTCTCATGTAATGAGAATCAAGATAAATCACGTCGCAAGCGAATCTCAAATCCACAAAGAAAGTGGAATGCAAATGCTTTTCAATTGAAATAAACGATCGAAGTTCTCTTGAAACGCCTTTCACATGTCAACAAATGAGTTAGAAATAACAAGAAAATGATAATCGAAGTTAAGCATCTATATCACAAATTAATTTCTAAAATCAATTAAAAATCAAACAAGTTTTTATTGATTTTATAATTTTTTTATCATAAAAAAAAAAGGAAAAAATTAACAAAAAGAAAAGTCCTAAACCTAATATTTTCTAATGTTTTTATTACATCAATATTTTTTATTAACAAAATTTTTATTCAACAATTATATAAAAAAATAAAGAAAATCTAAAAAAAATCTATACAGGGGGGATTGCTAACTAGATCCAGGGGGTGTTGAAGCAGTCTGGGCGCTAGGCCCATTGCGCCGGGTCCAACAAAGAGTTTTGTAACACAAGCTAAAATGCTGTCAACAAAAAAAACCCAGCGAATGGGCTTAGTAAGGATGTGCAGCCAAAAGCCCAACAAAAACAACAGTCCACCATACCTTAATCCAATTCCACTCTCAAATTATTTTATCCAGTTTTTATTATTATTACTTAATAGAAAAATTAGAAAGAGTAATTTAGGGTTAAAATTCGGTGAGACGGTTGAACTTCTTTGTCTTCTCTCATCAACCGCGCGGCGACTTCTTCTCTCCTATTGCAACAATGATCTCCTCCTTCGATCTCTCCGTCTAAAAGCTTCACCCTGTTGCTACGATTCCGTCCGACCTCGATGTCCTCCATCAGACGCCAATTCACGGTTCTATCTCACTCTCCCCCACCGTCTGTTCATCTCAACGGCACAATTTGCTTCAGAGACTAGCATTTGATTTCGCTTATACTTACTGATGCAGTTAATTAGACGGACAACAACATGTAATAGATGTTAAAGGGAGTAAATCATTGAATATTACCTACCGGAGATAGTCCAGTGTCGATAACAGCGAGAGATGCAGAAAAACAGAAATATAAAATAGAGTTGATTAGAATGTTAGTTAAATTGCAAAAATTCTAAATTGCTGAGCTGTCTTTTGTTGAACTAATTTTGTGATAAAAATCTTCTTGTGCCTTCTTTTTTTATTTTACTTCTGAATTCGTTTTTTTCCAAACTGATGGATGTATATTATGAATGGTAATTGTTTCCGTTGGGTTTTTCCTGTTGATATGAATCCTAAATTCGAGAGATTTGAAGTCCTAGTTTATTGGAAGTTTTGACGCAGTAGCAAGTGTACGTAAGTCAACTGAGTGTTTTATTTGAAGTTCACTTTGCCTTAAATTTCTTTCAGTGCACACACATGATTATTGTTTGGACAAGTCAAATGCAAGTGCATGTTTGAGTTTCTTTATCCTTTGTTCATGATAGTTTCTTAGACGTAGCATGTTTATGTTGTACGCAAATAAGTGTATAGACCCGATACGAATTAAGTTGGTATTGGGATGATGATTCTGACCTGATATGTATTAATATTGCAGGTTTTGGAATGTTGACTGAATTGTTATAGAAATCCATCTACATGGCACATGGCTGCAGGTTTATATGTTGGAATCGTTTCCATTTATTGACATGTTTTGGACTTAAGTTGGATGCTTGAACTAGTTTCTGCAGGGCTTGATACTTTGATGGCGTAAAGATGAAAGGAAAGGTCTCAAGGTGAAAGGAATTTTAAGGAATAACGGCAAGAGTATGGTGATTTAATGGCCTAGAGTTGATTGAAGGCGTTTGAAGCAGAGTTCTTAGCATAAGCTTAGAACTTTTCAAGTAATTGTGCAATGTATTTTGTATGCTTTTTATGAACGACTTTATTTGAGAGCATTTTGATTGTAATTTGTTTCTTTGTAATGATCATGAATGAAATGGTTTGGAACCTTTGAATGAAATTTGAAATGAATACTTGAATTTTGGATGAGAAATTGAATGGATTTTGAATAAAACTTTGGATGAATGAATAATCCTTGAATAAGTCTCGCTACTTGTTTCAAATGAACAAACCTTCCATTTTTAAAATATGAATCCATTTGATGAATTGAACTAAAATAATCACTTTGACGTGTTCTGAACGAAACTCTTGAGAACTTGAAGGAACTTGAATAAGCATGATGAATTTTGAATCTCTTTGTAACCTGGATGCCTTTGCCTTGTGATTTATATCTTATCTTTTAAGAAATCCACATAATCAATCTTAACATGTTTGCATCTTAGAAACATTGATCCAATTAATTAACTTGAACACATTTAAAAGCTCAAATGAATACTTCCACATAATGAGTTCAAATCAATTTTCACTTCTTAAGGAAACCACAATTTCAAATCTTAAGTCCCTGTTAATTTGTGTTACAAGCAACAATCAATTAAAAGGATACTGATGATGTTTAGAATCCATAAATCGTGTCTTGTAACACAATGACTATGCCTTGAGGAATCATTTGAAAATGAAGGAACTTGAGACATGGGGGGAATAATGGCCTAGATAGCCTTAACATGTAAATCCAATGAACCCCAATTGATGAATTATCATATTCAAATACCACATATAAGAACCCTTGAGGAGATACCTTTGTAGTCTCAAAACACTACGGAAACTCTAGCTCGCACAACCACTGAACTCTTGAACCTCATGGTATTTTATTGAATGCGAATATATGCTATGTAAATGAATACCAAGTAACCACTAGTCACTAACGAATACCAAAACATTGCATTTGAAATCAGGTGACAAGTATCAGACTTGACATTGATATGAATTGATAACCATCAGACGTAAGGCAAACGAGTAACCACTCGACTTAAGAAGACTAGTAACCACTAGGCTTTTAAGATACACTGCGCCAGAGAAGAACTGGATCGCAACAAGGCAAATGAGTAACCACTCGACTTAAGAAGACTAGTAACCACTAGGCTCTTATGATTTGGGAAACAGAATAATAACCACTAGACTAACAATACTAGTAACCACTAGTTTTAAGAAATGATGCACCAGGGAAGAACTAGATCGCAACAAGGAAAACGAGTAACCACTCGACTTAAGAAAACTAGTATGGGGCGAAAAGAGGGATATTAAGGATAGAAACATCGTTGGGGATATTATCTATGTTTTAGCAAATTCACTGGGGAAAACAGAAACAATAATGCCTTATGTTTCAATGCATGTTTGAATTATTTTTTTTTATGGAGTAATGTTCCAAAAGAGAATGAAAATAATACACTTTGAGGATGCAATGCGATTATGCATGATTTAAATGTTTCACCGGGGAATGGCCAATCAAAAAGCCAACAACCCACAGGCCAAGACCTAATAGGATTTGAAAGACTAAATTGCCGACTTTACTGGGGAGAAGTAAACATGTTGCACACTTTGAACGAGGATGTCGCAAAGGTTTAAACATTGTCGAGAGTACCTGTGATACGGTAGGAGAACTGACTTGGGTGTTTTGCGTTTGATCGCAAATATTGTGGTTAGTAAGAGTCGCCACCGACTTTTCTTTTATCCAAAAGGAAAGGTGAAAAAGCACAAGAAAGACCTTTGAGATTATTTCTTGAGTTCGGGGATAGATTATGAAAAGGGAAGGTATTCACACCCTTTTCATCCATGGTTTTCCATGGACTCTTAGTTACTTGCTAGATGAATTTCTTTTTGTTTGAAATTTGTGCTTTGTGTGGTTTTTTGAAAGTATTTTGTAAAGAGGCCTTTGTTTAGGAAATCTTTATAATGATTCTTGTTTGTAAGAATGTATACAAAGATGTTTGATATTTTGAAAATGTTTTCAAGTTTGTAAGATGTTTGAAAGTGTAGGTGTTTGTTTTGAAAATAGCAAGGATGTTTGTTTGAAATTAAGCAAGTAATTAGGATCATTCTACCTACTCAAAAGTCTTTCTTGTTCATTTTCCTTTTCTTTTGACATTGTTATCTTACCATTGATTTGGTAAATAACCCTATCTTTGGATGTAAAAGGGACGGGCGTGGGTCATCGTATAACCATGATTAGCAATGTTTACAAGGTATCTTAGCATTCTTTTTAGGGACTAAGATCATGTGAAAGGCAACTTAGATAACGTCATCGAGGGACTATGATCTTATATTTTCTTATTTTTGCTAAGATACCTTACATGCGTAATATGGCCATTTTGTATAAGGCAACCAAGTGGAATAACCCTAGGGGTGTTGGTGTGCCAATGTATTGTTTTCATGCTTGTTTTTGTCTTTGAATTAGGGTTTTCTAAGTATTGATTTTGGTCTTTCCATACAAACCCTAATTACTAGCATATTATGTATAACAGCGATAAATTGCGGAATTTAAAGCTACTACGCTATTACAACATTTGTGGGAGGGGGTGTACAAATTAAATGGGGATTGCAAAAATGTAAATCTAGTTAGTCTATTACAACCATATTGAATTGATATCAATGTACAAGGAATGTAAAATGAACTTGTTTTGTTTAAGAAAATAAATAAATTTTGTTTAAGAAAATATTTTGATTCTTTTATGTTAAAAGAAATAGGACATGTGAATATGAAATATTTTTGGTGTTTTTGATTAATAAAAGTGATGGCAAAAATAATAAGGGGGAAAAAACGGAATCATCGCTTTGCTGAAATAAAAGAAATCTGAAGTTCTGACTCTGGCATGCTACAAAACAGAAATAACATGTTAATAAAAAATAGGGAAGGTCAGAAGTTCTGGGTCCGCTGGAAACAAAGAAGATTTCAGAAGTTATGATGCCGCTGGCAGAACTTCGTCTCCCTTTCCATGTTAGTCAGAGTATCTGCAACTTAGTCATTTCTCAACAAAACAGAAGATGCGTATATAGCAGTTATGGCAAGTTTCGTAATGTTTCAGAAACAAGAGATATCAGAACTATAAATCAGAAGCAAGCATGAATTTACTAATCCTAATTCTGAGTCCTAATTTCTTCAAGAAGTTCTGAACTGAAATTCTTTCTACCTAGGCAGGCAAATACATGTGTTGCACCCCAAAATTTACCCTCTTGATTTAGGCTTATGTTTCATCATGAGTATTATATTGCATTGCATTCATACATTGTGATAGGATCAAAGTACTTTGGTTATCAAGTCTTTCTCAAGCTTTGAAGGTTGTTTGCATTGACAAGGTGCTCAAGTAGAACCTTGTCATCTAAACCTCTGGATCTTTCAAGCTCAAAAATTATTGCATATCTCAAGTTGTTTTATCCATCCCTTTGGATCATCAGAGGATTGAAGTTTGTGTTTGATTTATAAAAGGAATCACTCCTTTGATTCACCAGTCAAATTAGGGTTTTGTCTGATCAAGGCTATTAATCAATGTACAAGCCTTAATTTGGAAGCTACAACATCTCATTGGTATTTGGAAAGTCTTTGTACAAGCAATTGGCCAAGATGTCCAGAGGATTTGAAGTTTTGAAGATGATTCATCACTCTTCTTTGAGGAATCAGCCAAAATTAGGGTTTGGTCCAAGTTGAAGTAATTGGGGTCTAGATGAGACAGTTCATGAAGCATCATTATCTTATCATCATTAGAATCAAGTTTGATCAAAGAGTCTCTCATGATGCCCAGTGGAATTAGGGTTTTGAAGCTTGATCAGCTATCTCCTAGTACATGATACAAAACTAGGGTTTTGGATTTAATCAGGATTTCTCTGACTTTTTCACCCAAACTTGTTTCCATGATTCACCACATGTTATCAAGCATTGATGATTGAAAAATTGAGGTTCAATTTGGATTGGAATTGATTCAATTGATCAAAAGGGGCAAATTGGTCATTTTGACCCAAGTCAGTAAAATCAGGAGTTGACCAAGTGGACTTTTGGTCAACCATCAATTTAAGCATCCTCTTTTCATATTCCATACCCAAATTTATCTTTGAATCATGAGAAATGGTGAATTTGAGTGTAACTTGTTCAAGAAGTAACTTAAAAATTAAAAAAGTTTCTAAGTGTCAAGATGACTTCTCTTGGGCAAGTCACGCGCGTAATTTCATCAAACACTTGGCATGCCATTTTGTGGAATCAATTTCTTGTGACACAAGCCTAAATTTGAAAAATTAAAAAGAGCATTTTGTTGTCTTCCATGAAAGTTTCTCATTAAACTTGGAATCACTCAAATTGGATTAAAATTGAGGAAGTTTTGGTTTGAGGAAGTTGGATGGAAAAACCGGAATTTTTAAAGGCACATGAGCAGGCCAGCACGCGCAGTCTTGGGCAAGTTGGCTTGACTTGCCCAGGAATCCTAATGTCCACATCTCTTTCATTTCTCCACCATTTTTGATGAATCAAAGATCATTGTGAAGCTCATCATATGAATTTTAATTGGCTCAAAGAAATTTGGAAAATGCACGAGCCAATTTGAAATGGCCTCAGTTGGAAGTCAGCTAATTTTTGGTGTATGCTTGGCCATGGCAATTTTCAGGTTTTGGTTTATTTTTTATTCAATCATTTCAGGGCACACTTGCACATGCTTGGCACGAATTGGATACCTCATGTGATTTCTAAAAAAGGCCAAAGCAGGTGCATACCTCGTGTCTCTCTCATTCTCACATTTTTGCCAAAATGGGAAACTTCTCACTCAAGAAAATCAGTCCCATGTGCAAGGGGGGACAACTCACCTCGTCACGCTTTTTTTCACTCACTCACACTCTTCTTTTGTTGCTCAAAACGACTGCAAGCATTGCCTGAATACCAAGCAAAACGTAAATGGCCATCACACTTGTTTTGGTTTGACTGGAAATTCACGTTTTCCCTCCAACGACTCTCAGCTTGAATTACCACTCTAACCTCACTCAAAACACTCTATATAAGTTGCTCAAGCTCTCCTTTCACACACACACACACCGCATTAGAAGATGCTCCTCAAAATTTTCTCATTTTTCTTGCTCTGCAACTTGAATCGAGCAACTCAATTCTCTTGATCCAGTCCTCATTTCTCTACTCAAACACCTTCTTGGAGCACAAGGAAGCTATTTAGAAGGGTTTCTTGTTAGATTTCATAGGCACCAAGTGAATTTATTTTTCACTTTTGCAGGTACTTTGAGAAAAGCTTTTCAGTCATTGACTTGGGGCTATTGTGTTTCACTTTATTTGTGGGACACAATTCATTATATTAGCACTGCTCTTGTGTTTGGCATATTTGATAGTCTATGCAGGATATATACATGTGATTGTGAATGCTATACATTGCCCATGGGATCTGTTCATATCTGATTATCTCATTACTTACATCCTGTTGGCATAATTTCTGACTTGATTTGTCTGTTGATGCCAGCTTGCTGGAAGTTCTCTGGGTTTCTTTTATTCTTGCTCAGTTGCCACAGATAGTTATCCATTTGGTATTGCACTATTTCCTTTCTACTATTTTCATTTTGTATAGTTCTGATTTCATGATGGGACCTCTGTTGCTGATATATGTCAGAAGGCCCTCTGGTTTTTGTCTGATACATGTGTTGTGTTTGTTTCTTTAACTGTTGATCGATGAGTCACTCAATTTAGAAATTGAGATCACGACTTCGCTCTCATCGCATGTTCCCTATAGGATGTTTATTGATTTTCTTCTTTAATTGATCGATCGATGAGTCACTCAATTTAGAAATTGAGATCACGACTTCGCTCTCAGTGCATGTTCCCTATAGGATGTTTATTTTTTTTTAATTGATTGATCGATGAGTCACTCAATTTAGAAATTGAGATCACGACTTCGCTCTCATTGCATGTTCCCTATAGGATAGTTTTGTTAAGCTTCCTTTAATATGTTGATTAAGGTAGGAATCCATGTATGCTAACAAAGGGTAGGATTTTCCTTTATCCTCAACCTTAGGGTCAGCCATTGTATGATAACACTAGGGATAGTGCTAGGCTAGTTTCCCTTAGTTGTTTTTCCTTTCTTTGCATTTTACATCTTAAAACAAAAATTGTTTTCTTGGCAAATCATAAAACACTTCTAATAAATTCAAACCCTTCTTCAAAGTAAAAGATACAAACCAATCCTTTTTATTTGTGCGCCTCTTGGTTTTGTTTTTGAATCTTCTAGATGATGTTTCGCCATCGCACATTTGTTTGAAGCCGATGTTTCGCCATCGCACATGTTTGTTATCCTACTTTGATTCTCAATATCATTGTTAGGTGTGATGTTTTGTCATCCGTTTTATTGATGTTTTGCCATCTTTTCCTTGATATCTTGTTATCTTCTAGCCGATGTTTCGCCATCACACATTTGTTTGAAGCCGATGTTTCGCCATCGCACATGTTTGTTATCCTACTTTGATTCTCAATATCATTGTTAGGTGTGATGTTTTGTCATCCGTTTTATTGATGTTTTGCCATCTTTTCCTTGATATCTTGTTATCTTCTAGCCGATGTTTCGCCATCGCACATTTGTTTGAAGCTGATGTTTCACCATTGCACATGTTTGTTATCCTACTTTGATTCTCAATATCATTGTTAGGTGTGATGTTTTGTCATCCGTTTTATTGATGTTTCGCCATCTTTTCCTTGATATCTTGTTATATTCTAGCCGATGTTTCTCCATCGCACATTTGTTTAAAGCCGATGTTTCGCCATCGCACATGTTTGTTATCCTACTTTGATTCTTAATGTCATTGTTAGGTGTGATGTTTTGTCATCCGTTTTATCATTTGATGTTTCGCCATCTGTGACATGTTACTTTTTTATTATTTAGCCGATGTTCAACCATCTCGTTTGTTTGTTGTTTTATTCGATGTTTTGCCATCTTGATCATTTTTATTGTTTTAACTAAAAAACACAAACCAACCAAAATATATAAGCCGAACTACGGCTGCTCTAATTCCTTAAAAGGGATACGTAGGCATTGGGGTAGGGCCTGATCGAGCATAACTTTTATTTTCCCTACATTATTTTCTCCTTTTCTTTCGCATGCATTCCCTTTTTATCTTTAAGCCATAGACATAGGTTTTGACCACACCCATTAGATTAGACAACAAGAGTGGATACCGTAGAGTACTACGGGCGTGTGGGGTGCTAATACCTTCCCCTCGCGTAACAGACTCCCTTACCCGATCTCTCGGTCGAAAGATCGTGATTTCTCCCTCTTCAGGTTTTCTCGATGTTTACCTTTCCCTTTCGGCGGGATAAAAGACGTTCGATGGAGACTTCATTGATGTTTCATTACATCCAGATGACAGGTTCCGGCCATGCGTGTTTCAACTGGCGACTTCACTGGGGACAGATTGACCTCTTGCTGGTCCATCTCGGAGTAGATCCTAGTTCTTATTTGTTTTCCTTTTGGGTGTTTATTTTACCGCTTTGCATATTTATCTGTTTGTATTGCATCTTATGTGCGCTTTACTTTCTACATACTGGATTTGGCTGGACTGTTTGGATTCTGGATTTCTTGGTGGGTGGGTTGTTCCATGAGGTAAAAGGCCTCATACCCAGGCTATGAGTGAATTCCATAGGAACTAGGAATAGAGTGGCCATGGCAGCTATGAGGCGGATGCTTTGTAGACCTGACCATGAGACCCATGATCTCAGAGGTAGTTCGGATATGTGTTATCGTATGATGATACCGACATTCGAGCTCTTGTACTCTGATTTGGATTTTAACCTTACCTTGACCTAGACTACACCCGTGAGAGGGGCGGGAAAACTTTTCTTACAGGTACAGGTATTGTTGGTGACTTTGTGTTGCAAAGGTGACTCAGGTTCCCATGATAGTTTTGAAAATTTGGGAAATTTTTTTGATCTTGAGTGGTGTTGTTCTGTAAACGGTCCAGCCATTATCCAGTGTGAAACTTTGATCCTGTCATGTTGCATCATAGCATATTTATTTTTTAAAAAATGATGTATAAAAAATAACTAGCATGCGCATGTCATCTTCTAGGGGCATTCGAGAGTCTTCTTTCCATCAGAAATGGATGACCTCCCGTCAGATGAGTTTGATTTAGTTCATGTTAAAGAGCCCACCAAGCATACATTCACTTATCAGATTCCTACTATTGATGTGTCCGATTTGAAGAGGTTGAGTTCTTATTTGAAGGGTGATGTTCTAAACAATTTCAACAAAAATTATGGCAATTTGTTACTAATCCTTAACACTTCACTCGACCCAATGGCTTTGATCACCCTCTTCCAGATCTATGACAAGGAATTACGGTGTTTCACTTTTCAAGATTATCAACTGGTTCCCACACTAGAAGAGTACGAGTACCTGCTTAATATCAAGTTGTCCGGTGAAGTTCCTTTTGTCCGAGTGTCGGAGAAGTTGAAGTTCGAGGTTATTGCCGAAATTCTTCATTTGAGTTGGAAAGAAGTGAAAGACAATTGGAAATCAAGTGAGGATACTACAGGGTTTTATTTGGATTTCTTAGTGAAGAAAGCTGAAGACTGGGCAAAGAAAGGGAATTGGAGTGACTCCAGCTCTCTGTTTGCTCTCATGATATACGGGATCATCCTTTTCCCTTGCAAGAGAAATTTTGTGGATTTGACGGCTATTTGTGTTTTTAGAAATAAGAACCCGGTATCGACACTCTTGGCAGATACTCTTTACACCATTCATTCCAGGCATGTAAAAGGAGGTAATGTAAGCTTATGCCATTCGATGTTATATCAGTGGTTTAAGTTGCACCTACCGACAAGTGGCCCTTTCATGGATACCAGACATTCTCTCTGATGGTCATCAAGACTTGTCAACCTTACTGCATTTGATATCCGATGGAATTATGACATGGGGGAAGTACGAAGTATTATCACTAGCTGCGGAGATTTCCCTAATGTTCCCCTCATAGGAACTAAGGGGTGTATCAACTATAATCCTGTGCGTGCTTATCGTCAATTAGGATATGCAATGGATGGACCGCCAAAGGTTGAGGAGGTGTCTGAATCGGTGTATTTTGTTAGAGGAAGTGATCCTGTGATGTTGAAAAGAGTGACAAGTGCTTGGAAGAGAATTCACAAGAAGGATATAACTACTTTGGGGAAGAAGGTTCCTATTGCTAGGTTTCCTTACTTGGAATCGATAAGAGCCAGGGTTAAGATTCTACGGTTACCATTTGCAAGGTCGGCTCCTATATGTGAGCAACCTCCTACTGTTCTGGGTAAAATGGTGCCTACCGAGGTGTTCACCCAGGTTCATGTTGAGAACATTCAACTTCGTGCAAAAGGCCGTGAGGCTGGGATGAAACTTTATTGGGTAGATCAAGAAAGGGCCGACTTAGCTCGCAAACTTAAAGAAGCTCACGGGGAAACTTCTGATGCAACCAGTTTTAGGAAGAGATCTTATGCTGAAATGGAAGAAGAGTTGAGTAAGACCAAGCAAGAGTGCCAGAAGCTTCAGGCATCATAAAATAGCTACAGGAAGAAGATTCAAAGCTTGAAGAAACAGCTCAAAGACAAAGATGCTCAGCTTAAGAAGGAAGTAGCCCAAAAGCGTGTCACAGAGGATTGGTTTCAAGAAAGTAAAGTGGTCACATCACAACTTTTGAAGGGGAAAGCCAGGCTTGAAGAGTATTGTCAACACCTTGAAAAGTGTCTTGTTTCGGAGATTTAGTATTTGTTACTTACCTTTGGTGTATTTGGTCACCCCCAGGATTGTTGGAAGGGACCATTGTTTGTTTTTATTATTCAGTTTTTTTTTGTATTTTGTTGTTTATTGATACACTCTTAAATGTCCAAAGTCACTTGAACATCGTTGCTTTTGTTCGTAAATAATTAAAGTGTTTGTCTTACTGTCCTTTTTCCTTTGGTTGCATGTTTTATCTTTGGTTGCACGTTGTGACTGATGAATAAAAAAGGACTCTCGAATACCGAGAAGTGACAAACATATCATGCACATCATACATTTCATAACATTACAGGTCATCTCAAGATGGTATTCTTATCCTTCCGCTTTTCTTATTCAGAATTCAAGACGACTACTCATCGGTATTCCACCAGAAACAATTTGCCAAGACAGACGGAACAAGTTCAAGCTGAACTCGCTGAAATGAGGGCCCAGATGGCTACTCGGATGACCCAGTTCATGGAGGTCATCACCAATGTGAATCGTTGACAGGAGGAACTGGATGCCATTGTCAACAACCAGCGCCGCTATCCGGGGGATGGTGGAAATCAAGGGCTCTATCAGGACATTTCTGTAGGATTGGGGGATGTGCAAGATCATCCTGCTGGAAATTTTCATGGGATGCCTGGAAATCCTTTTGTGCGCAACGTAGGGTAATTTCCCCCGTCTCCGGAACCTCGTCTTGTAGGGAATAGAAGAGATAATCAGGGCGGTGTAAGGAACTATCAGGATCAGGATTATGACTTTGACCAGGATGAAGATCAGTTTTCTGTTCGGTGTTCAGAGCCGGAAGTTCAGGTTGAGGATAGGAAGTATCGGTTGTTGGAAGAACGTTTGAAGGCTGTGGAAGGGCAAAGAGTCCTTGGTATGGATGCTAATGATCTCGGGTTGGTGTCTGGGGTGAAAGTTCCTCCAAAGTTCAAGCCTCCTACATTTGAAAAGTACAACGGAACGTCATGTCCTGTTACTCATGCAACTGCTTATTTCTGAAAGATGTCGGTACATACTGAGGATCAGGGGCTTTTGATTCACTTTTTCCAGGATAGCCTATCTGGGGCATCCCTGGAGTGGTACATGAAGTTGGAGAAAAATCATATTCGTTGCTGGAATGATCTTGCTCGGGCCTTTGTCAAACATTATCAGTACAATGTGGATATGGCGCCTAATCGCACTTAGTTACATAATTTGTCACAAGGACCAAGAGAATCTTTCAAGGAATACGCTCAGAAGTGGCGTGAGTTGGCTGCGAGGGTTCAACCTCCACTCATGGAGAGAGAACTCATTGATATGTTTATGAGTACCCTGCAAGGGCCATTCTATGAGAACATGATAGGAAGTACTTCGGCAGGATTTGCAGACTTGGTTATGGCTGGTGAAAGAATTGAGATAGGTTTAAAATTGGGGAAAATTTAGATTGGAGGTTCTAGTAGCTCATCAGGAGGCAGTAAGAAACCATTCAACACTTACCCTAAGAAAAGGGAAGGCGACACGAGTGCGGTTTACTCTCATAGAGGAAGGAGAGAGGATCGTCAGCACCAACAAATCAACGCTGTTTCTATTCCTGTTAATGCTCCTCCGCAGCAGAGACCGAATACAGTGCCTCAACAACAAAGACAACAAGATGCTCCCCGTCAGTATAATAATAATCAGCAGAGACAGTTGAGAAAATTCGATCCCTTACCAGTATCTCTTACTGAAGCACTCCACCATTTGCTTGATTTGAAGTTGATCGATTTGAGAAATATGCCACCACCACCCGCAAGACTTCCTCCTAACTATGATGCTAACGCAAGATGTGAATTCCATTCAGGAGGAGTTGGTCATTCTACTGACATTTGCTTTGCGTTGAAGTACAAAATACAAGACTTGTTGGATGCTAAGGCAATTGAGTTTACTCCAGTGACTGGACCGAATGTTACTCAGAACCCGATGCCTAGGCATGAAGGGGGTGTTGTTAATATGATTGATGATAATGATGAAGTGCTGAATTTAATCATGAATGTGGAACAAGTAACTACTCCGTTGTGGTATGTTAAGAGGTATTTGCTTGACAATTCTATTTTCCTGGGTTGTACTTCAGAGTGTGCCAAGTGTAGAGAGCAACCGAAGGGCTGTGATGATTTAAAAGCCGGTATCCAGTTGTTGATAAAGGAGGGTTCTCTGCAGTTTGATAGAAAACCAAGCTACCGTAAGGTTACCGAAGAAGATGTTGATGTGGTATCTATTCCTTACACCCCTGTGCACATTCCTACCCCATCTAGGGCACCTCCTTTGATGATTACGGTACCTGGTCCCATGCCGTATACCAGTGAGAAGGCCATCCCATGGCATTACGATGCTGATGTTTATTACCATGGGGTGAAGCAGGAGGTAGGTACTCGTTCGTCTGAGGAAGAACGTGCTGAAGATAATGAAGAGGAAGTTCATAATTTTTCTGGTGTGGGTCAAATGACTAGAAGCGGGAGAGTATTTGGTCCTTCCAATGTGCAGGATGCGAAATATGCTTCTGCAAGAGAAAAAGGAAAACAACAGGCGATGATTGGTAATCCAAGGGTTACGCCAGCCAATGTGACTAAACCAATTCTGATACCAGAATCTTCGTCAGTCCCTGATGAGGTTGAAGATTTAATGTGAATTATCAAAAAGAGTGATTATAGCATAATTGATCATTTGAGCCATGCTCCTTCTAAGATGTCTATCTTATCTCTGTTGATTTATTCAGAACCTCACAGAAATGCTTTGATGAAGTTGTTAAAGAATGCGTTCGTGCCCCATGAGATAACAGTCAATCAGTTTTTGAATGTTTGTGCTAACATATCTGTCGAGAACGGTCTGGGCTTCACAGATTTTGATCTTCCTCCGGAGGGGCCAGACCATAACAAAGCGTTGCATATTTCGATGGAGTGCAGGGGCACTACTTTATCCCGGGTTTTGGTGGATACAGGATCGTCCTTGAATGTATTGCCTAAGTCAGCATTGATGAAGATTGATTATTCTAGACTGGAGCTGCGCCCTAGTGATTTGATGGTGAAGGCGTTTGATGGGCCTCGAAGGTCGGTATTTGGGGAGGTGGAGTTACCAATCAAGGTTGGTCCTTGCATCTTCATGACTACATTTTTTGTGATGGACATACAGCCAGCGTATTGTTGCTTAATGGGGCGGCCATGGATTCATAAAGCAGGGGCAGTCACTTCTACTCTTCATCAGAAACTCAAGTCTCCTGCAGAGGGAAAGGTGATAGCTGTGTGCAGCGAGGAAGAGTACATCGTGAGTCATTTGACATCATTCTGTTATGTTGAAGTTGAAGGCGAGATACATGAGACTCCGTTTCAAGCGTTTGAGACAGTTCACGCTGTCAATTTTCCTCCTCCAGAGCAGAAAAGGAAACCGGAAACTGTTATGTCTTCTCTCAAGGATGCGAAAGCTGTGGTGGAAAATGGTAACCCTGAATGTTGGGGTCAGGTGCTGGACGTTACCCCAAAGTTTAATAAATTTGGTCTTGGTTTTAGCCCAGGTCAGCAGAGTGCGACTCCCAGAGCATCTAGTTTATCTACTCCTGTGAAGTTTTCTCGTCCTTGTGCTACTCAAGAAGGACACGTCAATGCAGTTGGCGACGAGAGAGTTGATGGCCACAATATCGAAGATTGGATTCATTTGAGTATTCCAGGCCAGACACTCAACAATTGGACTTCTGTGGATGTTAACCAAGTTTCAAGCGCTGAGGAGTAATTTTCTTGTTTTCTTTATTATCATATCATAATTCCTACGCTCTGCCCAAGGCGTAGTGAATCATTTGTGTAGGGACACCATGTTTATTTTCAAGTTTATCATGAAATAAAGGATGTTTTTGCATTCAAAATTTTGCTTCATTTCTTTTTTTTTAAATTTAAATGGCAATGTTTCTCTTTTCACACACTATCACTAAAAACGCCAAAATGTCATTCATGCAGATGCACTTCCACCACCAATCATATTGATAACGACTCTGCTATGGCTCATTATAACTTTGATACTCATATTTATCAAGCTGAAGAAGAGGCATATGAGGATTGTGATCTTCCTGAGGAATTAGCAAGATTGTTAAAACAAGAGGAGAAGGTTATCCAGCCGAATCAGGATTCGATTGAGGTAGTGAATATTGGAACATAAGAGGTAAGAAGAGAAGTCAAGATAGGGGTAGATCTCGAAGAAAGTATAAAGGTCAGATTGATTGAGCTACTCCGTGAGTATTCTGATATCTTCGCTTGGTCTTATGAGGATATGCCTGGGCTGAATACAGACATAGGGGTGCATCGACTACTGCTCAAAGAAGGTTGTTCTCCCATCAAGCAAAAGCTCCAAAGAACTCATCTTGAGATGTCCAAGAAGATCAAAGAGGAGGTCCAGAATCAGTTGGACGCGAACTTCTTGAAGGTCATCAATTATCCTCCATGGATTGCAAATATTGTGCATGTGCCCAAGAAGGATGGCAAGGTCAGAATGTGCGTGGATTATAGGGATTTGAACAGGGCCAGCCCCAAAGATGACTTCCCTCTTCCACATATTGATGTGTTGGTTGATAATACTGCTCATTCCAAAGTGTTTTCGTTCATGGATGGTTTTTAGGGTTACAATCAAATTAAGATGGCTCCGGAGGATATGGAGAAGACAACATTCATTACGCCTTGGGGAACCTTCTGTTATAAAGTGATGCCGTTTGGTTTGAAAAATGTCAGGGCAACATATTAGCGCGCCATGGTCACTCTCTTTCATGATTTGATTCACAAAGAGATTGAGGTATATGTGGACGATATGATTGCTAAGTCTGACACGAAAGAGGAACATCTTGTTCATCTGGAAAAATTGTTCGAAAGACTGAGGCAGTTCTTGCTGAGGTTGAATCTGAATAAGTGCACCTTCGGGGTGAGATCCGACAAGCTGTTGGGTTTTATTGTAAGTGAAAAAGGTATCGAGGTGGACCCGACCAAGGTAAAAGAGATACAAGAAATACCTGAACCAAGGACAGAGAAGGAAATGCGTGGTTTATTTGGAAGGTTAAACTACATTTCTAGATTTATTTCTCATCTCACAGCCACCTGTGAACCTTTGTTCAAGTTGTTGAAGAAAAGTCAGACAGTGAAATGGAATGAGGATTGTCAGAAGGCCTTTGACAAAATAAAGGAGTATTTGCAGGAACCTCCGATACTCATGCCGCCAGTGGAAGGAAGGCCACTAATCATGTATCTAACTGTGTTGGAGAGCTCAATGGGTTGTGTCCTCGGTCAGCACGATGAGACAGGGAAGAAAGAGCAGGCTATTTACTACTTGAGTAAGAAGTTCACGGAATGCGAGTCGAGGTACTCATTGCTGGAAAAGACTTATTGTGCGCTTGCCTGGGCTGCTAAATGTTTGAGGCAGTACATGTTAACTCACACCACCTACTTGATATCCAAAATGGACCTAATCAAGTACATTTTTGAGAAGCCATCTCTTACAGGCAGGGTAGCCCGTTGGCAGATGATACTCACTGAATATGATATCCAATACACTACTCAAAAAGCAATTAAGGGTAGTGTACTGGTCGACCATCTTGCTCATCAGCCCATGAACGATTATGAACCGATGAAGTTTGATTTCCAGATGAGGAAATTGTGTATATTTGGGATTGTAATATGCCAGACCCAGACGAAGGACTCGAGCCGGGATCACGTTGGACGCTTGTTTTTGATGGTGCCTCCAATGCCATTGGCAATGGCGTCAGAGCTATTATCACTTCCCCTGAGGGATACCACATTCCTTTCATGGCTCGTATTTGTTTCGATTGCACTAACAACATGGCCGAATATGAGGCCTGCATTTATGGCATTGAAGCGGCGATCGACCTGCGCATCAAATTTTTGAAAGTTTACGGGGATTCCAATCTTGTTATCAGCCAGATTAATGGAGATTGGGAGACTCGCCACCAGAACCTAATTCCCTATCGTGAGCATGTTATGAAGCTGATTCCGTACTTCGAAGAGATCACATTTGAGCACATTCCCAGAGAAGAAAACAATTTAGCTGATGCACTGGCAACTTTGTCCTCCATGTTCAAGGTTAAGTGGGCTAATAAGGCACCTTCCATTTCTATCAGAAGTTTGAGTGAGCCGGCTTTCTGTTTTGAGGCTAGTTTGGAACCAGATGGTAATCCTTGGTTTTACGATGTTAAACGATATCTCGAAACACAAGAGTACCCTAAAGAGGCATCCGTCACAGACAAGAAGTTCTTGAGAAGATTTTCAGCCAAGTTCTTTCTCAGTGGTTGTGTGTTGTATAAAAGACATCATGACGGTTTACTGCTCAGATGTGTTGACAAGAAAGAAGCAGCTAGAATCATTGAAGAGATACATGAAGGTGATTTTGGGACCCATTCCAGTGGGTATACCATGGCCAAAAATATTTTGAGAGCAGGTTATTATTGGTCCACCATGGAGACTGACTGTTACAATCATGCACGGGTTTTCCACAAATGTCAAGTCTATGCTGACAAGGTGCAAGTGCCGCCAGTACCTTTGAATGTCTTGACTTCCCCTTGCAAGTTGAACCCCAAAATTTGCCCTCCCATATTTCTCAAAACATTGCAAGAAAAATCTCCAAGTGGTTCAAGATTGCTCAAGAATTGGACAGTCAAGTCATCTCCTAAGGCAGTCAATCCCAAATTAGGGTTTCTGTGTTGCATCAAGGTCCTTGCATCCAAATGACTTCAAGTGCTCCCCAATGTCCTAATATGTTCTCAAGTTCATCCATGTAAAATTTCAAGACTTGCAGAGAAAGTTTGCTCAGTCAATTGCTCAAAGGGTCCAAAAATCGACTATGCTAGGGCAAAAGTCAACTGTGACATACAAACAGTCAAACTTCAAGATTTTTTGTCAACATTCTCATTTTGAAGGATATTTCATCATTTTATCAAGGGTTGATCATGATTCTGTTAGAACATAGTTTGACTCTACAACCCTCAGTTAGAGTTTTGATGATAACAAAATACAAGATTAAATAAATTGTAAGATTTATATAAGACATATATGCTACTTAAAATTATGTTGTGTATTTACAGAAGTTCTGATGGAATCAGCATCAGAAGATCAATATCAACATCAGCATCAGAAGATATGTCAGCATCAGAAGATCAAATATGTGTTACACGCTGAAGCCTGATGAACAGAATCTGCGCTTAAAATACTCTGATTCTGATCAAGATCTTAACCAAGTCATCAGCACTCAGAAGCGTCAGCATAAAGGACAGAACACTCTGATTACCATAAGCAGAGAAGACTCTGAAGTGTCAATGTTACTAAGCATTCAAGACAGATTTATTACCAACGGCTTTATTCCAAGACAAAGATCTTCTCAAAAAGGAAAGAACGTTATTATCATTGAAATGGATTTATAGACAACCAACGTATCTCTTCCGTGGCTATTTAAATAAGTGTGTGTGAGAAAAGAAAAGGCTAATAATCTTCACGCATACACGCCTACGTAAACGAACTCATTCATACCATTTGCTAAAGCTTTCAACCATGCCTACTCAATAGAATTAGCAGTCTAGTTTCAATTCTAAGCTTAATATTGTGTATTATCACAGTTGTGATATAGTTTTATTAGAAAACATCAAACACACTTTTGTTCATTTATCTGTAAGAGAATTTCCTTGAGATAAATCAGTCTGTGGTTAGACTCAAGAAGACTTTAACAGTTGTTAAATTAGTTGTGTAATCAGTTGATTATAGTGGATTAAGACCTCGTTCGAGAGAGGCGAAATCACCTTGACGGGTGGACTGGAGTAGTTTGAGATCAAACGAACCAGGATAAAAATACAGTGTTGTCTGCATTTGATTTAAAGTTTTACAATTCAACCCCCCTTCTTGTGTTTTTCACATCTACAAGTGGTATCAGAGAAAGGTCATGGGTTCGAATCCCCGGCTGACACTGGGGGGGAGATTGTTGGATTAAAATATCCAGCATCAACCTTAGGGATTCGAAGGGCTTAACATCCCCCATGGGCGCCTATACAGGTGTGTTAGGTGGGCCAGGTAGGCCCCTTGTTAGATTCTCTATAAGGAAATAGAGTAGCACCTTGGCTACAAGCAATTGCTTTCAGCTCAGTGGTAAGCGCTTGATCCTACATATTCATCAAGGATTGCTCAAAATTCATCAAGACTCAAAAGTTGCTAAATTAGGGTTTTGTAGGAAAAGTCAACTCAACTTTGACCAAGCATAACTTTCTCATACTTTATGAGAAATGACCCATCCAAATCTCATTTTGAAGAGTATGCAATTTCCTACAATCCATGTTCACACCTAAGATCAAGAAATGCAATCACAAAAAGTTAAAAATTGGACATTATAGGTCATTTTTGAAAGTCAACAAAAACACTTTTTTTGCCAAAGCTTATAACTTGAGAATGAAATATCAAAATGATATGAGACCAAAAGGGTTGGTTAGAGGATATCTCATCTTTCTAAAAAGTCCAAGAACACTTCCAAAAGTTCAATATTGAAGAAGTTATGCATTGTTGAAGTTGGGCATTTTTGCAAAATTGCCAAAAGTCAACTATCCCAAAAACTTCAAATTTTGTCAAATGGGCCCATTCTTTTCCACTTGATTTGATCTTTTCACACTACAAACGTGTCCTAGCTTCAGCCTTGTGTCCATTCATCAATTTTTCTATTTTATTTGATTTTTATTTGAATTATTCCATTTTTAATCAATTTAAATCAAATAAAATCACAAAACTTGATTACATGAGATCTTTTTCTATTTTCAGGACCTAATCATCATCATCAAGTGAATCAAATTCGTATCATACATTCCATGTGCAAAAATATTGGATTTTGGATCAAATTGGAAGGTTATCATTGGTGAATCAAATCAAATCTCAAAACATCAATGTGCAAAGACTCAAGACCCAAAAGTTAACCTAATGCATTGCTTATTACATATACAAGTGAAAGGCACACGAGTTTGAGGCTAGAGGCTGCAAAAACATCAAAAGAAAACTTGCAAAAATTGACAAAAAGTGTGAGATTGAAATCAAGGTTGGAGGTACTTTCAGGACCCAACAAGCATCCCAATCGCTTCCTGGCAGTTCCCAGAAGCAGAACCAATTAAGATCACGCATTCCCCAGCCTCCAAAAGCACTGTAAGCATCCCACGGATCCGCCATGTTCTTGGATTCCCAAATCTTTATTCTTGCATCCATTCTCAAAAATGATTGCATATTCTGATTCCTCATATCATTTGTGAACTTTCTGCAATAACCAATTTTATTTTCATGCTTTGTATCGTGAAACGCCATTGAAGGGTTCTTTAGGTTTTTTTTAGGGTTTTCCAATACAGGAACAATTGGCTTGTGAGAAAGGTACCATCTTGTTCAGGGGAACACGACGAGTTCATTCATGGTATCACCTTTCATTTATATGGCTTATGCAAGATTTTGGAGATGGCATGGCTTATAACGACGGACTCTTGTCCGTTGGTATAGGTGTTTTGGTTTTTAGCCACGGTCCCAATGACAGGGACGATGGTGTGGCATGTTTTGATTCGCCTATTTGAACATAGCGCGCTTTATTTTATATTTTCTGATCCATTAACTTGTTTGTCTTATTATTATTAGTTTCCAATATAATAACAATTGAGACATAGTGGTGCAGTGGCAAAGGCGTGCGTTCAAAATCCAATAGGACCTGGGTTCGAATCCCAGGTCCCCCATGCATTTGTATTATTTTTCTTCGGGAATTCCAGTACAACTCCAGGCGCGTAGCATACCATGGTCTCTCACTCAAATGCTTGCCAGATGGCCCCAGGCCAGATCTGGTGGTCCAGAGGGGACGTGCATCATACTCTCTAGTCAAAGTGCATGCATGGAATCAGGAAAAGTCAGCCAAGGCCAGCGCCTGTTGGGCCTTTGACTTGCCATTCGCACCTCCAATTTGGGCCCAGAACCCCCATGTGTTTTGTTTTCTATTTCATTCTTTTCTTATTTAATTGTTTTTGTTTTATTGTTTTTATATTAACTAACCAATTAAACTTTTTCTTAATAAAATTAAAAACCAAAAAATATTTTATTTATTAAATTAATTTTCAGCATTTTATTTTTGTAAATAAATATTAATTTAATTAATTTAGTTTTAATTAGGAATAACTTTAATATTTTTGCAATAATTAAAATTAACTTAGATAATTAGGTTTTATTAACATTGATTAATTTATTTTTATTTCTTTAAATATCAAAAATCCAAAAAATATTATTTTCATTAATTAATTAATTAGCTTATTAATTTAATAATTAACTTAGATCTAATTTCTTTTTTAATTCAAAAATAACCAAAAAATGCTTTCTTTCAAAAAGGGGTCAAAACCCTAAAAACTCGTATTCGATTTAACTTCCCGCATGCGATCCATTTTTATTCAATATTGTATCTGTTTCCCGGAATGTAATAGTTTAATAGGACTTAAATACTTTTATTGCTTTATTTATTTTCCGCATTTTAATTTCAAGGGTTGTTTTTGGCGATGTAAATACCCGACGCCTTGTAATAGTTAGTTTAAATTCCGCAATTTAATTTCCGCAACTTATAGACTGTTAGATGTTTGATAATATGGAATGCATGACAAGATCAAATGTTTAAACCTAAAATCAACATAGATAACCATTGACATGTACAAAGATAAAATTAACCGAAACAACACACTCACACATGCGCATTCTTAGGGTATACCTCACTTGGTTGCCTTCGTTCGTGGTCATTAAGTATAGGAAGTTTAGAGGTCGCCCTCTTGTCCAAAGATCATAGTTGCATCGAAACGGTTGCCTCGGAAAAATGATCTAAGACATTAGGGTTACCGCTAAGGCGTCCTAACATTGCTTTAGTAACCGCACGCCCCTTAATCGAATTGACCCTTAAACTCCAACGACGGTGCTACCTACTCATCAATAGTGGGATAGCATTGTCTAAAGGACATTAGCACATATTGATTCCTTTTTCGAGTAGGTAGATGGTTCTTAAGTACTTGTTATTTCAAAACAAAACGAACTTTTCGCACTTACACCTTTCAAACAAAAACTTCTTTCAAACCCACAAACACAAAGAAAAGCAAATTTTGAAAACACTTTGAGCAAGTACCTAAGAGCCCGTGGATAACCACGGATAGAAAGGGTGCTAACACCTTCCCTTTCTATAATCTACCCCCCGGACCCGAGAAACATCTCGAAAAAGGAATTTTTCTGTGCTTTTTTCCTTTCCTTGTTGGATAAAATAAAAGACGGTGGCGACTCTTGCTTACCGCGACATTTTGCAAAAACAAACGCAAAACGCGAACCAACATTACCAAAAACAGTCAGTTCTCTCCCACCGTATCACAGAACTGGAGACTCTGCTGGGGATCTTAATAAGTAGGGTGTACCTTAGGATTAGATCATTGTGTTTTCAATTGCTTGCTTTGTATGCTTTATATTTGTGGGCTTGTATCGGAGTTACTATAGATCTTAACCCGGATCTGGGGATACCCTTTAGGTAAGTAGCAATAAACTGTGAGGGAATTATACGACGTAGACCGATACGGTTTAAGCAGTAGCTACGTTGGTGTGGCACTTTAGTCTGTACTGATATCCCTTATGTTGGAACGAGGAGAATATGGATCTTCTAAGGGGTCATTAAGCACCAACTGACCTTAGAACCTTTAAATTGACTAACTTGGCCATAGAACAATAGCAGTATGCTACACTCATTGAGACTAAACTCTCGCGATGATTCCGGCCGCAAGAAAAGGTTGCTAAACTGGAATTATGACCGATCGAGGGTAGTCAGTGATATTGAGATCCTCTAGAACCCGGTTACTATTTTTAGGACAGGTTTAAACCAACTGAACTGAAAGAGGGTAGTACCTAGACTCCTTGCCAGCCTGAAATCTAAGGGCTCTCTGTGTGACTTGTGTGCCTTTACCATGTTTTCTATTTATGGATACTTGTGATGTGCCTTCTATCATGACATCATGACATCATAACATTGCATACATCTTGCATTGGACTAACCTATTTCAAAGACAAGAGGGATTCATCTTTGTTCTGTTTTGTAGGTCATGATGCCCATGCGTAGGAATACCATCCGGATCAACTTTGTCCAGGTTCCCATTATGCTTAAAGAATTGATTGCAAAGATGCCTGATACTACCTCCTTCATCAGAAGACATGGGTATCTTCTCAGTTTGGTCACCTCCAAATTGGACGAGCAGATGATGAGTGTTTTGGTCCAATTCTATGATCCGATGTACCATTGCTTTACTTTCCAGGACTACCAGTTGGTTCCCACCTTAGAAGAGTTCTCTGATCTGCTCGGTATCTCTATTCTGGAGCAGACCCTGTTTACTGGTTGGGAGAAGATCCTTAGGCCCAAAGAGATTGCTTTAGCCCTTCATTTGACAAAGGATGAGGTAATGGCTAATTGGGAGACTAGAAGTGGAGCAAAGGGCTTTCTGACTAAGTTCTTGGTTGGTAAGGCCAATTATTTCTGGGATAGTCTAGACTTCAAGGCATTCGAAGATACTCTGGCTCTTCTGATATATGGCTTGGTATTATTTCCGAATCCTGAATCCTTTGTTGATGTGAATAAGGTGAAAATCTTCATCTCTCATAATCCTGTACCCACTCTCTTGGGTGACATTCTTCATCAGCTTTATGCTCGTACAACCCGAAAGCGGGGAACCTTGATGTGATGTGCTCCGTTATTGGCGAGGTGGTTTATTTCGCACCTCCCCAAATCAGTGCTGAAGAACAAAGAATGCATGGGCTAGGCCTATAGGGTTATGTCTCTCTCTCATAATGATATTATCTGGACTGTCAGGGGTATGGACGAGGTGGCTATTATTGATCGTTGTGGGGAGTACCCCAATGTTCCGTTGATAGGAACCCATGGAGGAATTTCTTACAATCCATGCTTGGCCTTACGTCAGTTTGGGCGAGCCAGAAGAGAAGGACCTCATGAGTTGCTAATGCCTAGTATCATCATTGATTTTCAAGGGGATAGCGACGAGCAACGCCGCATATTCATAAGGGCTTGGGATAGAGTTCACAGATCTGATCCACACGAGCTGGGCCCAAAGACTTCTCTTCCAATGGATCCATATCTCAGATGGGTCCATATCCGTGCCCAAAAGCTGGGTATGCCATATGAAGCCGTCCTTCCTGTCATCGTTGAAGTTGCTAATGAAGAAGGGGTTCTTCCTAACATCCTCCATCCTTACATGCCCACTGACATTGGGGCACTGAAAAGGTCTTGGATGCAGCTGAGAGAAGAACGGGATGCTTACCGAGAAAAGTTCAACGAGCAAGAGAAGAAGATCCAGAAGTTGACTAGGCAGCTGGAGAACGAGCGGATTCTCAATGACTATATCCGCACCGACAAGAAGAGACCATGGGAGCACTGATTGTCCTTTGATTATTTCCTTTCCAGTTTTTATTTGCTTTTCAGTATTTCCTTTCTCGTAACGCCTTAAGGGCATTTGTTGAACAATTTGAATTT
This sequence comes from Vicia faba, assembly GCA_948472305.1. Taxonomy (NCBI): domain Eukaryota; kingdom Viridiplantae; phylum Streptophyta; class Magnoliopsida; order Fabales; family Fabaceae; genus Vicia; species Vicia faba. The sequence continues at coordinate 1,238,973,090 of OX451738.1, forward strand.
CAAGTTTACCTAATAAAAGTGTGTTTCATTTCTTGTTTACAAATTTGTATCTCTCGATTGTCTTTGAAATCATATCATACGCATTTCATCCCATGCACTCCATAACAGGTACCCATTACAGGTCTCTTATCTTCTTCACTATTTATTTCAGCACTCACTCATCATGTCTGCTGAACCATCAACTGAGCAAGCAATCAAGGCCCTACAGGCCCAGAATGCCCAATTCCAAGAGCTGTTCATGAATCTAGCTAAAGGTCAGCAAGATCTGAAGACCCTGATTCTGAAAGAGAAGAAGAAGAAGAGGACAGTCATATTTAACACAGGTCACCGGTTTGGAAACAGGCTACGGGATGAAGTTGATTTGACCACCTCATCTGGAGGGAAAGATAGTCAGGAAGAAAGGAGGGCTCCTAGCCCTGTGGTCTCTGACAATGAGACAGACTTCGACGAAGACCAGCATCCTCCTGCTGAGGATAAATACAAACAACTGGAAGATCGGTTGAGTGCGATGGAAGTTTAGAAAGTGCCTGGTCTGGACTTTGGTGATCTGGGTCTATCATCTGGGGTGGTAATTCCCCACAAGTTCAAAGCACCAACCTTTGCTAAGTATGACGGAGTTTCTTGTCTGAAGCTGCACCTTCGGTCATATGTAAGGAAGATTCAGCCGTACACCGCTGATAAGAACCTATGGATCCACTTCTTTCAAGACAGTCTCTCAGGGACTCAGCTTGAATGGTTTTACCAGTTGGACGAAGCCAGTATCCGCAATTGAGAAGATTTGGCTACTGCTTTCTACAGGCAGTACCAATATAATTCCGACCTCGCTCCCACGCGTACCCAACTCCAGGGTATGTCAATGGGAACGGGTGAAGGTTTCAAAGATTATGCTCAGAAGTGAAGGGACCTCGGCGGAAGAGTGCAACCACCCTTGGCTGATCGGGAGCTTGTGGATATGTTTCTGGGGACCTTGTCTGGTCCATTTTTCAACCACCTGATTGGAAGCTCTTCGTCTGGGTTTACAGAGCTAATTATGACTGGTGAAAGGATTGAGGCTGGTATTAAGGCTGGTAAGATACAAAAGGGTGTTTCATCAAGCACCGAGAAAAAGCCTTTTAAGAAGGAGTCCAGTGATGTCTACAGTTCGAAAAGCCAGAATAGACCTGAACGCCGCCAAGCTGTTAATGCAGGTGTTATTTCAAGACCTGCTGGTGCTCCTCAGCATAATAATCAGTCAAAAGACGAGAGACCTCAAAGACAATTCACCCGTCTCAGCATGACTTTGTCTCAGATTCTGCCACAGTTATTAAAGACCAATTTGGTGATTCCAAGGGAAGCCCCAAAGAATCCAAATACAACATCACCGAAGTATAACCCTAATGCCCGCTGTGCTTTTCACTCTGATAGCCTGGGGCATAATACAAATGATTGTTTGTCTTTGAAGAACAAGGTACAAGACTTGATCGATGCGAAGGAGATTGAGTTCGAAGCACCAGAAAAGCCTAAACAAGATGTAGGGGTGAATGCTATTAGGGATGACGATGATGAAGAGTTTGACATTGACAGTTGGATCTATCCTACTACCGATGGTGGACTAAGCAACTGGACAATGAAGGATTCTATGCTCGTTTCTGTTATCACCCATTAATGAAACTTTTTGTTTTAAATTTGTAACAGACAATGTTTTAAACTCTATGGCCCAGTGTCTTACCCGGGACACCGTGGCTTCATTTGTGAGGGCTTTATGTGTGTCATTTTCATATATCATTAATAAAAGCATTGGACGTTCCTGCATTTCAAACTTTGCGCTCCTTGTTTTTCTTTTATTATATATTGCAAAATAGCTATTTTACACACACTCACGTATACAGGTCTACATCCACTCTGGATCTCACTGGTAACGACTCTGCTACTACCAGTTATGACTTCGAAAATCCGATCAACTTAGCCGAAGACGAAGGTGAAGATGATTGCGAAGTTCCTGGTGAACTTGCAAGACTGCTACTCCAGGAAGAGAGGGTTATACAGCCGCATGAAGAGCCAGTGGAAACAATAAATCTGGGTTCAGAAGAGGACAAGAAAGAAGTCAAGGTTGGTGCAAATCTGGAGCTTAGTGTGAAGCAACGGTTGATTCAGATGCTGCGTGACTACGTTGAGATCTTTGCCTGGTCTTATGAAGATATGCCTGGGTTGGATACTGATATTGTAGTTCATCGCCTACCTACCAAGGAAGACTGTCCACCAGTGAAACAGAAGGTCCGCTGAATGCGCCCAGAAATGTCTGAGAAAATCAAGGTTGAAGTAATGAAACAGTTTGACGCCGGTTTTCTAGCAGTTACTTCTTACCCGCAGTGGGTGGCCAACATGGTTCCTGTACCGAAGAAGGATGGTAAGGTTCGAATGTGTGTCGACTATAGGTATTTGAACAGGGCGAGCCCCAAGGATGACTTCCCTCTACCTCATATCGACGTTCTGGTTGACAACACTGCTCAACATAAGGTATTCTCTTTTATGGATGGTTTCTCCGGTTATAATCAGATTAAAATGGCTCCCGAAGACATGGAGAAGACAATGTTTGTTACTCAGTGGGGTACCTTTTGCTACAAGGTCATGCCTTTTGGATTGAAAAATGTTGGGCAATGTATCAGCGTGCCATGGTTGCTTTGTTTCATGACATGATCCATCATGAGATTGAGGTATACGTCGACGATATGATTGCAAGGTCCCAGATTGAGGAAGAACATCTTGACCATCTTCAGAAGCTATTTGACAGGTTGAAGTTGTACAAGCTGAGGTTAAACCTGAACAAGTGCACCTTCGGGGTGAGATCTGGTAAGTTACTGGGGTTCGTCGTGAGCGATAAGGGTATTCAAGTGGATCCTGCAAAAGTGAAGGCTATACAGGAGATGCCAGCTCCCAGAACAGAGAAAGAAGTCAGAGGCTTTTTGGGACGACTGAACTACATTGCCCGATTCATCTCGCACCTGACTGCTACTTGTGAGCCAATCTTCAAGCTACTGAAGAAAGATCAAGTAGTACCTTGGAACAATGAATGCCAAGCCGCTTTCGAAAGGATCAAAGAGTATCTCCAAGAGCCACCCATTCTGATGCCTCTAGTTGAAGGGAGACCTTTGATCTTATACTTGACAGTACTCGACAACTCAATGGGGTGTGTGCTAGGGAAGCATGACGAGTCTGGCCGAAAAGAGCATGCTATTTATTACCTTAGCAAAAAGTTTACCGACTGTGAGACCCGATACTCACTGCTCGAGAAAACTTGCTGCACTTTGGCATGGGCTGCTCGCCGGCTGAGACAGTATATGTTGACTCACACCACTCTGTTGATATCAAAGATGGATCCAATCAAGTATATCTTCGAAAAGCCTGCCTTATCCGGAAGAATAGAAAGATGGCAGATGATCTTGACTAAGTATGACATCCAGTATATGACCCAAAAGGCAATCAAGGGAAGTGTGTTGGTAGACCATTTAGCACATCAGGCCGTGGACGATTACCAGTCTATGAACTTTGAATTCTCGGACGAGAATATCATGTTGGTAACTGATTATGAGACACCTGGACCGGATGAAGGACCTGAGGAAGGATCCCGATGGTCTATGTACTTTGATGGAGCTTCGAACGCTTTGGGTAATGGCATTGGCGCCGTGATTATATCTCCTAAAGGCTCTCATACTCCATTTACCTCCCGACTATGTTTCAACTGCACCAACAACATGGCGGAGTATGAAGCGTGCATCATGGTTCTTCGAGCAGCAATTGACCTAAGGATTAAGTTTCTAAGTGTCTTCAGAGATTCCTCTCTCGTGATCAGTCAGATCAAAGGCGAGTGGGATACGAAACCCCCAAATCTTATTCCTTACAAGGAGTATGTGTTGACGTTGCTTCCCCATTTCGAGGAGATAACCTTTGAACACTTCCCGAGAGAGGAGAATCAGTTGGCGGACGCGCTGGCTACGATGTCTTCTATGTTCAAAGTCAATTGGGACAACGAAGCTCCCCGGATTATCATTGAAAGATTGGACGAACCTGCACATTGCTGTGATATTGAGACTGAAGAGGTAACAGAAAAGCCCTGGTTTCATGAGGTGAAGAGGTATCTTGAAACTCAGGAATACCCCGAGGGTGCATCTGTTAATGACAAGAAGTTTCTGAGGAGGTTCACGGAGAAGTTCTTCATCAGCAATGGCATTCTTTACAAGCGTAACCATGATTCAACCTTACTACGATGTGTGGATAAGAATGAAGCAGAAAGGATCATGGCAGATTTACACGAAGGTACTTTCGGGACTCATTCTAATGGACATACCATGGAAAAGAAAATCCTTCGGGCAGGATATTATTGGTCCACTATGGAAGCCGACTGTTATCAGCATTCTCGGACATGTCACAAATGCCAAGTCTATGATGATAAGGTGCATATACCTCCAGTACCCCTGAACGTCTTGACAGCTCCGTGGCCTTTTGCAATGTGGGGCATTGATATGATCGGCGAGATCAGACCTACGGCATCCAACGGGCATCGTTTCATCTTGGTAGCAATTGATTACTTTACGAAGTTGGTTGAAGCAACTTCCTTTGCTACTGTAACCAAGAACGTCGTGGCACAATTCATTCGGCATAATCTGATCTGTCGATACGGTGTACCAAAGAGGATCATTACGGACAATGGTACCAATCTTAACAACAAGATGATCACCGAGCTCTGCGAGCAATTCAAGATACAACATCATAACTCTTCTCCCTACTGGCCGAAGATGAACGGGGCTGTCGAAGCAGCTAATAAGAACATTAAGAAGATTGTACAGAAGATGACGGTGACATACAAAGATTGGCACGAGATGTTACCATTTGCTCTTCATGGGTACCGTACCTCATCACGGACGTCAACATGGGCAACACCCTACTCCTTGGTATATGGCATGGAGGCAGTCTTGCCCATCGAAGTTCAGATACCCTCTCTTCGGATTATGAAGGATGCAGGTTTGAGCGAAGATGACTAGATTCAAACCCGGCTTGATCAACTGAACCTAATCGACGAAAAGAGACTTACTGCTATTTGTCATGGTCAGATGTACCAAAAACGAATGATCAAGGCATTTAACAAGAAATTTAGACGACAAGAGTATCAAGTTGGGGACCTAGTTATCAAACGCATTACCCTACCTCAAGGTGATCCCAGGGGAAAATGGACCCCTACTTACGAAGGGCCATTTGTGGTTAAGAACATTTTCTCAGGAGGAGCTATGATTCTAACCACCATGGACGGTGACGACCTTCCTCACCCCGTCAATGCAGACATAGTGAAAAGATACTACGCATAATCAAAGACCCGCTAGTTTGACTGGCCTAGGCAAAAATAAGGGCTTCCCGGCGAACCAAAAGGGTTTGGGAAAAAATAAGGGATGAAAATGAAAAATCTGTACACCTGACAAGTTGAAAACCTGAAAAGGCGGATTGGGCAAAAAAGGGTATCCTGGTGGACTGAAAACCCGAAAGGGCGGTCCAGGCAAAAATTAGGGATCAAAGCATAACACTATGTCTCATTAGATCACCTTGCATACAGACTTCGGTATCTACTATCAAGCTCGGACGACACTGATCAATCTGATCTACCTTCAACCAAGTAGCAAAGTGATGAGATGCTCGAGGACATAAAGGCAATAGCAGAGTTGGAACCCAGTGGGATCATTCACATAGCTGTTTTGTTTAGTTTTTTACAAATTGTGTAAATTCTATTATTTGGCGGCGTTCTCCTACTAGGACGTCAGCCTCTTGTACAAAAACGCCTATTTTCAGGCCAAACTTCAAAATCAATACAATTCATTTTCAAAGAAATTTCAAACTGTTTTTGTTTATCTGTTTTGTTTTGAAAAGAACGTCCAATGTTCGTTTTTGATATATGCATTTGACATTAATTGCTGCTCATGAATATTTACATGCGAAACAAAAGTCGAATTACTGGTAATATCAGAAACAGGGGCAATAGAATTGTCCGAACTGTATAGTTACTCTGTCCACCAGGTGCAAAGGTATATTCAGCCGAAGAATATGGCTAAGATACTTTCACTCCCCGCAGAGTAAGACAATAATGGTAGCTCTCCCCCCAGTTGAGACTTGCAACTATGAACGAATCAACAATGCTCTCCCCAAGCAGAGTTTATCTACCATCAATACTACAAAGGCTTAATATCCCCGACAATCTTAATATTCCCCGGCAGAATACAAGATACCCCTAGTGGAGTTAAAATTTTCTGAGCACAGTCTGAAAAAGCTTCCCCAACAGAGTGAAGCATCATTCCGCAGTAGACTCTGGAAGTTTATCCCCAGCGGAGTACAAAATAAATCTCCCCAGCCGGATTCTGAGGATTATCCCCACAAAAGTCTAACAGGGTTATCCCCAGCAAGTCGCAACTGAAAGATCATCCCCAGCGAAGTTCTTTCCTTTCACAAACGGGAATTCAATCCTCAACAGGATTCAATATCACCAGCAACGATAATTCATCCCGGCGGAATTTATCAGTGGAATCCTCAGCAGAGCATCTCTTCCCCACAGAGTAATCTCCTCATCAGTTTATTCCCCAACATAATTATCTTCTCCTGCAGGTTTATTCTCGCAATCACCTTCGTTCGTCATCCCCAGGGAAAACGAAGAATCCAGCTCTATGCTCCAGCATCTATCCAGGATTTATTTTCCCCAGTTAAAACATTACATTTCCATACATCATGATACATGCATATACGCATCATATAACACAATCTCACTTATTTTGAGAACATCATCGCTTGATCCATATCATGCATTGCATATGACTGACCTTTACCTTTCAGGAAAGATGCAGTTAAATTCTCAACTATGTGGAAAACCTCCTCTGGTTCAGTTAGATCACCGCGAAGATCTCCCTGATTCATATTCCAGTTGAAGTTATTCCAAGACTATCGTCTGGTCCAGTTAAATCGATTCGAAGATTTTTCTGATGCCGATCCAGCCAAAGTTAATCCAAGACCTCCTCTGGTTCAGTCAGATCGCCGCGAAGATCTCCCTGATTCGTATTCCAGTTGAAGTTATTCCAAGACTTTTGTCTGGTCCAGTTAAATCGATTCGAAGATTTTTCTGATGTCGATCTAGCCAAAGTTAATCCAAGACCTCCTCTGGTTCAGTCAGATCGATGCGAAGATCTCCCTGATTCGTATCCCAGTTGAAGTTACTCCAAGACTTTCGTCTGGTCCAGTTAAATCGATTCGAAGATTTTTCTGATGCCGATCCAGTCAAAGTTAATCCAAGACCTCCTCTGGTTCAGTCAGATCGACGCGAAGATCTCCCTGATTCGTATTCCAGTTGAAGTTATTCCAAGACTTTTGTCTGGTCCAATTAAATCGATTCAAAGATTTTTCTGATGTCGATCCAGCCAAAGTTAATCCAAGACCTCATCTGGTTCAGTCAGATCGACGTGAAGATCTCCCTGATTCGTATTCCAGTTGAAGTTATTCCAAGACTTTTTTCTGGTCCAGTTAAATTGATTCGAAGATTTTTCTGATGCCGATCCAGTCAAAGTTAATCCAAGACCTCCTCTGGTTCAGTCAGATCGATGATAAGATCTCCCTGATTCGTTTTCCGGTAGAAGTTCAGACCACCTATCAACAGTCTCCAAATGGCATCTGTAAGCCCATTCCCGACGTCACCAGGCTGATACTACTTCATACGAGTGCAAATTTCTGGGCACTCTAGTGTTCAATCATCTTCCACCCTCGGATCACGAAAGGCCCGAAAGCCAATCTATATCCTCAGGTTTAAGAAGATTGAACAGGGGCAGATATTGCACCCCAAAATTTGCCCTCTCATATTTCCCAAGACATTGCAAGAAAAATCTCCAAGTGGCTCAAGATTGCCCAAAAGTTGGAAAGTCAAGTCACCTCCTAAGGCAGTCAACCTCAAATTAGGGTTTTATGTTGCATTAAGGTCCTTGCATACAAATTGTAGTTGTTTAGTTATTGGCATGCATTTTTGGTAAAACCAGGTGTTTGTGTGAATGTCATGACTGATGTCATAACATTCTAGTTTATTAGGTACTGATTTATTAGGTACCTTTGCAGAAAAATATTGTCATACAGGTGCTGCTGTTTATAAGTGTGTATCTGAGCATTTTGCAAAAAGATCACATTTACCAAAATCAGTAGACAGGTTTTCAGATGTCATAACAAATGTTAAGACATCCTGTTCTGAACTAACAGTTATGCAGTTTGGGTAATTCTGAGTTTTTTCAGGATTATGACTCAGTCTTTCCAGAACAGAAAATCTCGTGGACTTGGGGTTAACCTAGCTCAACCCTAACCTGGTTGATAAAGTCCTGTGACCTAGTCTTAAGGTCAAACGGAATTAACCCTAGCTTTTTGTGGAAACCCTAACTGAAGATGCAGCTGCTATATATTCAACAGAGCTGTTGTTTTGGAGATTAATCCCTTTTTGACAGAAGATCATTTAGAAGCTGTATAGTTTTAACTATTGTAATCCAAGCAAGTATCATTGTGATAAGTGACTTGGAATAGGTTTTAATTGTAAGGGTTGTGTACCACTCAAAGCTTTGAAGCAAGAGTGTTTTTGTGTCTCTTGACTAAAGCTTTGAAGCAAAGTTAAGTTAGGTTTGTGTATCACTCAAAGCTGTGAAGCAAGAGTGTTTGTGTTGCTTGATTAAAAAGTTGTGAAGCATAATCAAGTGTATGTTTTGAAGAGTGTCTTCATCAATTCATTAGTCAAATTGTTTTAAGTATCACTGCTGTGATTGAGGGGGAGTGAGTAGGAACTCAGGTTTAAGTTGTACTTAGAATGAAGTTGCATTGGGTAGGTCTTAAGTGAAGGAGATAAACTGGTTGGTTTATTCCTGAATTAATATCTCTTATAGTGGATTTCCTCCCTGGCTTGGTAGCCCCCATAGTAGGTGTTGTTGCACACTGAACTGGGTAAACAATTGACTGTGTTCTTTACTGTTTTTGTATTTACTGTCTTATAGAAAGTCAGATACGGTGTCATAACATTGAACGTGACATTGAGTATCTGCAGCCAGAATTTCACAAATGACTTCAAGTTCTCCCAAATATTCTAATATGTTCTCAAGTTCATCCATGTAAAATTTCAAACCTTGCAGAGAAAGTTTGCTCAGTCAATTGCTCAAAGGGTCCAAAAATCGACTGTGCTAGGGCAAAAGTCAACTGTGACCTAAATACAGTCAAACCTCAATATTTTTTTGTCAAAATTCTCATTTTGAAGAATATTTCATCATTTGATCAAGGGTTGATCATGATTCATCAAGGATTGCTCAAAATTCATCAAGACTCAAAAGTTGCTAAATTAGGGTTTTGTAGGAAAAGTCAACTCAACTTTGACCAAGCATAACTTTCTTATACTTTATGATAAATGACCCATCCAAAGATAATTTTGAATAGGATGAAATTTCCTACAATCCATCTTCACACCCCAAGATCAAGAAATGCACTCACAAAAAGTTACAAATTTGGACATTATAGGTCATTTTTGAAAGTCAACAAAAACAACTTTTTTTCCAAAGCTTATAACTTGAGCATGGAATATCAAAATGAGATGAGACAAAAAGGGTTGGTTAGGGACATCTCAAGCTTTCTAAAAAGTCCAAGAAAACTTCCAAAAGTTCAAAATTGAAGAAGTTATGCATTGTTGAAGTTGGGCATTTTTGTAAAATTGCCAAAAGTCAACTATCCCTAAAACTTCAAATTTTGTCAAATGGGCCCATTCATTTCCACTTGATTTGATCTTGTCACACTACACACGTGTCCTAGCTTCAGCCTTGTGACCATTTGCCAATTTTATTATTTAATTTGATTTTTTAATGAATTATTTCATTTTAAATCAATTTAAATCAAATAAAATCCAAACATTGATTATTTGATCTCTTTTTGGCTATTTCAGGACCTAATAATCATTATCAAGTGAATCAAATTCGTATCATACATTCCATGTGCAAAAAGATTGGATTTTGGACAAAATTGGAAGGTTATCAATGGTGAATCAAATCAAATCCCAAAACATCAATGTGCAAAGATTCAAGACCCAAAAGTTGACCTAATACATTGCTCATTACATATACAAGTGAAAGGAACACGAATTGGAGGCTAGAGACGGCAAGAACCTCAAGAACAAACTTGAAAATTGACCAAAAAATGTGAAACTGAAATCGTGCATAAAGGCAAATTCAGGGGCAAATCTCAACACTACTCCATTGCTGGACATCCACTGAAGCGAAGCTAACTCAAAACCAATCTCCCTACACGCGCAAAAGCCCTGTAAGTGTCTCAGAAAAACGCTTTTCGTTTGAAATTGTAGGTCCTTATTTTTGCATTTTTCTTGCAAAATCTTTGCATATTCATGATTATCATCCAATTTGCAAGCTTTCTGCATTATTTGATTGCACTTATCTGGCCTGTAGCACCATAGCCGAACCTAGGGTTCGTGGTTTGTGTTTTTTGGGTATTTCTTTTACAGACAAAATCAAGGTCCAAGAAGGGTATAGGTTTGTTCAGAAGCCTAGACGAACATAACCATGGTCTTGGAAGGCATTTTCATGGCTTAGAATCAATTTTTGGAATGTCCTGCGAATTTAGCTGCAGATATAAATCCGCAGGTAAATTTACAGGTTTGAACGAGGAAGACGATGACGCGTCTCCCCCTGGTTGGTTGGTTCAAATATAGCGCGCTTTTATTTTTTTCTGATCCATTAATTTGCTTTTGTTTTATTATTATTAGTTTCCAGTATAATAACAAATGAAGCACATTGGTTCAGTGGCAAAGGCGTGTCTCCAAATACCAATAGGACCTGGGTTCGAATCCCAGGTCCCCCATGCATTTGTTAATATTTTTCTTTAGATTATTCAGTACAAAACCAAGCGCGTGGTTCATCATACTCCCTCACTCAGATGCTTGCCAGATGGCCCCAGGCCAGATCTGGTGGTCCAGATGTGATGTCCATCATATGCCCTAGTCAACGTGCACGCGTGGAGAATCAGAAAAGTCAACATAGGCTTGCACAAATGGGCCTTGGGAATTGCTATCAAAACCTCCAAAATCAGGCCCATATACTCCTAAACTCCTTCTAATTTCATTTTTATTTCATTTATTTGTTTAATTACTTTCATGATTAATTAACCAATCAAAATTTTTTCTTAATAAAATTAAAACCAAAAAATATTTCTTAATTAAAATTAAATTCCAGCATTTTATTTTTTGTTAATAAATATTAATTGAGTTAATTTAGTTTTAATTAGGGTTAACTTTTAATATTTTTGCAATAATTAAAATTAACTTAGATAATTAGGTTTTATTAACTTTGATCAAATTATTTTTATTTCTTTAAATATCAAAAATCCAAAAATATCATCTTTATTAATTATTTAATTAATTTATTAATTTAATGCTTAACCTAATTTAATTTCTTTTTAATTCAAAAAATAACCAAAAAATCCTTTCTTTAATAATTAAAGGGTCAAAACCCTAGAATGCGCCCGATTTAATTTTCCCGCACGCGATCCATTTTATCATATTATTGTACCTGTTTCCCGGAATGTAATAGTTTAATAGGACTTTAAATATTTTTATCGCTTTATTTACTTCCCGCACTTTAATTTCAAGGGTTGCTTTTGGCGATGTAAATACCCGACGCCTTGTAATAGTTAGTTTAATTTCCGCAACTCATAAACTGTTAGATGTTTGATAATAGGGAATGCATGACAAGATCAAATGTTAAAACCTAAAATCAACATAGATAACCATTGACATGTACAAATATAAAATTAACCGAAACAACACACTCGCACATGCGCACTCTTAGGGTACACCTCACTTGGTTGCCTTCGAACGCGGTCATTGAGTATAGGAAGTTTTAGAGGCCGCCCTCTTGTCCAAAGATCATAGTTGCCTCGAAACGGTTGCCTCGGAAAAATGATCTAAGACATTAGGGTTACCGCTAAGGCGTCCTAACATTGCTTTAGTGACCGCACGTCCCTTAATCGAATTGACCCTTAAAACTCCAACGAAGATGCTACCTACTCATCAATAGCGGGATAGCATTGTCTAAAGGACATTAGTACAGATTGATTCCTTTTTCGAGTAGGTAGATGGTTCTTAATTACTTGCTCTCTCAAAACAAAACAAAACTTTTCGCACTTACACCTTTCAAACAAAAAAAACTTCTTTCAAACCCACAAACACAAAGAAAAGAAAATTTTGAAAACACTTTGAGCAAGTACCTAAGAGCCCGTGGATAAACACAGATAGAAAGGGTGCTAACACCTTCCCTTTCTATAATCTACCCCCCGGACCCGAGAAACATCTCGAAAAAGGAATTTTTCTGTGCTTTTTTCCTTTCCTTGTTGGATAAAATAAAAGACGGTGGCGACTCTTGCTTACCGCGACATTTTGCGAAAACAAACGTAAAACGCGAACCAGCATTCCGAAAAATAGTCAGTTCTCTCCCACCGTATCACAAAGTCAAATAGAGTCTTTACCACTTTTTGATTCTTGACAAAAAGGGGGAGAATGAAAGATATTTTGACTCCTATGAGAAGCCATATCAGAAGATCTTCAGGGAAGTATTTTATTTTCTCGTTATCTGAGTATTCTACTCAGGGGGAGCCTTTTTTAATTTTTGTTCTTTATATTCCATCAAAATATACAAGTTTTTGTCATCATCAAAAAGGGGAACATTGTTAGAATATAATTTGGTTGTACATCCCAGTAAGAGTTTTAATAATAACAAATACATGATATAAAGAACAAATATGATCGCTAATAAAAGCATCTTTACATGCAGGAAGTTCTAATGTGAAAAAGATGTTCTGATGTAACTGGAAGTTCTGCCAGAACATCACTAGAAGTTTTGATTATGCGAGCATAGAAGTTGAGAGTACCATGATAGATTTAGACGCATCAAATCTGTGTGACACGCTTATATGAAGAAGTTCTGTTACAACTTCTGAATGCACCAGCGCTGTGAAACAGGATCTCTAATACTCTGATCTGCAAAGTTTTGAACAAACAGTAAGGGACTCCCGACGGTAATATTCATCCTCTGATGTGAGAAGTTCTGAAGTGTTACAATTCTATCAATGTAATATCATAAGTAACGGCTACAAACAGACAATGTTCTCCTGGTTTGGAAAGTTGATTAACTCGTGTTATGGACATACCAAAAGTATCTTCTTATGTCACTATTGCATGGCCTATATAAAGCAGACAAAAATAAGATTTCTTGTGATGAACTACTGCGCACAAAAAGAAGAAATCACGTGAAACTACAACAACACAACAATCATCTTTCATCCTTAAACATTCATATTTAAACTGTGTAAAACATCATTGCTAGTGATACTGTTTTAGTAGAAACACCATTGTACACATTTATTCAATTAACTGTTTAGACATTTCCTTAAGAAAACCGAGATGTGGTTTTGGACTCAAGAAGACTTTGGCAGTAGTCAAAGTAGTTTTGTAATCAAAATTGATTAGTGAATTAAGACCTCGTTGGAGAGAGGCGGAATCACCTTGGAAACGAACCAGGATAAAAATCATCGTCTGCTTTCCATTGTATTTTGAGATCCAATTCAACCCCCCCCCCCTTTCTTGTGTTTTTCACTTCTTCAGTATTGTTGGATTAAAATATCCAGCGTCAACCTTAAGGATTCGAAGGACTTAACATCCCCCCATGGGCGCCTACACAGGTGTGTTAGATGGGCCAAGTAGGCCCCTTGTTCGATTCACTATAAATAAATAGAGTAGCACCTTAGCTACAAGAAATTGCTTTTAGCGCAGTGGTAAGCGCTTGATCAAGTTTGCGTGGTATCGGAGCAAGGTCATGGGTTCGAATCCCCCAACTGACACTGGGGGGAGATTGTTGGATCAAAATATTCAGCGTCAACTTTAGGGATTAGAAGGGCTTAACATCCCCCCATGGGCGCCTACACAGGTGTGTTAGGTGGGCCAGGTAGGCCCATTGTTCGATTCTCTATAAGGAAATAGAGTAGTACCTTGTCTACAAGCAATTGCTTTTAGCATAGTGGTAAGGGCTTGATCTAGTTTACGATTCGCTATGGTGACATAAGAAGATACTTTTGGTATGTCCATAACACGAGTTAATGAACTTTCTAAACCATGAGATCCTTGTCTGTTTGTAGTCGTTACTTATGATATTGCATTAATAGAATTGTAACGCTTCAGAACTTCTCACATCAGATGATGAATATTACCGTTGGGAGTCCTTACTGTTTGTTCAAAACTTTGCAGATCAGAGTATCAGAGATCCTGTTTCACAACGTTGGTTCATTCAGAAGTTGTAACAAAAATTCTTCATATAAGCGTGTCACACAGATTTGACGCGTCTGAATCTATCATGGTACTCTCAACTTCTATGCTCGCATAATCAAAACTTCTAGTGATGTTCTGGAAGAACTTCCAGTAACATCAGAACATTTTTTTCACATCAGAACTTCCTTCGTGTAAAGATACTTTTATTAGGGAGCATATTTGTTCTTTATATCATGTGTTTGTTATCATCAAAACTCTTACTGGGATGTAGAATCAAATTATGTTCTAACAATCACCCCCTTTTTGATGATAACAAAAGCTTGTATATTTTGATGGAATATAAAGAACAAATATTAAAAGGCTCCCCCTGAGTAGAATACTCAGATAACGAGAAAATAAAATACTTCCCTGAAGATCTTCTGATATGGCTTCTCATAGGAGTCAAAATATCTTTCAGGTTCTATTTATATAACCACTTATGTGGATTGCAAGTTAAAAGTCCAATTAAGGCTGCAAGCTAAAAGCCCAATTAAGCATACGAGTATCATATCTTATGATATACCACATATCACTTAAGCGCGTGGTACCTTACCACATTTCATATTTCACTTAAGTACACCGTACCTTACGGTATTCCTTATTTGCTATATCTCTCATCAACCTGTCCTTATGTGTGTGACTCTGTAGGTTTTCGTGACGTTGACAATTATATTAAATTACACATTTAACATAATAAACAGTGAGCGATATCTATCAACACATCACTGCTATCCAAGTCACGAAAATATCATGTGATATGACAAAACCTTTATGTGATAATATTTGTGTGTACAACTATCCTTTTGGCCTTATGACTATATTGAGCACAAGGCATAAACCGTGTCATCTTTGTCTTGTTCAATATTGGTCCCTTAGACATTTATCCTGTTATGCAGGATGGACAAATTTCATCTAGGTTACTCATGTCCCTCAACATGCTTTGTGAAGTACCCATCAACTGTCTTTATGGTCATCCAGTTACGGATAACATTTGATCAACAATAAAATACTTAACTCCACATCTAAGGTCCATAGTAGTTTTAGGTCGAATGGTGGTATACACCATTATCACAATGAGAATAACTTATGACACCTTGCGTAATATTTTATGTAGTATTCTCATAGCGGGTCAATTCAGTATAAATATTACTCTCAATATTCATACATATGTCAAGACTTGATAAGTCCTTATCCATGATCCATGAGGTGTGATCATCAGTCTATCTTCATAATAATCTCAATGCTTTAATGTTATCACACTTTGCAATAAAGCTCGACTACAGATATTTTAAGAATAATATTCTTATATTTAATGGGATCTCATGATTAAGTTACACTTAATATTTCATTAAACAAACGAACTATTCTAGGGACTCTATTATTTTGGAAAAGCAAACATAATAAAGAAATGCCTTTATTATTAATAAATAATTCGATACAAGTATCTAAAGTATTGGCCTTTAGAGCTTACACCAACACTTCAACCTTCTAGTTTACTTCCACGCGTATTCAATATTTAAACTACTGCAAATCCATTATCTCTCTGGTAGTTGCCTTAAAATACCTTCAAGTTATTTAAACTTTGGACTTAAGAATATATTAAGTCCTTTATATCGGATGAGTGTGTCGAAATCGATAATTTGTCGAAGGATTGATTAGTGTAACCCTTTTCGAGATTCTGGATCTATTTTAAAGAGAAATTGATCATATAATCTTGTGAATCTGTTCTTGAGAGGATTTCAAACTAAGCCTAGTAAGTTTGTCGAACCATCTTGATTGACATGTCAAGTGTGTGGAAGACTAAGTCTTTTTATACTTAACCATTTCTAAATGTAGCCATTACCAATTCTTTTCAGAATTCTTCAGCTATAATTTCCAGACTAACAACGTGTCAAGACATATGGTTGCAAAGAATTCTATATAGTTTGAGCCTAAAACACATTGATATAAGGTTTCACCTTTTGAAGAACCTATGTACTGATGAAAAATTTAATTGATGTTTTGTGCTTCGCAAGACCAGCTAATTGATAAGTCTCCAAAGCTTGAACTATTCGAGAAGCTCAAGAAACTAGTTGGAATTTGATTTCAAAGACAGCTAATTCTTGTTTTTGATGTTGCGTTTTGATTCTATTTGTAAACCAGCTGTTTGGACAAATTGACTTAAGAGAGATTGTTAGTTTTAGACTTTCTTAAGTTTGTTAGAATAACTGAAAAATCAGTTAGGGTAACAAATTTTCAGTTGAAAGTTTGTTTGGTATGTAAGTCATATAAATGCAATTGGCCTTGGTAATAAAATCATAAGTTGCAGTGCATAGCTTCCTTTCCTAACAAAAACTTGTATTCAAAAATGGATTAACTCATAGTACAACATAAACTTTTGAATGCAACATTGGATCTTAGAATCATAATTAATAACTTGTAATCATCTCATAAATATTAAACAAACTTTTTCAACATTCCACTCATAAATCATAATATATAAATTCACAAGAAACAATCCAAAAGAGAAAAACGAAAAAGGAGAATTGCAAAACAAGAACATTAAAATACAATGGAAACATAATTTCAGGTAGAAGAAGCCTTGGTGAGTGAAGTAATAGTAATATTAACACCCACAACAGCTTCTTTAGTCTCAAACGTAAAAGTATCATACCTCAAGAAAAACTCAACCAAGAACAATCTACACAAAAGCACAACAAGATTCTTCCCAGGACACTGCTTGTTATCCACAGAAGGCTCGTCTGTTTCTTTCCCATTCGACCACAAAACATACTTCAACAACTTTTCACCTTCTCCAACAAACCTCTTTGGAACAAAAACCTCAGCATCATCGAAAATCCTAGGATCCTTAGTAGCAAAAGGTTGGTATCCAAATAACATCTCACCCTTTTTAACTTCAAAAGCAGCATCATGACTCTTCACAATCAAATCCTCTCTTGCTTTTGCATATTGATAACGAACAATCGGTTCAATCCTCATAGTCTCATAAACAACAGATTTTACTAATGCCATTTTTTCCAATGCCTGAATTGTTACTCCACCTTCTTGTTTCACGACGGTTCTTATCTCGTTTGCGAGTTCTTTGTGCAGCTCTTGGCCGCTTAAACCTACCAATTTGAAGAGTGTTGGGAACTGATTCTTGAATCCGCCATATGAGTTGAAACAAGCTATAAAAATGAGCTGGTGACATGCTTCAGTTCTTTTCAATCCGGCTTTTTCTGCTTCATTTAAAAGTGTTACAGCTGAAGAAGAAAATGCTTGGTAGAGCTTCTTGTAAGAGGAACTGACCAAACATGTTGTAATATAGTTAATGTTAGGAACCGACCAAACATGTTGTAAGAGTTCAAAATTATTTTAATTTAAAATAGAGATTAGTTTCATGAATGAGATAAAATAGGAAATATAAAACTATAATTAAACTAAATAGTTATAATAAATATTAAATATTTTTTCAAGATCTAATCATTGTAATTGATTAATTGTTATAGTGTAAATGACTTAAATAGATAGTAATATAATAATTTAATTTCTAATTATATCATTAAGTTAATTGGATCAACACAATTTAGATTTTTTTTTTTGAATTATTAAAGATGATTATTATTTTGTCATAATATTTGTTGATCACTAGCTATTTAAAAAAAGGTAACATTTTATGGTTTTAATATTTTGTGTTTTTTTGAATAATTTTTAAATTATTGTATTGATAAAGAGATAAAAAAAAAGTCTTTGAACAGTTGTCAATATTTTAAGAAAAATGGAAATTGAAAGAAAATATTGTTTTGAATGTGAAAATAAGAAATGGAAGAATAAATTCTTACCATTTATTATTACCATCATCATCTCAGGATCCTTATTTAAAAGGAAATTAAATTTAAAGTCAATTTAAAATTCACCTTCAAAATAATGATATATGTGCATTCTTGTATTTCTTTTTTGAAATTATTTCCTACTAAATAACAATACTCAGAAGAAATACAAAAATATATACACATATGTCATATTATTTTAGAAGTGAATTTTAAATTAATTTAAAATTTAATTTCTTTTTTAATAAGATCATGAAAATGACGGTGATAACGACTCGTTAGAATTTATTCTTGTATTTTTTATTTTCACTTTTTTTTTTTACAGATAAGCATTTTTCATTTCTTTTTCAAATTATTTCTCTTTGCTAAAACACATCTCCGCGTATTACCTTCTCTTCTTTAACATAAGAGATTTGAAAAATCTTATGTGCCTCTTAAAAATGGGTAAAAGAAATTTTTTTATATTTAATAAAAACAATTTTATAATAACAAAAATATAAAATAAATATAATAAATTATTAAAATTCACTAAAAATATTAAGATCTATGTTGGACGATCTTAAAATAAATAAATATTTTTTAAAAATAAAATATTTTAACATATATAGTAATACAAGTCCCTCAAAGAGAAGATGATATGAAAAGAAGAAGAAAATTTCTAAGTAACATGATATATTTAAGAAATTAATAATCTCACCTTGTCAAACAAGCAGGAAATGGAACAGTACGTAGCAAGAGATCTTCAAGATAATTGAAAATCTTTGGAAGTTTTAGGGTTTCAATTGGAAAAAGTTGAAAGAGAATCCATGTGTCACACATTTTAGGACCTTGAGAACCAAGTTTAGTTTGAGAAGGATCCTTATTATCACAAAAAAGACGAAACATGAAGTTAAACGAAGCGACACTAAAAATAGTGTTGAAATCCGCTTTACCATTTTTTCCAGAAAGCCCTTCTTCAATCTCATTAAAAGCTTCAGAAAGTATGCTTCTAAAGAGAGGGACAAATGAGTCTTTTCTCAACAACAGTTGATTAAGAAAGAAACCTTTGATAAGAGCATGGCTTGGTTCAGTTGTGTCTAACTGTGAACACACACGGTAGCCACCGGTGAAGTTTGTCGACGGCATGAAGGTACCGTCGAAGACGTTGTGTTTCTCGACTTTTCCGTTGTCGAAGAGGATCGGGAAGGAAGCTGCGTCCAAGAGGGCAATGACTCTTGGGTTTGAGGAAATGAATGGACCTGGTGGCATGTTGGTTCTGAAGATTGTTGAATTGTATTTTTGGATTCTTGATGAGAAGAATTTGTCTCTTCCTTGGTTGTAGAAATAATCGTGTCGGTCCAAGATCGGTCCGAAGAAGGGGGGGCCATAGCTGCCAGGGATTTGTTTTAGTGGGAGCTTGTTGTTGGTGGTGGTTGTGAAGGAAGATTGTTTTCGTTCTGAGGATGCCATGTTGATCAAACTCTAAATATTTTTTATATGTTAATTGGTTTGGTTATGTTATGGCTTATGGTATAGGTGTTAGCTTTATATATATGGTGGCAGTAGTAGAAGTATAATGATATTTTGTGGCTTACTTAAAAGGACAACGTTTTGCATGAGCCTATATATCTTAGTAAGAAAGATAAAAATATGATACATTAGGTATTAGGTAAAATAAGATTTTGTAACTAAGTTTCATAATTTGTGTATTTTTTTTTTAAATTTAAAGATAAACAATAATAATTAGAGCCGTCTTTGAAGTCGTCTGAGATGAACAATTATACAAGATTTTAAATTTGTTAGTGTTAAATTATATAGTTAAATAAAGTTTCATAAATATTTATTAAGTTAAATTATAATTAAATAAGATTTTAATTTATTTTCTCATAATTAAATTATAATTAATCTTAAAAGAATTTTCAAAAATTTGAGACGACTTTAATAATAATCATTAAAAATTAAATTATATAATCGTGAATATTATATTAGAGTTCGATTTCCGATGATAATGTGTAAGTTAGTAGTATTGTTAGTTGAATTAAGATTTGTGGAGTAATTTGTATTATAAGATAAATTAAGAGATGGAGTATTATAAGAGACGTGGCTGTGTTATCAAGATCTCGTGACTCTGTCCCTTCCATCAAGTAGTATAATCAATAAGTTTGACTATTTGGAGGCTTTTGAAAATTTGTTAATCAATTAATATAATTGTGGAAAACGATATCCATGTGTTGTCACTGTGTGGAAAACGATTTCCATCAAGTAGTATATTCAATAAATATTCAATTTGGAGAATGTGATAAAGAATATATGTTGACAAAGCACAAGAAAAAGAGAGAAATAAGTTAAGAGGTAAATGAATTGTGTAATATTGATTCAAGTGATAAAATCATATTATTATAATAAATATTTATACACTTTTTTTTATAAGCAAGAGATTATATTTATAAAGCTTACCATGGTACTCTAACTATTTTACTCAAACATCAACTTTACAATACAATGTTTATTCCACAGGGTGTTTATATCATTCATTAAAGTTACATTTGAACTTACAATTTGGATATATTACCAACCATAATTAAGATATAAGTTTTATGTTGAAAACACTATTATTTTTGTGACGCGATTATTACGTGGTAAAAAATTGTCTAGTGTAACGTGATAAATATGTCATTACATTTTTTTAATATTAAATATAATAGCTGTTAATTTATCACGTGAAAATTTATATTTTTTGTTATTAAAAAATAGTTGCGGCGTGTTTATCATGTCAAAACTTTTAAATTTTTAATAAAATAAATCAAAAAGGTTTGACGCTCTGAAGGAGGAAAATTTGAAAATTTTATATAATTGATTGCGACGTGGAAATCACGTCGCAAATGTTTAAGAGGAAAAATGTCTGACTTTGAACTGATGGGGTGCAGGTTGAGTAATAATGGTTTCTGACGGTTGGGTGTTGCGACGTAATTATCATGTGGCAAAGTTGCGACGTGATAATCACGTCACTGATGGGCTAATAATTTATTTGACCATTGTGGCTTACGACGTGAATATCACGTGATAAATTTGTGACGTGATATTCACGTCGCTGATGTCTTTATATACTTTGCGCAATTTATTCGTCACAGACATCCATCTCATAATTTTTTCATTCTTTCTTCTTCTTCCTTTGTCAACAATTATTCATTCTTCTCTCACTCCCCACTAATCTTCCAATTATAATTTCAATTTTCAATTTGTTATTCAAGTATCAGGTGTAATTTTTTGTTCTTTCATATTTTTCAATTTAATTTAATAATTATTTAATCTTTATATTTATTTTGATTTAGTTAAAAAAATTTTTTGTCAAAGATTAACAATATTGAAGGGATTCATTGGTAGTCGATTTAGCAATATTAATAAAGATTGAAGGAGATTAAATAAGAGATATTTTATTTGTTTATTTTTTTTCTTCTGAAATTTTTATTGGGTTATTATATTTAATTTTGTTAGTTATATTTTACTTTTTTTATTATTATATATAATTTTAAAATAGATATATAATATATATTTTGATAAAACAGAAAGAAAAAAAAACAAAATATTTATTTATTTTTAAAACAGAAAATATATAAGTATTTTAAAAACAAAAATATAATATATATTTTTTAAAATAGAAAAATAAAACAGAAAAATAATTTATAATAGAAAAACAAAAAAATAATAAAAGAGAAATATAATATTTTTTATATCTATTTTTATAAAATAAAAAATATTTTTTTTAAACAGAATATTTTTTAAATAGAATATATTAATATTTTATGTTTTGTAAATTATCTATGTTTTGTAAATTATATATAAAAACAGAATATAATATATATGTATTGTAAACTATAGAATATATTATATATGTATATTTGAGATGAAATAAAACAAAATATATTAATAGTTAATGTTTTATAAAATTTAAAATTTATATATATTAATAGTTAATGTTAGTATGATAAATTAAGAATTCTTAAATTTATAATTTTAGTTTATTAATTTTATTATATTAAATTTAATATATTAAATTTATTATATATTGAATTTATTAATTTAGTTTATTATAAATTGAATTTATTAATTAATTTTATTAATTATAAAAGAAAAACAAATTTCAGTAATTAAATTAAAAAAAAAAAAATTATTGACGTGATTTCAACGTCACAAAGTTGTGAGATGTAAATCACGTCGCAACTTAATTTATTCCATAAAGAAAGAAAAGTTGAACGCATATTGTAATATATTAGTGACGTGATTTTCACGTCATAAATTAGTGACGTGAAAATCACGTCGCAACTTATTTTTTTTATATAAAAAAGTAAAAGCTGAATACAAGGAGAGGTGTTAAACGTTATTAATTAATGTCGTGATTTTCATGTCACTAATTTGTGACGTGAAAATCACGTAACAAATGAAGTGTTTTTTCTGACTTGACTCCTGCTGCGCCTGCTTCTTCTGTAAAGCCTGAATTTCTATGCAAGCATGTTACGACTTGATTTTCACGTCACAACTTTGTGACATGAAAATCACGTCGCAAAAAAATTACCTTTCCCTCCCCAGCCACGTGATTGTTCACATCTCAAATTAGGAGTTGTGACGTGATTTTTCATATTGTGGCGTGAATTTCACGTTGTCAATGAGTGTTTTTTTATAGTGTTCATTAACATCACCATACTCTTTATTAAAAATAATATCATTCCTTTTTTTCCGAATACACCAACAAATGATCATCCAAAGCACACTTTCTTTATGCTTTGCAACCCTACCACTGAGTTGGGCATTAGATTTCAGGATGTGCTTCATGATATTATCTTCCTCCACCAACCTAATATTCAGTCATAAACTGATCATCTACCAAATGTGATTAGAACTTTCACATGGAAACATCAAGTGAGATAAGGTTTCCTCTTGTATGAAGCACAATGAGTAGACTTTTCATGTACATTTGGAAACATCCCTCTTTTGAATAATCATGCCCTAGTTTGCAATTTATCCAAGAAAAGTCTCCAGTTGAATAACTTCAATATCGAAGGAGTTTTAGATTTCCAGATTTTTGACAGCACCTGATTCAATCTGACATCAGTGCCATTAGATGATTTTCCATGCAAAAAGTGATCATAATATGATTTTACAATGAAGTGATTCTCACAGCTGATGGACCAAACAAAGTCATCTCTCACGTCATTTTTAAGTACCACATCATCATGGACTCTTAATAAATCTGCTTTTTCGTCAACAAGTTAGCTAGCAAATTCATCATGCTCTTCCCACCTAAGATTCCACTGCCAAAATCCTTAACTCCAACTCCATATTGTTAGTGCACAAGATTAATAAATGAAGGAAAGGTAAGAGAGAATATATTTACTACAATGAAGGATATAAAGCTTATAAAAGGAATGATACAAATGATTGCTACTACTAGTTTATTTATACACAAAGTAAATTGCCACATAGGCCCTAATAAAATTAAATTTAATGACTAAGTTAAAAGGTACAAACAAGGAAATACTAAACCTAACCGCTATGCTAACAAACTCAGAACCCCAGAAGCTAAGAATACTTCTGGGCGTAACCGCAGAAGCTTCTGCTTCTGATTAATAACAATTTATGATTACATCAAAATACCACTTTTAACTAAGCAATCTCAGAAGCTTACAACTTCTGACTAACAACCTCAGAAGCTCTACTAATTTTGAATAATAACATCTTCTGAATATGAATTACTTCCAACACCATCCCTTAATTCATATTCAGCTAACCAAAAATCTTCAACACCAATTCCATCCTTTAAACACATAAAGTGTTCAGTCTTGACATCCTTCGTTAGAACACATGCAAGTTTCTTCTGGTTACTACAGTGTGAAACTTCTAATACTCCATTTAGAAATGTAAATTTCACCTTGAAGATCCACATGACGTTGATGTTTTTCTTCTCCTTCGAAAGCTCTGTTAACTGCAAAGTTTTGTTTCTTTCAATAGAATCAAGCTCTTCTTTCATGGCCTTCAACCACACTTTCTTCTTGAGAGATTCACATGTTAACAACACAACCACCAGTTGCTTCTTGGAGCACCAAGAAATAGGACTTTCCAGATATAAACAAAAATGTCTAAAAGTATTTCTTTTTTCAACTTTGTCTTCATACCAATCAGAGTCTGGATAATATATCAACTCTGCATTTGATCTAACACTAGAAGAGAATAACACTCCATATCTCCGAGTCCCTTCAGTATCTTGCAGCTTGTCAAACTCTACAAATCTCCTTGGTATATTTCCGACTCTATGTGGCCTCTAAACTTGTTCAGAATCTCTTGCTGATTCTGGAACAATATATCCTTTTGGAATCTCTTTAGAAGTTTGACTACCACCAGAAGCTCCACAATTGTTAGTTTCTAGACCTTGTTCAGAACCACTACCTTCAGAAATACCATCTTCAAAAGTTGGATAACCTTTAGAAGCTCTGCCTTCAGAAGTTCCACTTTCATAATCATGATCACAGTCAAAGGTTGTATTACATTTAGAAGCTCCTCCTTCAGAAGGTCCACCTTCAGAGACATGATTTTTACCAGAAACATGATCATCTTCAGAAGCTTGTCCTCCAGAACCTACGTATTTAGAGTTTTACCTTCTAGAAGCATGACCACCACCAGATTCAAAATCTGGATCAGAACCAGATTCACCATCTGACCCATCTTTAGAGTCTCCAGAAGATTCTTCATCCTCTGACTCTGACAAACCTTTAGAAATTTCAAGTTCTAACTCATCTTCAGAAGTAGAATCTCCTTCATATTCTGACTCATCTTCTGATTCTTCTTCAGAATCAGAATCACCTTTGGATTCAGACTTGTTTTCAGCTTCAGAGTCATCTTCTAACTCTGAGTCGTCTTCAGAAACCTCAGATTCTGACTCATCTTCAAAATCTTCAGCGTCATCTTCTGATTATGACTCATATTCAAACACTCCTATAGAGTCAGAATATTTAGAGTCATCTTCTCCCCTTTCAGAATCAGAAAATGAAAATTTCACATGTTCCTCATTAGATTCATAAGCCATTAATAGCACAGGTTCATCATCAGAATATCCTTTGGCTATTTTTGCTTGTTCTTTGTTTGACCAATAATCTTTAGCAAAGTGGCCAAACTGCTTACAACAGTAACACTGAACCATTCTCTTGTCATACTTCTCCTTTCCCTTCTGATGAAAAGAAACATCAAAAGGGAAATGAGAAGTATGACAAGATAATAATTTCACATGTTCCTCATCAGATACATAACCATTAATAGCACATGTTCATCATCACAATTTCTTATGACTATTTTTGCTTCTTCTTTGTTTGACTAAAAATCTTTAGCAAAGTGGCCAAACTGCTTACAACAGTAACACTGAACTATTCTCTTGTCATATTTCTCTGTTCCCTTCTGATGTTTCTTTTCATCAGAATAGAAGACTTCTGACTTCTGAGATCTACCATGTTTTCTCTGCTTCTGGTCCTTCTTGATAAAAGAAGCTTTCAGAGCCTGCTCAACTTCCCTCTTAGAAGTTCTTTCAGTTAGACACAACTCTTGTGCCTCTAGACTGCTTTTCAGCTCTTTTATTCTCATGGTTTCTAGATCTTTAGAATGTTCAATTGCTATAACAATGTAATCAAATTGAGGAGTAAGCGACCTCAATACTTTCTCTATGATTACTTGTTCAGAAAGGGTTTCTCCACAACCTTTCATCTCACTAGTGATCAAAATCACTCTAGAGATGTACTCAGAAACCTTATCGTTGTCCTTCATGTTGAGATTCTCATACTGATTTCTGAGAGACTGAAGCTTCACCTTCTTTACTGATGTGTCATCACTGTAACATCTACTCAGTGTGTCCCACGCAGCCTTCGTTGTCGTCGAATCAACAATTTTCTCAAACACATTGTGATACGGTGGTAGAACTGACTTAGTGTTTTGTGTTTGATCGCAATTGTTGCGGATAGCAAGAGTCGCCACCGGCTTTTCTTTTATCCAAAAGGAAAGGCTGAAAAGAACAGGAAAGACCTTTAAAGATGTTTTCTTGAGTTCGGGGGGTAGATTATGAAAAGGGAAGGTATTAACACCCTTTTCATCCGTAGTTATCTACGGGCTCTTAGTTGCTTGCTAGATCACTTGCTTTTGTTTGGCTGTGCTTGTGGTGTGGGTTTTGAAAGTATTTTGAAAATGTCTTTGTAATGGTTCTCGTTTCTATAAGAACGCGTACAAAGTGTTGTTTCGAAAATAGTTCAAAGAGGTGTTTGTGAAATGTGTTTTTGAAAGTAGTTTTGAAAATGTGTCTTCTTTGTAATGGCTCTCGTTTCTATAAGAACGCGTACAAATTGTTTGTCTTTTGAAAATGTTTCAAGATGAAAGTGTTGGTGTAGAATGTTTGGTTGTGAGCAAGCGAGCAACTAGGAGAAAATCTACCTACTCAAAGGGTCTTTAATGTTCTTTTCCTCCTCCTTTAGATGTTGCTATCTTACCATTGATTTGGTAAGAAATCCCATCGTTGGATGTGAAGGGATGGGCGTGGGTCAATTGTACAGTCATAGAAGGCAACTTGTGAGATGCTTTAGTAATTTTTGTAAGGGACTAGATCGTTTTATCGAAGGCAACATTGAGGGACATCGAGGGACTACGATCTTTTTTATCGAAGGGTTTTTGCTAAAGCGTCCCATATTCGAGGGACATGACTGTGTTTCTGAGGCAACAAGCAAGGTTACCCTAGAGGTACGTGTGCGAAAAAGTGTGTTTGATTCAAGTTATTTTTGTCTTTTATTAGGGTTATCTAGCGGTTGTTTTTATCTTGCCATACACACCCTATCTTGCTAGCAATTATATGGAAAACTGTAAACTTATGGAAATTAAAATCCTACGCTATTACACTATTAGGGGGATGGGGATACAATTTGCAAAATGGGGATGAAATAATTGTCTAATTATTACAACCATATCGAATAAGTGGGCAGTAACGAAGTATATATGTATATAATACAAAAACAGTGTAAAAAAGAGAGAAAAATAACATTTTGAACTATTATGTGTCGACACATGCTGTTATGCACCGACACATAACTTTTCCTTGCCCCTGCCAAACTAAATCAAATCAGTATGATTCGACGCATAATGAGATGTGTCGACTCATTCCCTGCTTGTGTCAACACATACGCGTTTTGTGTCGACTCATGCACTTTCCATCTTTCTGTTTTAGGCCCTGGGTAGCGGTATGAATCGATGCATACTGCCATGTGTCGACTCATACCCTATTTTTTCACTTAGAATGAGTCGACCCATGTGGGTATGTGTCGACCCATGTTAGTTTTTTTCCTCTATCACCATTCTTTTGCATGTGTCAGTCAGTTTTCAACATATAAATGATAAAAATGAACAGTAAGGAAATGATTAACTTCAAGAGTAATGATTACTTCATCTTATCCTCCGAAATAAACCAACAATGATGTATGGAAGATGCAAGGTTGAGATGACTTACCTTGCAAATGCACTTTCGGTTTTGAGTTTTAAACCCTTCAAGATGCTATGTGGACTTTAATGAAACTCCAGGAAGCTGCTAGACTTTCCTTTGTGTCGAAGGTTGCTGAATCAACTCCTAATAATCAAGTTTATGTAATACTGTCTTTTGTTTAGAAGTTTAGAATAAGACCCCTATAGAAACTGTTCTTGAGCTTGAGCAGTATCTATGTGATATGAAGTGTTTTTGAGGGTTTATGGGAGGGTTAGCAAGGTTGTATAATAGTGGGTTGTGGATCTTTTCTATTTTGATGAGTCAAAATAGAGTTGAAGATGAACAAAGCTTTTATGGATGAACTGGGCTTTTTGAATGAGCTGGTTTTAACAAAAATTCCATTTTTCTTTTCTCTCTTTTTTTCTCAAAAATTCCTCCCCTCTGTCTTATGAATCAGACCCTTTTGTAGCCCCTTGACTGAGGTTTATGAGGGAAACAAAATAAGTTATTTTGAACTATTTTTGCATACTGCTTTGATGCTTTTTCCACACAATTTTCTTTTGCCATTTTGGTGTAATTTTGTGGCTGTTATGATGCAGGTTGGAGCAGACTGCATATATCAGTTTTGGACTGTATAGGGCAGCATATACAGGTTTTCTGACAGGTTTGTGGTGCAGCATAGCACAAGGTTTTGCAGGACAAAATGAACAGATTTTTGGAGTGTTGTGGTAATGCATAGAAGTAACATGTCATTTTTTATTCAACCATAATTTGGACAACATAGTTTGCAGCATGAAACAAGTTTAGTTTGTGGAGCAATTTATGCACATTGTATCAAAGACAAAGCATTGTGGCAAGGTTTTGAGTAAAATGGAAAAGTCCAAGCAATACAAAGTTTAGGGTTTGTAAACTTGCAAAAATGTCACTTTGTAATAACTTGAATTATTTATAACATCTTGAACTATTTTGAATTGTAGTGACAAGATGTCATGAAGCAATGAATTTAACTTAGAAAAATTTCCAAGTCTTGCAAAAGTTAGATTTTTGACTTTCTTGATTTTTGATGATCAAATTTCATATTTTGGATGTCTTGATGAAATATGATTTTTGGGACTCAACTTTGGTCAAAAAGTCAAAGTTTGACTTTTTTTAGTGTACAATTGACTTTTCCCACCAGTTGACTGAATTTTGTCTATCAATCCACTAATCTCAGGAGATGAATTGAAATGTGCAATTAGGTCAAAATGACGCGCTCGGATCCTTGAGATCATGTTTCCAACCAATAAGCCAAGTATTAGGTCAAAAATCAAAGTACAATCATTCTCAGTCACAACCCTAGTTTTTCCCATTTTGTCCTTGTGAATGTCTTTCTTGGGAAATTATAGTCCAAGACTTGAAATTTGATAGAAGCATGCCTAAACGTCTAGGAGGATCCTTTGAGAAATGAGAGGGCAAATTTTAGGGTATAACAGCTGCCCCTGTTCAATCTTCTTAAACTTGAAAAGTGATATCGACATGTTTGTCGTTCGTAGCTTGAAAGTGGAAGATGATTGAACACTAGAGTGCCCAGAAATTTGCACTCGGTGATGTGTTGGTTGATTGTGTAGGGAATGGGCTTAAAGATTCCATTTGGAGAAATGGTGGAGAGTTATCAGAGATGGGCTTATAGATGCCATCCAAAGGTGATTGTTGAAAGAAATTAGACCAAGTCTGAACTTGACTTCAACTGTGAAAAGAATCAGAGTAAACCCTTGGTCGATTTAAACTGAAACTAGCGGAAGTCTTGAATATTGTTTGATTGGAAAGAATCAGAATAAATCTTGGAGCGATTTATTTGAACCAGAGAAAATATGCCGGAAAGAATCAGAATAAACCATTGAGAGGTTTAAAACTGAACCAGCAGGGGTCTGGAGAAGAATCAGAATAAATCTTGGAGCGACTTATCTGAACCAAAAAAGATGTCTGCGGGAGAGAATCAGAATAAACTGTTGAGAGGTTTAAAACTGAACCAACAGGGATCTGGAAAAGAATCAGAATAAATCTTAGAGCGACTTATCTGAACCAGAGAAGATGTCTGCGAGAAAGAATCAGAATAAACTGTTGAGAGGTTTAAAACAGAACCAGCAGGGGTTTGGAAAAGAATCAGAATAAATCTTGGAGCGACTTATCTGAACCAGAGAAGATGTCTGCGGGAAAGAATAAGAATAAACCGTTGAGAGGTTTAAAACTGAACCAGTAGGGATCTGGATAAGAATCAGAACAAATTATTGAGAGATTTATCTGAACCAGAGAAAGTGTCTGCAGGAAAGAATCAGAATAAACCGTTGAGAGATTTAAACTGTACCGGCAGGGATCTGGAGAAGAATCAGAATAAATATTGGAGCGACTTATCTGAACTAGAGAAAGATATTTGCAGGAAAGAATCAGAATAAACCGTTTAGAGATTTAAATTGAACCAACATTGGTCTTGGATGAGAATCAGAATAATATTCATAAATGAATTGTATCTGACTCTTATTTGAGAGATATACTGAATGACCGTCAGAATGACATCCGTATCTGGATTGTATCTGGACTGTATTAGAAAGGTATGCTGAAAGAAGTATCAGAATGATATCCGTATCTGGATTGTATTTGAATGAGTGACAGAATGACATCCGAATTTGGATCGTATCTGGACTGTATTTAGAAGAGAATCCGGAGTAAGTATCGGAATGTCAGCCACATCTGGATCGCGTCTGAAATGTCTCTAGAAGGAAATCTGGAATAAGTATCAGAATGCCAACCATATCTGGATCACATCTGAACTGTCTCTAGAAGAGAATATGGAATAAGTATCAGAATGTCATCCATATCTGAATCGCGTCTGAACTGTTTCTAGAAGAGTGTATGGAAAGGAACCCGTGTAGGATTTCTTCAGTTGGCCGTGTAGATAATTGCTCTGGCTTGTTACATGTATTAATTTCTAACCTTTTGAAGATTATTGACAATAGCCATCTGTTGATTAACCTTTTCCTGAAAAAGGTAAAATGTTAGCTATATGCAATGTCATGATGTATGAAATGCATGGTGCAATGATGTTCTCAAAATAAATGAGATTGTGTCACATGCACTTGTCATTTATGTAAAATGATGTATGAAGGGTGAAATGTTATTTGAATGTATCTTTGTCTGGGAAAATAAATCCTTGACAAATACTGGGGAGTCATTAAATCTCGGACTGCTGTTGAAGAGTAGGTGAGTCTTCAAACTTTGCTTAGAACATTTCCACAAAGGATTCCTGTTTTATTATTGTTGTACCCCAAAATTTTCCTTCTCATTTCTATAAAAAAATCATTCTAGACCCTCAGGTTTTCTTCTGGCATGTTTCAAGTCTCAGATTACAATTTTCTAAAAAAAAGGTCACTCACAAGGGCAAAATGGTCAAATGCACACTGAAAATTCAAACTCTGGCTTTTGGATCAAAAATCAAGTTTCAACAATTATATTTCATCAAGACATGAAATTAGTTCATCAAAATCAGAAGTCAGAAATTACTTTGAAAAAAAATCAAATTTTCTAAACATTCAGAAAACTTTCTAAGTGTTAAGAGAATATGATACTTCAGAACTTCTGGGCCAGCCCCCACGCAAGCGCAATCAGAATTTGCAAACATGGCTCAGAGCATGATACTTCAATCAGAACATATGGAAGCGACGCTCTTTGGTCAGAACATGATTCTTCAACATATGAAGGCTATGTTAAACGCTTCAGTCAGAACATCACCCTTCGAGTCTCACTCTGGTCCTCTGCGATCAGAACATCACCAAATCCCAAAACCTCGTTTGAGCAACCTGCTGCACTGCTATAGCACAGTCCTGCAACCAGCTGCTACAACACTCCAAATTTCTGCTGATCTAGTCCACACCTGCGTTTTTCTCAAACCCCATAATTGCACCAAATTAGCATACAAAAGCTGTGATTAAAAAAGCAATGGAACAGTATGCCAAAAAGGCTTAAATCTCATTTGTTTTCCCCCCAAAACCACAACAAATTCACCTATAAATAATTTTCTCCATCACACGTTCAAGGGGTTGGCTTTTGGAGAGAGAGAGAATCATCAAAGAGAGAAAAGAAAAACAGTAAAGCATTTGTAAACTCAGAATTCCCAAACAAAACCAAAACCTTTGTTCTTCCCTTTGAATCAAAGAACATAACATTTTCTGTTTTGTTGCTCTTGCTGACTCCAAAACGCTTGAAGGCACTAGCTCAAGTCCCCAATACACGCTTCAGATTCAAGGTAAGTCATTTTGACTTTGCATCTTTTCATTCAGAACATCATTAATATGTAAATATCATAGTATTAATGTTGACCATATCATTGCATAAGTAGAAGAAACATTGGACCAGAACTTCTTAAGTAAAGCTAGGCTCAGAATTAGGATTAGAACTTCTATCAATTGTTGTGTGTTTATCTTTCTGATTTGCTGTTAAGAACTGAATAAATTGATGATATACTGATTAATATGAGGAAAGAGTTGAAATGTAACACAAAACTTCTATGATTTTCTCACTGTTTAAACACATTGGACTTCTGACTTTCACTCACTGCTTTAGCACAACTCAGAACTTTTGAGTTCTCCTCACTGTTTCAACACACAGAACTTCTATGATTTTCTCACTGTTTAATCACATTGGACTTCTGACTTTCACTCATTGCTTTAGCACAACTCATAACTTCTGAGCTCTCCTCATTGTTTCAACACACATAACTTCTATGATTTTCTCACTGTTTAAACACACTGAACTTCTGATATTCACTCATTGTTGGTAGCACAATACAAAACTTTTGAGTTCTCCCTACTGTTTTGACACGTACAGAGCTTCTAAGCTTCTCTTGTTGTTCTCACCTTCATAATTTCAGCATGTAGCGACCCAGAACTTCTGTGTTTTCTCTCTAATGATTCTTGCAGGATCTTGGAGTGTATAAATCAAGAACTTCTGATTTCCTTTGATGTTTCTTTCTGAACCACAGCGCGCCCGACATCAGAACTTCTGATCCCCTTTGTTTTGCTTGCAGCAGCATGCTAATCCTACCTCCCATTATTCCCCTTTTTCATCATTTTCAATATTAATCCCTTTTTATTAATAAAAAAAATACATAAAAATATTTTCTTTTTATTAATTAATTCATTTCTTTTTCTTAATTTATTTAGGACAAAAAACCATTTTCTAAACAAGTCCTTTTTTCTTCCTTGCATTGTACATTTCAACATGGTTGTAATAGTTAATTAGGATTTAAATTCTTGTAAACCCCCATTTTTAAATTTGTACCCCCACCCCTAAATGACGTAATAGCGTAGGACCTTTACATTTCCGCAGTTTATTGCTTTCAAACATAAATGCTAGTAATTAGGGTGTGTATGGCAAGACATAAAATCAACAAATAAATAACCCTAATCAAAACTAAGTGCATGAAAATCAAACACACTTTCACACTAGCACCCTTAGGGTAATCCCATTTTGTTGCCTATCAGAAAATAGTCATGTCCCTCGAACATGGGCATTTTAGAAAGGACCCTCGATAAAAGATCGTAGTCCCTCAATGACCCTCGATGTTGCCTTTGATAAAACGATCTAGTCCCTTACGATATTGCTAAAACGTCCCATAGGTTGCCTTCTATGACTATACAAATGTCCCGCGCCCGTCCTTTCACCTCCAACGATGGGGCTTCTTACCAAAACAATGGTAAGATAGCAACATCTAAAGGAGGAGGAAAAGAACATCTAAGACCTTTTGAGTAGGTAGATTTGCTCCTAGTTGCTCGCTTGCTCACAACAAAAACACTTTATACACCAACACACTCATTTTGAAACATTTTCAAAAGACAACACTTTGTACGCATTCTTATAGAAACGAGAACCATTACAAAGACACCTTTTCAAAATCACTTTCAAAAAACACATTCCAAACACGTCTTTGAACTATTTTTAAAACAACACTTTGTACGCGTTCTTATAGAAACGAGAACCATTACAAAGACATTTTCAAAATACTTTCAAAACCCACACCACAAGCACATTCAAACAAAAAGCAAGTGATCTAGTAAGCAATTAAGAGCCCGTAGATAACTACGGATGAAAAGGGTGTTAATACCTTCCCTTTTCATAATCTACCCCTCGAACTCAAGAAAACATCTCTAAAGGTCTTTCCTGTTCTTTTCAGCCTTTCCTTTTGGATAAAAGAAAAGTTAGTGGCGACTCTTGCTATCTGCAACATTTGCGATAAGATGCAAAACAACCAAGTCAGTTCTCCCACCGAGTTACAGAACTGGCGACTCTGTTAGGGATTAATCTTAAAAGTGGGGTTACCTTAGGGCTAGATCACATTTACTTGATTTCCTTGTTTGACTTGCATGCTTTACATTATGGTTCCTTGTTTGGGCTTAATAAAGATCCTACACCCGGATTTAGGGAACCTTTTTTTAGGTAAGTAGCAATAAACTGTGAGGGAACTGTGTGGGGTATATCGACACGGTTGAAACAGTAGCTACGTTGATGCGATATTTTGGTGTGTATCGGTAGCCCTTGAGTAATCAAGGAGAATACGAGGCCGTTGTGTGGTATCATAAAGCGTCAATTAACCTTAGAACCTTAATTGACCAACTTTGCTTTTAGGACGTAGCGAGATAGCCGTCTTTGATGTAAACCCAAAGTCGGTTGATACTCGATGCTACACTCATTGAGGTTTGACCCTTGAGTTTTGTTTGGTGGCAAGTCAATTGTCTATCGGAACGAGATTTGGGGGAAAGAACGGTGATATTGAGATCCCTTAGAACCCGGTTACTATATTTAGGACAGGTTGAGCCAACCCAACTTCAAGAGGGTATCACCTTAAAATCCATGCAAGCCTTAAACCTAAGGTCTCTGTGAGACTTGCTTGTGTTTGCTATATCTGCTGTATCTGAGCATAACCATGACATCATAACATAGCATGTCATATTAACCATTTCAAGGATTCACAGGGTTTATTTTAGTCTTGTTTTGTAGGACATGGCTCTCGCTTGCAGATTCACTATCCAAGTCAGTCTGGTAAAAATACCTCCTCAGCTTAAGGATTTGGTATCAAGGGTTCCCGAAAGCTATCCATTCACTGAAAGACATGGACGACTTCTCAGCTTGGTCACTTCAAACCCTGATGAAGAAATGTTAAAGGTGCTCTTTCAATTCTTTGACCCTCTACATCACTGCTTCACTTTTCCGGATTACTAGTTAGTGCCTACTATGGAGGAGTTTTCTCTACTGTTCGGGTGCCTATCCTTAATGAGGTACCTTTCAATGGTATGGAAAGAGACCCTAAGCCTGAAGATATTTCCAAAGCTCTATCCTTACAACGGTCTGACATAATAGCAAATTGGGAAACCAGGAGAGGTGTCAAGGTTTTTTTTGGCTAAGTTCTTGTTCGAGAAAGCTCATCATTCTTGGGATTCCTTGGACTTACAAGATTTTTAAGAGGTGTTAGCCATTCTCATCTATGGTTTGGTATTGTTTCCTAATCCGGACCAGCTCATAGACGTGAATACGGTTAAGATTTTCCTGTCACGTAATCCGGTACCTACTCTGCTTGGAGATATCTTACATTCTTTGCATACTCGCACTGTAAAGAGGAGAGGAACCTTCTGTGCTGCACATCTCTTTTGGCTAGGTGGTTTATTTCACACCTACCTCGATCCGTCTTGAAGAATGAATAGAGCTTGAGATGGTCTCAAAGGCTGATGACTCTTACATATTCAGGCATTCATTGGTGTCCCCAATTATCCGAGAATGTTACCATTATTGATCGATACGGAGAATTCCCTAATGTCCCACTCTTAGGCATTAGGGGAGGAATCACTTACAATCCTTGTTTGGCACTGTGATAGTTTGGATACGCGAGAAGGGATGGTCCCCACAATACACTTATCTATGGAATCATTTTCGACTACGATAATCATGCTTAAGATTACCGCAAAAGGTTCATGCGAGCCTGGGGCATGGTACATAGAGTTGATAGAAAGACACTGGGGCACAAGATTTCCATCCCTCTTGAGCCTTATCTCAAATGGGTACGAGTGAAGAGTGATGTGGCTCAGTTTATGTATGCATGTTTGACTTGTTAGAAGTCGAAAGTTGAACATCAGAAACCAGCAGGGTTGATGCAACCGTTAGAAGTTCCATAATGGAAATGAGATAGCATTTCAATGGACTTTGTGACGGGGTTACCTATTACTATAAGAGGACATGATTCGATTTGGGTGATTGTTGATAGGCTTACGAATTCGGCTCATTTTGTTCCTATTAAC
This sequence comes from Vicia faba, assembly GCA_948472305.1. Taxonomy (NCBI): domain Eukaryota; kingdom Viridiplantae; phylum Streptophyta; class Magnoliopsida; order Fabales; family Fabaceae; genus Vicia; species Vicia faba. The sequence continues at coordinate 1,239,009,078 of OX451738.1, forward strand.
ATCAGTTTTCCAGTGTCGAAGTTGGCTGAGATTTACACTAGTGTGGTTGTGAAGCTGCATGGTGTTCCTTTGTGCATTGTGTCAGATAAAGATCCAAGATTTACTTCGGATTTTTAGAAGAGTTTGCAAGAAGCGTTGGGTTCTAAGTTGAGGTTGAGTTCAGTGTTTCATCCTCAGACAGATGGTCAGACTGAAAGGACGATTCAATCGTCGGAAGATTTGTTGAGAGCATGTGTTCTTGAGCAGGGAGGTTCGTGGGATACTTATCTTCCATTGATAGAGTTCACCTATAATAACAGTTACCATTCTAGTATTGGGATGACACCTTTTGAAGTGTTGTATGGTCGAAGATGTAGAACTCCTTTATGTTGGCATGAATCTGGTGAAAGTGTAATACTTGGACCTGAACTTGTTCGTGAGACTACTGAGAAGGTGAAGTTGATTCAAGAAAAGATGAAAGCTTCCCAAAGTAGACTGAAGAGTTATCATGACAAGCGAAGGAAAGATTTAGAATTTCAAGCGGGTGACCATGTGTTTTTGAGAGTTACACCTATGACTGGTATTGGGCGAGCATTGAAGTCTAAGAAGCTCACTTCTCGTTTTATTGGACCATATCAAATTTCGGAGAGAGTGGGGAATGTTGCTTACAGAGTGGCTTTACTGCCTAATCTTTCGAATTTGCATGATGTGTTTCATGTGTCGCAACTCCGGAAGTATATTTCAGATCCATCTCATGTGATTCATATGGACGATGTGCAAGTACGTGATAATCTTACGGTGGAGACGATGCCTGTATGGATCGTGAATCGTGAAACTAAGACTCTGAGGGGCAAAGATATTGCGTTGGTTAAAGTAGTTTGGCTAGGAGATGTCGGAGAAAGCATGACTTGGGAGTTGGAGAGCAAGATGCGAGACTCCTACCCTGAGTTGTTTGATTGAGGTAAATTTTCGAGGACGAAAATATTCTAAGTGGGGGAGAGTTGTAACGCCCGTAATTTAATTAATTATTTAATTAAATTATTTTTGGAATATTTGTGAAGATGTGTTATGATTAATTGGATTTAATTATTTTATTAAGTGGTGAAATAATATTAGAAGAATGATATTATTTAATGTGGGCTTGTTTTAAAGGAATAAAAGTAATAAGGGGGGTGTATTAGTTTTGAGCCCATTAAGGTATTAAGAGAATAATAGGTTATTTTATTATTGTTAGGAATAATAGAAAGAGGAAGCAGTAAGAAGAATAAGGGTTTGAAGAAGAATGTGAAAGCTGTTAGAAAAGAGGAAAAATGGCAGAACGGGAATTCAACCGGAAGTATAGAGCAACCTTCAATCCAAGGTAAGGGTGGGGTTCTGACTCTATAATTGGGTTCATGATAATTGGTATGTGGGGTTAGAGGTGAAATGTTGTTTTGCTCATGATTAAATTATATATGATGTTGTATGATGGAAATTGATGATTAAAAGATGAACGGTGATGTCCCGATGGTATTTATTTGAGGTAGAATTATAGGATAACTTTAAATAATGATTATCTATGATTAGATTAGGTTTTTAGGGCTTAAAGTATGGAACCCGTAGTGAAAACATAGAGAAAATCGCAGAAATTACCCATGACAGAGTAGTATGCGTCGACCCCAAATGGTATGTGTCGATACAAGCAGGTCTTTAGACTCAGGATGAGTCGACACGAAGGAGTCTTGCATCGATACATGAGGACTTCTAGACTCGGGGTGAGTCGATACATAGAGGCATGTGTCGATACATGCTGTGTGGTAGACTCAGTATGAGTCGATACAAGAGAGGATGCGTCGACTCATGTTGTGAGCTCAATGCAGTACGCGTCGATCCAAGGAGTTATGCGTCGATCCATGTTGTCTGGTTTTTGGCAGAATCAGTTTGAGAATGCTATAACTTGAGTTTTCGGACTCCGTTTGAGGTACCGTTCGAAGCGTTGAATGGCTAACGCAATGAACTTTATTCTTGAGGATTAAAATGAAGAATAGGGAGGATAATCATAGTATCCAAGTTAGAGATCAGATTAGTTCCTGCGGAAATTGGTATTGTGGAGAATGATGAGAATGAAACGTTTATAGAGTACTATCTGGTCTGTAACAGTAGGATTAATGTTGATAATGATGTGATATTACTGAATAGTAGTATGTAGAGATTTGGAGATTTAGAAGTAAGCCTTAGTTGATTAACTAATTATAGGCAATATCTTGTATAGGCCTATGGCCAACACGGTGAAATTAATGAGTTACTGTCGTATTACTGTACGACTGAGTTGTTGATGAGATGATGTTAATGAGAGTTTGTTTTGATGAATTATGATGTATAAATTATGTTTGATGATTTATGATGATAAATGATGTTGATGAAAAGATGTTGAGATGCTTTTAAGATGTAGGCTTTTGGCCGACGATGATGTTGTATTGAGATGTTGTCAATTATGATGTTGTCATTACATTCATGATTGTGTCGCATGCATTGCATTTTGAGATGGAGCTTATGCTCGTTGAGATGGCCTGTATTGGCGAATATTGATATGAAGGCTTATGCCTTGTTTATGCCTCTATTAATTTGCAATTTTTGAGATGGGAGTTCTGCTCCAATGGTACCGCATGCAATTGCATAGTATTGAGTCGCATTATATGATTGCATAAAGAAGTGTGTATTGATGTTGTGAATGTGTATTATTATTGTGATTATTATTGATTATGAGATGAGAAGTGGTGATGTTATATGATCTAATTTAATATATTAATTATCATGCGCTTTATTATATTGTTAGATATCTTACCCCTTCTGTTTGAATGTTGCTGTTATGTTGGTAACGTGCAGGTAATCGAGAGTGAATGTTGTATACCTTTAATAGTTCGAGTCGGTGTCATTGCTCTGATATGTAACACTCAGGGGATCAACGCTTGTTGCTTTTAATTGTTGATTATTCAGTTTTTGAACTTTAAGTTGATTATTATTAAAGTATTTGTTGTTTTGAAGTTGCTGTAGCAATGATAAAGATGTTATTAAGAACTCCGCTGCGTAGATGTTAAATTGTTGAATTATTTAATTAAAGTATTATGCTGATGGTTCATCCGAAGTTTTAAAGTGTTATATATCCACGATGAATGCAATGAGTTTTTAATGATGAATTTGTGACATCCCGATTCGTTTGCGTGAATGATTTTATAACTCTGATTTATTTATATAATTGTCGGGGTAGAATTGGGGTGTTACATGTCTTTCTGTTTTTTTTAGAATTGTGTTGATCCAATCGTTGTCTATGATTGAAGAGGGATTGAGAGGGCCTCATATTTAGGTGAGTCTTAGATAGAAATATAAGAAGGATAGTGATTAAGTGATAAGTCTATAAACTGGAGGTTTGCTGTAAGGTCTATGAATTTATACTATCATAGTGGATTTGTCCCTGACTTGGTATGCCCCTAGAGTAGGAAGGTTATTCTGAACTAGGTTAACAATTCCGGTGTGTTATTTATTGATTTTCAATACTGCTTTTAATTGTTTATATCTTGCCTGTTTGTTTATGTCAGATAAAATATCCCAACATGTCATAGGAAATATGAGTTCTGTCATACTAGAATTTCACTTTTTAAGGAATCAGAGCATCGTAGTTTAGCTCAATAATTTCTGTTTGTTTGTGTTTTTTAATTGAACAATGTTAAGTTTCACATTCTACTACAACTCGACCTTTGGAGACTAGTGAATCTGTCGTAGAAAGGAACTAACATGTTCTTACCTGAAAAGTTTTTCAAAAGGAAAAGCCCGAAGGTGGCTCAAAGGCAAAAAGGTTTGAATTGGTTAGTCTTTTTAACCTTGAGAAAGGATTTGAGTAAAGTTTGATGTTTTCAACATTTGATTAAGAAAAAGAATTTTTAGTTTTAAGGGATGCAAAAGGGGAATGAAAAAATCTAAGGAAATTTATAATCCTAATGTTTTTACATAATGGTGGTCCTAAAGTTAGGATTAACAAGAGGGGAAATAATACTGTGATACGGTGGGAGAACTGACTTGAGGTTTTGCGTTTGTGTTCGCAAATGTTTCGATTTAGCAAGAGTCGCCACCGACTTTTCTTTTATCCAAAAGGAAAGGTGAAAAAGCATAGGAAAGACCTTTAGAGATATTTTCTTGAGTTCGGGAGGTAGATTATGAAAAGGGAAGGTATTAGCACCCTTTTCATCCATGGTTTTCCATGGGCTCTTAGTTACTAGCTAGATCAACTTGCTTTTGATTTGACAATTTGCTTGTAATGTGGGCTTTGAAAGTGTTTTGAAAATATCTTTATAATGGTTCTCGTTTCTATAAGAACGCGTACAAAGTTTTGTTTCAAAAGATAGTTCAAAGACGTGTTTGTGGATTGTGTTTTGGAAAGTGGTCTTCGGAAAGATATTTTGCAATGGTTCTCGTCTCTATAAGAACGTATACACAATGTTTTATCTTTTTGAAAATGTTTTAGAAATGGAAGTGTTGATGTGTAAAAATGTTTTTGTCGTGAGCAAGCGAGTAACTAGGAGCGAATCTACCTACTCGAAAGGTCTTAAACATGATTTTCCTTCTCCTTTAGATATGGCTATCTTACCATTGTTTGGTAAGAAGCCTCATCGTTGGATGTGAAGGGACGAACGCGGGACGTTTGAATAGTCATAGAAGGCAACTTATGGGACGTTTTCGCAATTTTGTTTTAGGGACTATATCATTTACCGAAGGCAACATCGAGGGTCATCGAGAGACTACGATCTTTTATCGAGGGTCTTTTACTAAAACTCCCTTGTTCAAGGGACATGACTATTTTTCCGATAGGCAACAAAGCGAGATTACCCTAGAGGTGCATGTGTGAATGGTGTGTTTGATTGCACGCGTTTAGTCTTTGATTAGGGTGGTCTACTTGTTGGTTTTATCTTGCCATACACTCTAATTACTACCATTTATGAAAGCAAAAAATGCGGAAAATAAAGGTCATACGCTATTACATGCCTTTTGAGGGATGGGGTATACAAGTGTACAAGTGGGGGTTGCAAAAAATAAAATTCCTAATTATTACAACCAAATTGAACGAAAATAAAAGCAAAAGATCAAAAGAAAAATAAAAATTTATGTTGCCTGGTCCGACACGGGCCGTGTCCTATGACACGGGCACCCGTGTCAGCTTCTGTAATGGTCCATGTGCCTCTTTTCCTTTTCTGTACCAGCTAAATTGACACGGGCCGTGTCCAGTGACACGGGCACCCGTGTCAGCTCCTGGCCTGCATTTTTGTTAGCGTAAAATTCCAGTATTCCCGTGTCAGCCCTTGACCTGCATTTTTGCGAGATTTTTTTCAATAGAGGAGTTGACACGGCCGTGTCATGTGACACGGGCACCCGTGTCAGCCCCTGTCATTCTCTTTTTTACTGAGTTTTCCCTCTTTTTGACTTATCTTTTACATATCTTTTGGATACAAACAACAAATGATGTAAGGAAAAAGATATTACAGTTTGAAGAAAACTATACTTCTTGAAGCGAAACTTTGGAATACGTATGGATGTCTCCGGATTCAAAGTGATGAATGACCGAACTCCTCTTTAGAGCTACTCCAATCTTTGTTCTATGTGACCAAGTTCCATACTCGCTCCAACCCAGTCAAAGGTGTAAAGTACTGTTTTCATTTCTGCTTGGAAGGTGATGATAAAGGTGTTACAGAAACTGTTCTTATGGTAGAACAATCTCCATGTGATGTATATGAGGTGTTTGGGTAGTTGGTTTAGGGGAAAGTTTGCAAGGTTGTACAACAATGGATTGAGGATTTTTCTGTTTTTTGTGAGTGAAAACAGAGTTCAAGATGAGCAAAGTTTTTATGGATGAACTCAGTTTTTTATGAAATGAGCCAGGTTTTATGAATGAGCAGAGTTTAACAAAATTTCTGTTTTTCTCTCCAAAAATTCAACCTCTATGTCTTATGAGACAGTCCCCTTTTGTAGACCTTTTACTGTGATTTAGGGGGGAAATCAAATAAGTTATTTTGAATTATTTTTTCCTACTGTTTTGATACTTTCTGCACACAAATTTCCTTTTCCATTTTGGTGCAATTTTGGGGTTGTTATGATGCAGGCTTGGGGCAGACTGCATAGAGCAGTTTTTGACTGGTTTTGTGGACATATTTTGGATTGTATAGGACATCAATGCAAGTTTTGTGACAGGTTTATGGTGCAGCATGGCACAAGGTTTTGTAAGACAACAAATGAGCAAGGGTTTGAAGTGTTGTTGCAAAGTATAGAAGTAACATATCATTTTTTTGTTCAGCAATAACTTGGACAACATAGTTTGTAGTATGAAACAAGTTTGGTTTGTGGAGCAATTTATGCATATTGTATCAAAGATAAAGCATTGTGGCAAGGTTTTGAATCAAAAGGAAAAAAGTCCAAGCAATACAAAGTTTAGGATTTGTAAACTTGAAAAAATGCCATTTTGTAATAACTTGAATTACTTGCATCATTTTGAATTATTTGGAATTGTAGTAAAAAATGTCATGAAGCAAATGAAATTAACCAAGCATAGAAAATACTTAGAAAAATTTCAAAGTCTTGCAAAGTTGGATTTTTGATTCTCTTGATCTTTGATGATCAAATTTCATATTTTGGATGTCTTGATGAAATATGATTTTTGGGACTCAACTTTGGTCAAAAAGTCAAAGTTTGACTTTTTAGTGTACAATTGACTTTTCTCACCAGTTGACTGAATTTGTCTATCAATCCACTGATCTCAGAAGATGAATTGAAAAATGAAATTAGGTCAAAATGACGTGCTCAGATCCTTGAGATCATGCTTCCAACCAATAAGCCAGTTATTAGGTAAAAAATCAAAGTCCGGTCATTTTTCAATCAAACCCATAATTTCGCCCATTTTGCCCCTTTTGGTAATTTGAATGACTTTCTTGGAAAATTGTGATCCCAAACTTGAAACTTGACAAAAATAATCCTGAGGGTCCATAATGATTCATGAAATTCATTCGAAACATTAGCAATCCAACTGCCTTTGTACAAACCCAAACCCTAATTTGAGGTATCAGTATTGGGAAAATTGTTTGACCTAGTCGATACTTACGCAAACTTGAGGCATTGAAGATATTTATAGAAAATATCTTGAGAAATGAGAGGGAAAATTTTGGGGTACAACAGCTGCCCATGTTCAATCTTCTTACACCTGAATTGTTAGATTGGTAAATCTGCCATTTGTGACTTGAAGGTGGAAGATGATTGAACACTAGAGTGCCCAGAAAATTTGCACTCGAAGATGTGTTAGTTGATTAAAGATGCCATTTGGAGAGGTAATGGATAGTTGTTGGAGATGGGCTTAAAGATGTCATCCGAAGGTGATTGCTGGATTGTACCTGTAAGCTGGAACTGAATGATTATCATAATGGCATCCGTATCTGGAGCGTATCTGGAATGTATTTGAATGAGTGACAGAACGACATACGAATCTGGATCATATTTGGATTGTATTTTGAATGAGTGACAGAATGACATCCAAATCTGGATCGTATTTGGACTGTATTTGAATGAGTGACAGAATGACATCCGAATCTGGATCGTATCTGGACTGTATTTGAATGAGTGACAGAATTACATCCGAATTTGGATCGTATCTGGATTGTATTTTGAATGAGTGACAGAATGACATCCGAATCTAGATCGTATCTGGACTATCTCTGGAATAAGTATCAGAATGTCAGCCATATCTAGATCGCATCTGAACTGTCTCTAGAAGGAATCTGGAATAAGTATCAGAATGTCATCCATATCTGGATCGCATCTGAACTGTCTCTAGAAGGAATCTGGAATAAGTGTCTAAAAGTCAGCCATATCTAGATCGCATATGAACTGTATCTGAAAGTTGAATCTGAATGAGTATCAGAATGGCATCCATGTCTCGAGCGTATCTGAACTGTAACATGATTGCATATTGTTAATGGTAGCTATTAATCTTATCCTGAAAAGGGTAAAATGTTAGCTGAAACACAGAGTTATGTTGCATGAAATGTATGATGCAATGTATTTGCTTTATCAATGTTTATGATATATGGATGCAATGTATGCGCATGTGAGCTGATTTGCTATATTGTTGTTTGATTGAGGAAAATAAATCCCTGAATGCTGCTGAGGATATGTAAATTTTCATGTCTTGAAGTTGAAGTACTGGTGAACTTTTGTTGAGAGAAGTAAATTCTGTTGTGAGGGCAATGCCATGTATTGCTTGTAAGATCTGCTTGGGGAATCCTGAGAAATTTGACGATTTCTACTGGGTATTAATAATTTGAAATTTTTTTCCGTTGGGGATTTCTTGGGTAATAGTCTAGAGGTATTTCCCTATCCATTCAACCCATCAGTAATTGTCTCTCTCATTTTGTTTATTTGTAAACAATAATCATGTTCAAATGCATATGTTCATCAATGAATCATTGGACGTTTTTTGCAAACAAAACACAAGCGTAAAGGAAAAGACAAATAATTTTTTGCACTTTCAAAGGGATATCTTTGTATTGATTTTGAATAAATATTTGTACAAAGGAGACAAACATTCTAGTAAGAGAATGTTGTCGTAAAACAAGAAAAAATTATACAAAGAAAAATAGCTATGTGTAATAATCCCATGGGGTTCCCATTCTGCTATAGCCTTTATATCTCTGAATATCTTGTCTATTTGTTGCTTTGTCCGAAGATGATTGAATTGATCAGAAACTCCGAGTTTGTCAGTGGAGGTCAAAGGTTGTCCGTAAGTGATCTGATGGGACATAGTCATACGCTTTAATTCCCTAACTTTTCCTGGACCGCCCTTTCGGGTTTTCAGTCCACTGGGAAACCCTTTTTTGCCCAAGTCTCCCTTTCGGGTTTTCAACTTGCCGGGTGTACAGATTTTTATTTTATCCCTAATTTTTCCCGAACCTTTTTGGTTCACCGGGATGCCCCTTTTTTTTGCCTAGGTGTGTCAACCTAGCGGGTCTCTTATGCGTAGTATCTTTTGACTATGTCCGCCTTCGCAGGGTGTGGCAGGTCGTCGCCATCCATGGTGGTCAAGATTATTGCCCCACCAAAGAATATGTTCTTGATTACAAATGGTCCTTCATAGGTAGGAGTCCATTTTCCCCTGGGATCACTTTGTGGTAAGATGATACGTTTGATCACTAGATCCCCAACTTGATATACTTGGCGTCTGACTTTCTTGTTGAAAGCCTTGATCATCCGTTTTTGATGCATTTGACCATGAAAACAGCAGTAAGTCTCTTTTCATCAATTAAGTTCAGTTGATCAAGCCGAGTTTGGATCTAGTCGTCTTCATTCAAACTTGCATCCTTCATAATCCTTAGAGAAGAGATTTGGACCTCAATAGGAAAAACAACTTCCATGCCATATACCAAAGAATATGGTGTTGCCCCAGTTGATGTGCGAGCCGTGGTACGATACCCGTGGAGAGCGAATGGTAGCATCTCATGCCAGTCCTTGCATGTGACTGTCATCTTTTGTATGATCTTTTTAATGTTTTTATTCGCAGCTTCGACAACACCATTCATCTTTGGCCGATAGGGAGAAGAATTATGATGTTGAATCTTGAATTGTTCACACAAGGCGGTAATAATAGTGTTGTTAAGATTTGTACCATTATCAGTGATGATCCTTTCCGGGATACCATAACGGAAAATGAGATTTTGCTTGATGAAGCGGGCAACAACATTATTAGTAACGGAAGCGGAGGAAGCTGCTTCTACCCACTTTGTAAAATAGTCAATGGCCACTAGGATGAAGCGGTGTCCATTGGAGGTTGTAGGCTTGATCTCCCCAATCATATCTATTCCCCACATAGCAAAGGGCCAAGGAGCCGTCAAGACATTCAGAGGAACCGGAGGTACGTGCACTTTGTCAGCATAAATTTGACACTTTTGACAGGTCCAAGAGTGTTGATAGAAATCTGCTTCCATAGTAGACCAATAATAGCCTACCCGTAGGATTTTCTTCGCCATCGTATGTCCACTGGAGTGGGTGCCAAAAGTACCTTCATGTAATTCAGCCATGACTTTTTCTGCTTCCATCTTATCCATGCACCGAAGCAGAATGGAGTCATGATTACATTTGTACGAGATGCCATTACTCAGGAAGAACTTAGCAGAGAATCTCCTTAAGAACTTCTTATCATTGATTGAAGCTCCTTCTGGATATTCTTGAACCTCGAGATACCTCTTGACTTCATGAAACCAAGGCTGGTCCACTACCTCTTCAGTATTGATCTCGTGACAGTGTGCTGGATCATCCATTCATTCGATGGTGATCTGGGGAGCCTCATTATCCCAATTAAGTTTAAGCATAGATGACATTATGGCTAGAGCGTCTGCTAGCTGATTTTCTTCTCGCGGTAAATTCTCGAAGGTAATCTTCTCAAAATGTGGTAGCAATGTCAAAACATGTTCTTTGTAAGGGATAAGGTTTGGGTGCTTAGTGTCCCATTCCTCTTTGATTTGGCTGATGACCAAAGCTGAATCTCCAAATACGTCTAAGGATTTGATTCCCAAGTCTATGGAAGCTCTGAGACTAAAGATGCATGCTTTGTATTCCGTCATATTGTTTGTACAGTTGAAGCAAAGTCTGGCAGTAAAGAGAGTATGACACCCTTCTGGAGATATGAGTACAGCGTTGATACCATTACCGAGTGCATTGGATGCCCCATCAAAGAACAGGGTCCATCGGGATCCTTGTTCTGGTCCGTCATATGGGCTGATTTCTTCACAGTTGTCTAATGTCCCGATGTCTTCATCCGGGAATTCAAACTTCATGGACTGCTAGTCTTCTACAGCTTGATGAGCAAGATGATCAGCTAGCACACTGCCCTTTATAGCTTTTTGGGTAGTGTATTGTATGTCGTATTCTGTCAGGATCATCTGCCATCTAGCTATCCTCCCAGACAGAGCAGGCTTTTCGAAGGTGTATTTTATCGGATCCATCTTAGATATCAACAAGGTAGTATGAGTCAGCATATACTGTCTTAGCCGACGAGCAGCCCATGCCAGAGCGTAGCAAGTTTTCTCGAGCAGTGAATATCTGGTTTCACAGTCGGTAAACTTTTTGCTCAGGTAGTAAATAGCGTGCTCTTTTCGGTCAGACTCGTCATGCTGCCCCAATACACACCCCATTGAGTTCTCTAAAACAGTCAGATACATGATCAGTGGTCTTCCCTCGACTGGTGGCATCAAAACAGGTGTCTCTTGTAAGTACTCTTTGATTTTGTCAAAAGCAACCTGGCATTCATCATTCCATCTGATTACATAATCTTTCTTCAATAGTTTGAAGATTGGCTCACAAGTAGATGTTAAGTGAGAAATGAATCTGGCAATATAGTTCAGGCGCCCCAAGAATCCTCTGACTTCCTTCTCAGTACGAGGAGCAGGCATTTCTTGTATTGCTTTAACCTTTGCAGGATCGACCTCAATACCTTTGTTACTGACGACAAAACCTAAGAGTTTACCAGATCGTACTCCGAATATGCACTTGTTTGGCTTCAACCTTAGTTTACACTTCTTCAATCTCTCAAACAACTTTTGCAAGTGATCAAGGTTCTCTTCTTCTGTTTGTGATCGGGCTATCATATCGTCTATGTAGACCTCTATTTCATGATGTATCATGTCGTGAAATAAAGCTACCATGGCGCGTTGATAGGTTGCCCTAGCATTCTTCAGTCCGAATGGCATCACCTTGTAGTAGAATGTGCCCCACTGTGTGACAAATTTAGTTTTCTCCATGTCCTCAGGTGTCATTTTGATTTGGTTATAACCTGAGAATCCGTCCATGAAGGAAAACACTTTGCATTGGCTGTATTGTCAACCAGGATATCGATGTGGGGAAGTGGAAAATCATCTTTATGGCTGGCCCTATTCAAATCTCTATAGTCCACGCACATTCGTACTTTGCCGTCCTTTTTAGGTACGGGAACAATGTTGGCAACCCATTGAGGATAGGAAGTGACAGCCAAGAATCCAGCATTGAATTGTTTCATGACTTCAGCTTTAATCTTCTCTGACATATCAAGTCTCATGTGGAGGACTTTTTGTTTTACTGGTGGACAGTCCTCTCTTGTTGGTAGACGATGTACCACGATGTCTGTATCAAGTCCTGGCATGTCTTCATATGACCAGGCAAAGATCTCAACATAATCATGCAACAGCTGAATCTGACGCTCCTTGACACTGGGCTCCAGATTGACACCCAACTTGACCTCTTTTTTATCCTCCTCGGTACCCAGATTGATTGTATCCACAGGTTCCTCGTGAGGCTGAATGGCTCTTTCCTCTTGTTGTAGTAGTCTGGCCAGTTCCCCTGGTACTTCACAATCTTTCTCACCTTTATCTTCGGCTTGGTAGATTAGATCCTCAGAGTCATAAAAGATCATAGCAGTATCGTTACCCATGGGATCTGGAATGGAGGGGTACCTGCATTTGAGTGTGGGTGTATGTAAGGGTATAGCCATCCTTTTAAAAAATAAAATGTAAAAGAAAAACAATGAGCACAAAAATTTGTATGTGAAAAAAAAGCGTCCATAATTCATTGAATGTCATATGAAGATGAAATAAAAACCCTTACAAATGGACCATTGTGCCTCGGGAAAGACACAAGGTTTTAAATGTGCGAATTGTTTATGAATATTACAAGTCCAACAGAAATGTAAAGATAAATTACTGAGGGATGAAAGTTATTGGGACAAAGTCTCTGGCTTCCCAATTGCGAAGTCCTCCGTTGATAGTAGGAAAGATCCAATCCTCCAAGCTGCAATCCTCTTCACCATCTTCCACTACATTAACCTCGTGGTTGTTAATCCTCAAGGGTGGCCCTCCATCACGGGCACGGCGTACCGCCTTCTGAGCACTTGAAGTGAACCCTAAACCAAACTTGTCAGATTTATACGGAATATCCGGAATTTACCCCCAGATGGTGCATCCACCCTCCTCTACTACTGCCTTGGCGTCCTTCAGAGATGACATCCAGAACGGAGGTCTTGTAATCTTGGGAATGTGGGACGCAGTCTTGGTCACTGCTACCTCTTGGGGGACCTCTTCAAAATGTTGAAAAGGGGTTTCAATAAACTCTCCATCCAATTCCACATACCGGAAATAATTGAGGTGGCTAATCATATACTCTTCCTCTCTGTGGACAATGATAATATTTCCCTGGACCGGATATTTCAGCATCTGGTGTAGTGTAGAGGTGACAACATTGGCATTATGGATCCACGGTCGTCCTAGCAGACAAGAGTAAGAGGGGCAGATGTCCATTACATATAAGGTTGAGTTGAAAGTTTGAGTCTCAACCTTTATGGGGATATCCACCTCCCCGTGCACCATCCTCTTTGAGCTATCAAATGCCCTTACAACTATGTTACTGGGTTTCAACGTCAGTCCTTCGCAGTCTAGTCTATCGAGAGCTTTCTTCGGTAAAACATTCAAAGATGAACCAGTGTCCACCAAGACATGGGCCAGAGTCGTTCCTCTACATTCCACAGAGACATGCAATGCCCCATTGTGATTTCTTCCCCTTGGTGTCAGATTAGCATCTGAGAAGCCTAGGCCGTTATCTGCTGTCAAGCTAGCCACGCAATCTTGAAATTGATCAGCAGACGTCTCATGAGGCACATGGGCTGTCTTTAGGAATTTTACCATAGCTTTCGCATGTTCCCCGGAACACAGCAACAATTCTAGCATGGAGATTTTGGAGAGAGTTTTCCCCAACTGTTCAACTACGTCATAGTCACTCTTCTTTATTATTCTCAGGATCTCCTCCATTTCCTTCTTGGAGGTTTCGGGGATAGTCAACGGTTGATCCTTCTTCTGGACAGGCTCTTCTTGAATACTTTTCCCTCGAGTTTCAGCAGTAGGAGTGTTGGTAGGGATAACAGCAGGGGTTGTGTCGTCTTTGTCAATAGGAGCACTTGCTGATATGATTATTGGCACGGAGGTAACCTTGGGAGCAGCCACGGGTCCAAAAACTGACTTTGGAGGGGAAATTTATGGAGAGAAGATTCTACCGCTTCGGGTAATCTTACTGCTTCTAGAAATATTACTAATGTCAGAGTTTTCTTCTTCGGAGCTTATCTCTTCGGTGGCCAGCCCATCTTGTTTGATGCCATGGTAATAAATATCCCCACCGTAATTCCACGACACAGTTTTGTCTGATTCATACGGGACTGGCTCGGGCATTGTGATTATAAGAGGAGTAGTTTTTGGAACCGATGTAATCCTAACGGGTCTTTTGGGGACCCTGGAAGAATTAGCGGAAATGGTGATGATTGAAATGTCTTTAACAAGAACAGGTGAAACAGGAGTACTTTCAAACAGAATCTCTTTGTTGTCTATCAAGCGTTGAATTCCTGTTTTCAACAAAGGGAAAACAATTGGTGAGGATAAGCAGAGATGGCAGTCTTCATTACAACCCGGGAAAACACTGGCTTTCAACAAGTTTATCTTAATGATTGGGAGTGGAGTCAAGAGTTCATCAACTATGGTAACAAACAAATCTTCTTCAATTGCATTGGTGTTGTGACCATGTCTAGGCATAGGAGCAGAAATGATGTTTGGCTTCTCGGGAACATCAAACTCAATCTCTTTTGCCTCTATAAGGTCTTGAATCTTGTTTTTCAGGGCCCAACAGTTGTTAGTGTCATGACCCGGACTTTCGGAATGATATGCACAATGGGCATTTGGGTGATAATGAGGGGACGCTGTATTGGGGTTCTTTGGAGCTTCCTTCAGAGTTGTCAAATTGGATTTCAGAAGATGTGGTAAAACCTGGGCTAGAGTCATATTGATTCTGGTGAATTGCTGGACTAGCCTTTCCACCCTCGGTTGATTAATTCTTGGTTGATTACTTCTTGGTTGATCAGATGTAGGCTTTGGGATCATAACGGTCCCTACCATTGGTCGACGCTCGGCTCTCCCTTGGTTCTTTTGTGGATAGACAGCAGATACTTCCTTCTTACCAATGAAAGGTTTCCTCATAGCTATAGAGGCAGATGAATCCTTCTGAATCTTTCCACTTTTTATGCCAGCTTCCACCCTTTCTCCGGTCAGTATTAACTCAGTAAATCCCGCATATGAGCTTCCAATCAGATGGTTGAAGAAAGGGCCCGATAGAGTGCCTAAGAACATGTCCACCAATTCCTTTTCAGACAGAGGAGGTTGCACTCTCCTAGCTATATCTCTCCATTTCTGCGCGTAATCCTTGAAACCTTCATTGGAAGCCATAGCCATACTCTGAAGTTGAGTACGGGTAGGCGCCAAATCAGCATTATATTGGCATTGCTTATAGAAAGTTGCGTCCCAGATAGACTATCTTGGAAAAAAATGTACCCATAAGTCTTTATCGGCGGAGTGCAGCTGGATCTTTCTCACATATGATCAGAGGTGCATCTTAGGACATGACACCCCATCATATTTTGCAAATAACGACACTTTGAACTTCGGTGGGATCACAATTCTCGACACTAGTCCCAATTCTTCAAAGTCTAGACCTGGAACTTTTTGTATTTCCATAGCGCTCAAACGCTCTTCAAGATGTCTGTACTTATCATCTGCTGGAGGATACTGTTCTTCGGAGTAGTCTTCCTCTTCTTCCTTTCTTCAGCTAACAGAGTCTTCAACGCTTCTTGCCCCTTGGCTAGGGACATGAGTAACTGTTGAAACTGCGTGTTTTGAACTTGAAGATTGTTGACTGTCTGTTCGAGATCTATCTTACTAAAATAAACAGTAGAGAGATGAGGAAACTCGTTGCAAAAGACATGTTTATGTTATGATGAATGATATGTGCATATGTAATGTTTTCAAGGATTTTTAAAGATTCGAGTTCGTTTTAGACAAAAAGGAAACACACGTTATATTAATGAGATAGAGTTTGAATACATTAATGCCCCTTGGGCAAAATAATACAAAACTCTAAGATAAAAAATTAGTGCACATCCTCTTTGGTGCTATGTAGGAATTTAGAGTCTGCTCCTCATGAAGTAGCCTAGTGAGTTCCAAAACCTTCTTCTCGCTTGCGTACAATTGGGCTTCGAAAGTATCTCGCTCTCCTTTGAGCTGTATCCAATCCCTTTGTAGATCTTCAAGAGATGTGGGCATGTCAGGATGTAGGATAGTGTATGGAACTTCTCCTTCCTTAACAGGCTCAATGATCACCAGAAGGATTGAAGGATATGGCATCATAAGACTTTGAGCGTGGGTTCGTACCCACTTGAGGTAAGGCTCAAGAGGGATGGAATTCTTGTGTCCCAAAGTCTTGCTATCCACCTTGTTTAGCATCCTCCAAGCTCGGATGAATCTCTGGCGAAGACCTTGATCGTCGTTGTCGTAGTCGAATACCAAACCTTGAATCAACATCTCGTGTGGGCCATCCCTTCGGGCGTAACCAAACTTTCTTAGAGCTAAGCATGGGCTGTAGGTGATGCCTCCCCTAATGCCAAGTAGAGGGACATTAGGGAATTCCCCACAACGGTCAACAATGATAACATTCTCTTTGGATCGGGAGCACCAATGAATATCTGAATGTTTGAGCATCATTAACCTTTGTGACCACCTCAAACCTTGCTCATTCTTTAAGACTGATTGGGGAAGATGAGAAAAAAACCATCTTTCCAGGAGAGGAGTGCAACACATAAGGACACCTCTTTTCCTCATTGTGCGAGTGTGAAAAGAGTGTAGGATATCCCCTAGCAACGTAGGTACTGGATTGTGTGACATGAAGATTTTGACGGTGCTCACGTCTATGAGTTGGTCAGGATTGGGAAACAAGACCATCCCATAGATAAGAAGAGCCACAATTTCCTCAAATGATTGCAAGTCTAAGGAATTCCAACAACTTTGGGCTTTCTCAAACAAGAACTTTGCTAAGAAGCCTTTGACACCACTTCTAGTTTCCCAATGAGTTATGACATCAGATGAGTGCAAGTGCAGAGCTTGAGCAATCTATTCTGGATTTGGGTCTCTTTCCGTACCGTTTAAAGGTAGTTTATTGAGAATGGGAATCCTCAAGAGTTGAGAGAATTCTTCCAAAGTAGGCACAAGCTGATAGTCAGGAAAGGTGAAGCAATGGTGCAAAGGATCAAAGAACTGGAAGAGCACCTTCATCGTATCCTCATCTGTGTTGGAGGTGACCAAGTTGAGTGGATGACCATGTCTCTCGGTGAATGGAGAGTTCTCAAGGATCCTTGAAGCTAGCTCCTTGAGTTGTGGAGGAATTCTTACAAGGTTGACTTGGACAGTTTTCCTGCGAAGTGAATCCATATCCTACAAAACAAGAACAAAGATGAATCTCCAAAACCCTTGAAATGGTTAGTGAATGCATATGATGTCCATGATGTTATGTACAAGTATGCATATACAATCAAAACAAACAAGTTCTTAGTTTAGGCTTGCATGGGGTTTTATAGGTAAGTACCCTCTTGAAGTTTAATTGGCTTAAACCTATCCTAGTAATAGTAACCGGGTTCTAAGGAGCTCAATATCACTGGATTATTTCCTTGGTCATTGTTTCAGCTCAAGCCTCTTCAATAGCGACCGAAATATCCCAAGAAACCAACCCTCAATGAGTGTAGTATCGAGTATCTACCAACTTTGGACTGCACCCAAGCCGGTCATCTCACTACATCCTAAAGGCCAAATTGGTCAAGTAAAGGGTTCTAGAAGTTCATTAGTGCTTCATGACATCACTCAGCGGCCCCGTATTCTCTTTGATTAACTCAAAGGCTACCGGTACCCATAAATAGGTCGCACTAACATAGCTATTGCTTAGACCATGTCGGTATACCCCACACAGTTTCCACAATGTATTGCTATTTACCTATAATGTATCCCAAATCCGGGTGGAGAATTCAAACCCAAACAAAGAACCATAATGTAAAGCAAACAAGTCAAATAATGTAAGCAAATAAATGTGATCTAGCCCTAAGCTAACCCCACTTTTAGTATTCCCCGGCAGAGTCGCCAGTTCTGTGATACGGTGGGAGAACTGACTTTAGGTTTTGCGTTTGTGTTTGCAAATGTTTCGGTTTATCAAGAGTCGCCACCGACTTTTCTTTTATCCAAAAGGAAAGGTGAAAAAGCACAGGAAAGACCTTTAGAGATATTTTCTTGAGTTAGGGGGGTATATTATGAAAAGGGAAGGTATTAGCACCCTTTGCATCCATGGTTTTCCATGGGCTCTTAGTTACTCGCTAGATCAACTTTCTTTTGCTTTGACAATTTGCTTGTGATGTGGGCTTCGAAAGTGTTTGGAAAATATCTTTGTAATGGTTCTCGTTTCTATAAGAACGCGTACAAAGTTTTGTTTCGAAAGATAGTTCAAAGACGTGTTTGTGGATTGTGTTTTGGAAAGTGGTTTTCGGAAAGATATTTTGCAATGGTTCTCGTCTCTATAAGAACGTATACAAAATGTTTTATCTTTTTGAAAATGTTTTAGAAATGGAAGTGTTGATGTGTAAAACTGTTTTTGTCGTGAGCAAGCGAGTAACTAGGAGCGAATCTACCTACTCGAAAGGTCTTAAACGTGCTTTTCCTTCTCCTTTAGATATGGCTATCTTGCCATTGATTTGGTAAGAAGCCTCATCGTTGGATGTGAAGGGACGAACGTGGGACGTTTGAATAGTCATAGAAGGAAACTTATGGGACGTTTTAGCAATGTCGTTTTAGGGACTAGATCGTTTACCGAAGGCAACATCGAGGGTCATCGAGGGACTACGATCTTTTATCGAGGGTCTTTTGCTAAAATGCCCATGTTTGAGGGACATGACTATTTTTCTGATAGGCAACAAAGCGAGATTACCCTAGAGGTGCATGTGTGAATAGTGTGTTTGATTGCATGCATTTAGTCTTTGATTAGGGTGGTCTACTTGTTGGTTTTATCTTGCCATACACTCTAATTACTACAATTTATGAAAGCAAAAAATGCGGAAAATAAAGGTCATACGCTATTACATGCCTTTTGAGGGATGGGGTATACAAGTGTACAAGTGGGGGTTGCAAAAAATAAAATTCCTAATTATTACAACCAAATTGAACGAAAATAAAAGCAAAAGATCAAAAGAAAAATCAAAATTTATGCTGCCTGGTCCGACACGGGCTGTGTCCTATGACACAGGCACCGGTGTCAGCTTCTGTAATGGTCCATGTGCCTCTTTTCCTTTTCTGTACCAGCTAAAATGACACGGGCCGTATCCAGTGACACGGGCACCCGTGTCAGCTCCTGACCTGCATTTTTGTTAGCGTAAAATTCCAGTATGGCTGACACGGGCACCCGTGTCAGCCCCTGACCTGCATTTTTGCGAGATTTTTTTCGACAGAGGAGCTGACACGACCGTGTCATGTGACACGGGCACCCGTGTCAGCCCCTGTCATGCTCTTTTTTACTGAGTTTTCCCTCTTTTTGACTTATCTTTTACATATCTTTTGGACACATACAACAAATGATGTATGGTAAAAGATATTACAGTTTGAAGAAAAATATACCTCTTGAAGCGGAACTTTGTAATACATATGTATGTCTCCGGATGCAAAGTGATGAATGACCGAACTCCTCTTTAGAGCTACTCCAATCCTTGTTCTGTGTGACCAGGTTCTAGAATCGCTCCAACCCAGTCAAAGGTGTAAAGTACTGTTTTTGTTTCTGCTTGGAAGGTGATGATAAAGGTGTTACAGAAACTGTTCTTATGTTAGAACAATCTCCATGTGATGTATATGAGGTGTTTGGGTAGTTGGTTTAGGGGGAAGTTTGCAAGGTTGTACAACAATGGATTGAGGATTTTTCTGTTTTTTGTGAGTGAAAACAGAGTTGAAGATGATCAAAGTTTTTATGGATAAACTCATTTTTTTATGAAATGAGTCGGGTTTTATGAATGAGCAAAGTTTAACAAAATTTCTGTTTTTCTCTTCTCTCTTTTTCTCTCCAAAAATTCAACCTCTATGTCTTACGAGACAGTCCCCTTTTAGACCTTTTACTGTGATTTAGGGGGGAAATCAAATAAGTTATTTTGAATTATTTTTGCCTACTGTTTTGATACTTTCTGCACACATATTTCCTTTGCCATTTTGGTGCAATTTTGGGGCTGTTATGACGCAGGCTTGGGGAAGACTGCATAGAGCAGTTTTTGACTGGTTTTGTGGACATATTTTGGATTGTATAGGACAACAATGCAAGTTTTGTGACAGGTTTATGGTGCAGCATGGCACAAGGTTTTGTAAGACAGTAAATGAGAAAGGGTTTGGAGTGTTGTGGCAAAGTATAGAAGTAACATATCATTTTTTTTGTTCAGCAATAACTTGGACATCATAGTTAGTAGTATGAAACAAGTTTGGTTTGTGGAGCAATTTATGCATATTGTATCAAAGATAAAGCATTGTGGCAAGGTTTTGAATCAAAAGGAAAAAAGTCCAAGCAATACAAAGTTTAGGATTTGTAAACTTGCAAAAATGCCATTTTGTAATAACTTGAATTACTTACATCTTTTTGAATTATTTGGAATTTTAGTAAAAAATGTCATGAAGCAAATGAAATTAACCAAGTATAGAAAATACTTAGAAAAATTTCAAAGTCTTGCAAAGTTGGATTTTTGATTCTCTTGATCTTTGATGATAAAATTTCATATTTTGGATGTCTTGGTGAAATATGATTTTTGGGACTCAACTTTGGTCAAAAAGTCAAAGGTTGACTTTTTAGTGTACAATTGACTTTTCTCACCAGTTAACTGAATTTGTCTATCAATCCACTGATCTCAGGAGATGAATTGAAATATGAAATCAGGTCAAAATGACGCGCTCGGATCCTTGAGATCATGCTTCCAACCAATAAGCCAGTTATTAGGTAAAAAAATCAAAGTTCGATCATTTTTCAGTCAAAACCCTAATTTTGCCCATTTTGCCCCTTTTGGTAATTTGAATGACTTTCTTGGAAAATTGTGATCCCAAACTTGAAACTTGACAAAAATAATCCTGAGGGTCCATAATGATTCATGAAAGTCATTCGAAACATTAGCAATCCAACTGCCTTTGTAAAACCCAAACCCTAATTTGAGGTATCAGTGTTGGGAAAATTGTTTGACCTAGTCGATACTTGCGCAAACTTGAGGCATTGAAGATCTTTATAGGAAATATCTTGAGAAATGAGAGGGAAAATTTTTTGGGTACAACAAATACCTAATGTTAGCATACAAAGATATACCTAAGGGTGTGGATAACTATCCTATAGGGAACATGCACTGAGAGCGAAGTCGTGATCTCAATTCTAATTGAGTAACTCATCGATCAATAATAAATAAAGGAAGGCGATAAAGTCCTATAGGGAGAATGCAGTGAGAGTAAAATCGTGATCTCAATTCTAATTGAGTGCTCATCGATCGACCATATATAAAGGGAAAAATAAAATCCTATAGGGAGCATGCCAAGGTAATGAGAAGGACAAGAATGTAATCAATAAAACAACAATGGTATACAAACCCCCAAACACCTAAATGTGTCACCTAATGAGCAAGCAATGATCAAACAAGTTTAAACCCTAATGCATACTTCAAGTCAACAATAAAGTAGCCCAAATTTATCACACACAAAACACTAATATTCCCCTAATGGTCATGCATAAGTGGTTCTACCCTAAGGCATTACAAACCAACTCATAAGTGATCAACAATTTCACTAGCACTAAAGGATTAGAACATAAGGATAACATCAATGCTTAACATACGAAAATGATATGGATTAGGTAAGACGGTGACTCAACCAAGGCAGAAAGTAAATCCTAAAGTTCATACACATACGTCCTATGAATGAGTAAAGAGTTTCAAAGTGATCCTACAAATAAAGGATAAGGAGACTATACCAAAGACTAAACAGGTTCCTATGACTCATACTACTAAATATTATAGAATTAGGGCTCAATTATGGGAACAAGACAAAGTTATATTTAAGTAAAATTTAAGTTAAAATTCATGCCTTACTATTACAAATAATTACATGGTATCACATGCCCACAAAATTTAAATAACTAGTCAATTAAAGTAGTGAAGAGGAAAATGTTTATGAACATCACAAAGTAATCAAAACTTGGGAATTGAGTAAGTTTAAAGTTAAACATGATAGAGGAAATTACAAGTCAGTAGCTATATTATCATCATTAATCTCAAACAAAATTTACAATAAATATCATGATTAAAACAAGTTATGCGCCGAAGTTAGGTCAAAACACGTCGGTTGATAATTAGGGGTTAAGCTACATGATACACTAAACACATGACCTAATTATAAAATATACATCAAGGTAAGAGGTACCTAATCATGTTATCATGTTGATCAAATAATTATTAAAGTGTTAGTCAAGGCATTGGAGGCCATACAAACTAAATCAACTCTTAACTAGGTAAACAATTAGGCAATTATTCATTTTTGTGCGACCACAAAAGAAAAATTCGAACAAAGGTCTAAAGAGACCTAAAAATCATGGTATTACATCAAAATGCATGTTATCATGTATATTATCATATCAGAAAAAATTCCTAAGCTATTGCATAAATGCAAGCTTAAAAATCAAACAGTTTATAAACATGGGTTTTTGATTAGGCATGCATCGAGGCTCCTAAAGCTAATTAAAAATGATTCAATTCTCCATTAAAAAATACCAAGTTAACACATAAACCATGTTCAAATAAACCTTAGACCATGGAAAAATATTGGTTCAAAATAATGGTCAACAATCATCAAACACTAACCTTGATCAAAGACTATGTAAAATAGCATACCTTCACAAAAGGATTTAAATGAAAACAAAAACACAATTAGAAAAATATAGAAAAATCATCTACAAATCTCTAAGGCATGAAAGAATCAGAATCATATTTTTGTAGATTGTATTTGCCGAGAAATGATCAAAAATTACACCAAACACGCATGGTATCCTACAAATATCACTTCTCAACATATTATCCAAAAAAGAACTTAAAATAAAAATGGAAATCTATCAAAAAAATCCACCAAAATCATGATAAAATTCATAATACGTTAAAGAGTCAAGAATGTATTTTTTCACATTTTTACATGTCAGAAAAAATCAAAAGTACGAGCCAAATTGAATAAGCATCAAGAATTATATCCATCTAAAACTATGGGGTGTATCAGCAATATATAAACTGAACTGCATTTAGTGCAAATGGCGTTGAGGCCCAATAACAAGGGAGTGAGAATATGAATTTGTTGGGCCCAATATCTATTTATTTGGTTATGATCCATAATCAAAAAAATCAGAACTTCTTTTTTAGTCTCCTCATGTCACGTTTTTTTTAGAGCCATGTGTTTATCAATAGGCATATTCTCATTAAATGAATTAACAATAAAATTATTTTCTGGCCAATCATATGTTAACACCTGTTATTCCAATTATCCAAAATAAAAAATGAGAAAATATAACAAGATAACATTAAAATTTGATTGGTTAATGGTTAATAACATGCACCAATAAGGAGTAAACACGCCTAGGGTTAAATCAAGATTTTCAAACAAAAACAAAATCACTGGAACTAATTCCGCTTGTCTTCCCCCTCATTCTGCCATCGTTAACAACGGCCAACCTGGACTGAAGCAGGATAAAAACACCATTATTCCAGTCATATTTCAATGCTAAGTCCGAATCTAACCTCTATTTTCATTAAATCGAGAACAATCAATAAGAAATCACAACATCAACAAGCGGATCTGAAAAGAATCTTCCATCAAATATATATGTTCACAAGAACATGTGAGCCTAGCTCCAGCCTCCAGTGGTATGGAGCACAGAGATGCCAGCATGAGCCTAGCATGGAAAGTCTATCATGCTGAGAAGGATTTAAGAGGAACTCACCTGTTTGAAGATCTCAAACTGCTTAAGAAATTCCAGAAAACTCTAAAGCTCTGTTTGAATCTTGGTGCTATGGAATGAATACTCAAGATAATCTTCCGATTTCTGAGAAATAAACTCAGATTAGTGGAATCTTCTAGATCGAGAGGAAGCATGAATAATATATGAGCTTCCTTGCTTCAAACAAGACTATGGAATCGACAATGGCTTCTCTTGAGGGTGGAGAAAAAGAGGAAGAGGGTAAGGGTAACACCAAGAGATTCTTGGAACCGAGAGGAAGATTTGGAATGGTGATGGTTGAGGATCCATTCTCGATTGTTGAGAGAGAGCCAAAGTTTGTTATGGAATCTGGAGAAAAAAGTTTGTTATGGTTAGAAGGTGAGAGAGAGAGAGAGAGAGAGAGAGAGAGAGAGAGAGAGAGAGAGAGAGAGAGAGAGAGAGAGAGAGAAAGTTGGTTAAGGAGGAAGGATGAGACTGAGAGATTTTTTTCGGTTATGGTGTTGAAAAAGAGAGAGTGATAAAATAGTTGATTCAAGATGAGAGTGAGGTTGTTTACAGTTGATAAAAAGAGTGAGGAGAGTTTGTTAGCACTTTTGTAACTGAATCATAAATACTTTTTTTTATGGCTATCCCTCTCTGCAACAGAAGAATGGTGATATGATTATCTAGGTGCTTCAGGCGCGTATGTTCAAAACTTATCCTTTCAATGGGTTCAAGTTTGGTGATATGAAGAAAGAGAGTGAGATTCACGGATTTTCAGAGGTTTGTTAAGTTGTTGTTCAATTTATCAGGTGGTAGAGGGAGAAGGATAGTTGTGGTGGATAACAACTTAGCTTGCAAGTTTAAATTGTTATTTGAAGTTAACTCTTTCTCTACGCATGCGTGACAAGCTAATGTGTGGACAAATGTAGAAATAGGGAGCTGGGCTTGCACTACAGTATTGTGTAGCTATCGCATATCACAAAATGTTTTCTCAGGCGCAGACTTGGCCGACTGACTCAGCTATGCTCGTGGCCATATACTTCACTTCTTAGATTAATAGCTTGAACCCTAAGCTTCTCCAAGCTACGATCTTAAAATAAAAAAAATATAGAGAAAACTTGTGTGAACAACTTTTGTGTTGAACATTAGTCAAGGTAAGGCCTGTAGCACCATCAAAAGTGACTCATAAGTCATGGTGTATTTCCTGATTGCTCAAAATTTCCCCTCCCATATTTTCCAATACATTTCAAGTGAGATCCTCAAATTGCTCAAGGAAATCCAAGGGTTGACCAAACAAACTCTCTCCTAAGGCAGTCTACCTCAAATTAGGGTTTCATTTTGCATCAATATATTTGAATCAAAAGGGTACCAAATTCTCACCATTTCCCTAATATGTTCTTAAGATCATCCATGATAAGTTTCAAGCCCTACAGAGAAAATTTGCTCAGTCAATTGCTCAAAGGCCTGAAAATCGACTGTGCTAGGGCAAAAGTCAGATGTGGCCCACATACAGTCAAACTTCAATATTTTTGGTCAACATCCTCATTTTGAAGTATTATTCATCATTTGATCAAGGGTTGATCATGATTCCTCAAGGATTGCTCACAATTCATCAAAACCCAAAAGTTGTTAAATTAGGGTTTTATAGGAAAAGTCAACTCAACTTTGACCAAGCATAACTTTCTCATACTTTATCAAGAATGGCCCATCCAAAGCTCATTTTTAATAGGATGCAATTCCCTACAATTCATCTTCAGCTCCCAAGTTCAAAATATGTACTCACAAGAAGTTATGAATTTGGACATTATAGGTCACTTTGAAAAGTCAACAAAAACACATTTTTTTCCAAAGCTTCATACATAAACATGTAAGACTCAATTGAGATTAGACAAAAAGGGTTGCTTAGAGGACATTTTGGGCTTTCTAAAAAGTCCAAGAACACATCTCTATGGTCAAAATTGAGGAAGTTATGCATTGGCAAAGTTGACTTTTTTTGCAAAATTGCCAAAAGCCAAATATATCTCAAATTGCAATTTTTGTCAAATGAGCCTAACTTTTTGTGCTTGTATTGAGTTGGTAACATGGTCACAACCCATGAGCCGTGCCACTTGTTGTTCTTTTATTTTTATCATTTATCTTGATTTTATTTCATTTAAATCAAATAAAATCAATAATAAATAATGAAAATATCAAAAATCATTTAAACCTTGAGATTTTGTGCATATTTCAGGTCCATGAATAGATGGCAATGAGATCAAATTGTACAAGGCTTGTTTGTACATAAAAACATTGGATTTTGGCTTGATTTGGAAATATTTACATGAGAATCAAATCATGATCAATGATCATTATTGGAGAAGATTTGAAGCAAATTTGTAAACCTAATTCACTCAAGGATACATATAGAACATTGGCAGACAAAAAGAATAGGGATTGGAGGCATGAGAAGCTGAGAGAAAACTTGCAAAAATCACCAAAAAGTGTTGAATCAAATTGCAAGTTAGAGGACGATTTACACCCTTCCAAGGCTAGCAATCGATTCCCAGCCATCTCCTGAAGCAAACCTAATCATAATCAAGCCTTGATTTGCCCAAAATCTGCCTCCACAACCCTCACGGTTTGTCAATTTTTTCAAAATCGTATTCATTCATTCTTGCATCTTTATCATGTTTAAATGATATATTTGTAATCCTTATCATGTTTGCAAGCTAACAGTACCGTTTAATTGCATTTTTGGAAGCCATACGTGTGGATGCCATTGTTAGGGTTTCTGAGTCAGTTTTGGAGCTTTGCCATACAGGAAAAATTGAGCCACGATTGAGGTACCATGACACTCGTAAGGTTGAGACGAGTAGATTGATACCATTACAATTGATTTATCACGCGTGTGTGCAATGTTTGAATGAAACAGAGATATAGCTACAGACTTTGTCTGTAGGTAAAAGATGGACTTTTGCCAACAGAAGAAGGAAGAAGAAAGGTGGCGTGGCAGGCAACGATTCATCCATTTAAATTTCGCGTGTTTTGATATGTTAATTTGCTTTCTCTAATATAATATTTGTTTATTATTCCATATACAAATAAGCGCGCTAGTTCAGTTGGTCAGGAGGCATGTGGAAAAGCCAAAGGGCCTGGGTTCGATCCCCAGGTCCCCATATTTGTTCAATGCAATTTTCTTTTACATCATCAGGTACGCGCGCATGCTTGGAGTCCACCATATGCCATCAGCTTTCAACCATTGGATCTGAAGCAAACCAAATCCAATGCCTGGCACATGAAGGTCTACCACAGGCCTTGTGTTGATTTACCTCTCCTTATGGATTCAACTTCACCTTGTATACCCATTTCACATTGATTTCCTTCTTGCCTTGAGAAAATTCGACAAGTGACCAAATATTGTTGACTTCGATAGACTTTAGTTCCTCATTCATAGATTTTATCCACATTAAATCCTTCAAAGCCTTTCCTGCATTAACTGGTTAGACATTTTCATAGAAAGCATATTGTAGCATCTCATCTTCATCGTCGACCACATCATCTGATGTAATCATACATTCTTGCAACCTTGTAGACATGCGTCTTGTTCTTTGAGGTCTGCTCAGGTCTGCTTGGCCTCTGACTTCTTCTTGTCAAACTTCTCTTTTGACTTCACTTGTTGGTTCTTCATATAATATTCTCATTGAATCCTTCTTTACATTTTCAGTCCAATTCCATTCTTTAAGTTCATCTATGATCACGTCCCTACTGATAATTACTTGCTTGTTCACTGGGTCGAACAACTTGTATCCTCTAGTCGAATGATATCATATTAGGATCATTTAACTCGACTTGTCATCAAGTTTTCTTCTCAACTTATCTGGTACATGTCTATGTGTTATAGATCCAAATAGTTTCCAATAACTCAAGCTAGGTTTTATACCAGACTAACATTCTTCTAGCGTGATTCCTTCTAGCTTCTTCGTTGGACATCTGTTCAAAACATATGTTGCAGTCGACACAACTTTTCCCAAAAATTCCTTAGGTAAATGTTTTCCTTTTAACATACTTCTCACCATGTTCATTATGGCTCTACTCTTCCTTTATGTAATATCATTTGTCGTGGAGTGTAAGATGACACCACCCCAAGCATAATCCTTTATTTCTCACATAATGTATCAAAGTATTTCGACACATATTCTCCACCACCATCAGTCCTCAGAATCTTGAGCTTTCGACCACTTTGCCTTTCGACCATAAACTTAAACTTGGCAAATACCTCGATCCCTTCACTTTTCTTCATGATCAGGTAAGTCCATAGTTTTCGACTAAAATCATCTATGAATATGATAAAGTATTTTTTTATCTCCAATTTAATCCACCTGAATAGGACCACATACATTAGAGTATATGATTTCAAGAATTGGCTTGGACTTGTTTCCTGCACCCTTGTTAAAGTTGTTATAATGATGCTTTGCCTACACACACTCTTCACACACTTCACTTGGAATATCGATTTCTGGTAATTTCAAAACCATATTTCTCCTTTTCAAATATCTGATGTCTTTAAAGTTGAGATGGCCAAGTCTATAGTGCCATATCCATTCATCTCTACTAGCTGCAGTTGCAAAGCACTTGTGCTCCATCACAGTAAGTTCAATCTTGAAGGTTCTATTTTGAGACATAGGAGTCTCCACGATTAACCTTCCACCTGAGTCGATACCTCTCATCATCTTATCTTCAAACGAAACTTTGTAATTTTTTTTACTTAAATGCCCTATGCTAAGAAGATTAGTTTTCATCCCTGGAATATATAATACATTGGAAACTAATGACCTTTTACCATCTTTCCTCATAATCAGAACATCACCAATACCTTCAACTGCTAGAGTATTGTAATTTGGAAATTTCACCATGTTCTTTATCGATGGTTTTATGTTGACAAACCAATCTTTCCTATCAGTCACGTGTGATGACCATCCTGAATCCAAGTACCATTGGTCCTTGAATCTCTCTTCATCTCTTGTTGTAACCATCAACATCGTATTTCTTCTTCTTCATGTTTTGCAAACTTTGAATAACTTTCTAGATTCTTTTATTTTTTTGGACAGTCACTAGAATCATGGTCATACTTCTGACAATTGAAACACTGAATGTGTCTTTTGTCAGACATTCAACCATAATCTCTTCCTCTACCTGCAGCACCACCTCTTTGGTTGCTTTGGCACAAGAGTCTTCTCTTATTCGATAAATTTCCTTCTTGCTGGTTTTCTCGACCAGTCAAATTATCGTAGCCTCCTCCACCTTTGTTGTCGAACAACTATTTGTTGCCTTTCTTTTTTCTTGCTAATTGCGCTTGTAGATCCATATCACTCTTCGACTTACCTATAACTCTTTCATCCCTTATTTGTTCATGATATTCAAGCGACCCTTGAAGCTCTTTCTTTGTCAATATTGACAAATCTTTTGAATCTTCTATGGATACCACCATGTGGTCTAATTTAGCAACCAATGACCCTAAGATATTTGCAACAAATGATCTTGATGTCAACACTTCTCCATATACCTTGATTTGATTCAACAGTTTCATACTCTAGTGAAGAAATCAGTTATGCTTTCACTTTCTTCCATCTGAAGCAATTCGTACGTTCTTTTGTGAGTTTGTAACCTCACATCCTTTACCTTATCAGTGCCTCCAAATAATTTTACATAATTTCCCATGCGTCTTTCATTGATTCAACATCACGCAGTTTCTCAAATATGGATTATAAAGAGAGCTTTATAATTTTTCTTCTACCATTCTTTGTGTGCAGCCTTTTATTTATCCTTCACATCTTCTTCAAGTGATATTACTTCTTTTTTCACAAGATCCAAAAGATCTTGATAATAGAAAACATCCTCCATCTGTTTACACTAATTCTCATAATTCTGACCCTTCAAAATTGGGAGACTCGCCAGAAAATTCTCATTCACACGATTCATTTCCATCATGTTTCGCTTCTCACAAATTGTTTAGTCAGTGCTCTAGATGCCAGATGTTGGAATTACATCAAACCTATGGAGAATTCCGAATCAATCTTAATGAATAAGATTCAATTAACCGATTGAATTCCAGTCATGTTCTTCACTCGAGTGAATCAACCAACCTTGGTTGAAAGTTAATTATGTTACACAATTGTTTATGGAAGAAGAAAGAAAAAATGAAATTGGGGAAGTGTAGTGGTAGAAATATTGAGACTAAGCCATCTGATTGACTTAACTCGTACAGATCAAATAAAAATTGTCACCGCGCTTTATTGTTTCCAAAGGAAATGGGAAAATAGCGAGTAAACCCCCCAAAAAGGGGAGAGAATCTAGGTACAGGGATTGGTTATGCAAAGGGGAAGTATTAGCGCCATAAACATCTACAGTACTCCGCAAGAACCTCTTTGAAAATCTATGTATTTTAGATGTAAAAGGTGTATATAAAATAAGATGTAGAGATGAGAAAAGAAGTATTTTTTTTTACAATTTTGCACTCACCGCAGTTGCGAACCTTTAGTGCATATGTACCACCTTCCGTGCAATAGGGGATCAGGGTACTCGTAGTTCACCTCAAAAATTTTAAAACACAAGTGTGTTAATTAATTTTAAGAGAAGAGACATAATCGTTATATCCTAGTGGAAAATATACTTACTACCCACAATTATGAGAAAGGTGAATTTTCATCATCTCAAAGTGGAGGATGTAGCTTGGATATTAAAATCAACAAAGCATCACTCAACACCCAAGTGGAAAATATCTCACTTTACTATATATCATAGAAGTATAGTAGCTTACATCAATACAAGAATCGACAAGAGTCTAATCTTTTGAGAAAAGTTTTAAAGTAAAAAGCCAAAGTGGCAAAATGTTTTGAATGAGGTTAATAACTTTTAGTCTTAAAAAAAGATGTCAAACTATGGTTAAATTGATTAAATTTTGATTAAGAAAATGTTTTTGAAAACGCATGGACCTAACTCCAAGTTTATTATGAAAACGGTTAAAGTTAAAAACAAGAAGAGTTTTGAAAAATGAGGGAGAAGATTTTTGAAATTAAAGAAGTTAAGATGAGATGAAGGGAATATCCTAAAGCAAAAGGTAAAAGCCAAAGAAAAGAACGATCTAACCAACAAGAAGCCAACACTTGACATGAGAAGTCAATGTAGAGTTTCAATTCTTTGGATTGAAACCAAGCAAGCAAAAATACTAAATCTCTGAGGAACACCAAGCTTCAGATGAATTAAGTCTTCACAAAAAATGGGCAGAGTAGCAACTGTATACAGAGGTATTCTCAATCACAGACAAAGCATGAAAATCAGAACCACCTGCGACAAAAATAAATTAAACCAATGCCTTGGAGTTTTAATCCAAGGATTTCAGACAAAATAACAGCAGAGCAACAAGGTCCCTAAGTATCAAGGCTTATAATCCTAAGTTCGAGAGATCCACAACTTCACAATGTCAAGGATAGTAACCAGATAGTCCAAGTAATCTTAAAGTTTTTAATGTTCAAGTTGGTTATTAAGTGTCTTCAAAATAAAATAAAAGCTCAAATGAGCAAAGATAAAAGGACATAAAAAATAAATGCTCAAGTGAGCAAAAAGAAAATAGCATAAAAAATAAATGCTCAATTGAGCAAAAAGAAAATAACATGAGATGTAAATGC
This sequence comes from Vicia faba, assembly GCA_948472305.1. Lineage (NCBI taxonomy): Eukaryota > Viridiplantae > Streptophyta > Magnoliopsida > Fabales > Fabaceae > Vicia > Vicia faba. Next base: position 1,239,040,622 of record OX451738.1, read on the forward strand.
TAAAATAAATGGTACATAAAAGTAAAGGCACAAAGTAAAAGTATAAAGTAAAGGCATAAAGTAAAGGCATAAAGTAAATTTAATTGTTAGTGAATTAGAAGTCAGAAGTCAAGTATAAAAAGTTAGTTAAATGGCCATCTTGAAGCTTGCTTTTGAAAAATCATTAGAAGATTGATAAAATCAAAGTCTCTCGACAACAAGTTTCATTTGCTTTTTGTCAAGTATATCATTTATTTCAAGTTCTCAAAGCAACCTCATTTGATCAACGATATTCAAATGGTTCAGTTAGACCAAAATTCATGAAGTTCATTAGAGGATTGATAGAATTAAAGCCTCCTAACAATAAACTTCAAATTTATTTGATCAAAGGTTTCAAATTAAACATACTTGAGCTTGCAAACATATGTTTGGGCCACGAGTGATCATTTTTGAATCGGTACAAATTTAGTATTATGTTAAGCAATCGTAAGTGGACTTATGTAGAAGTCACACATATTTTAAGGCCGATCAATAGAAATCTATGTACCAAACATGTTAGAGAAATAATATGTAGATCATTCTCCAAAAAATGTAGCACAAGTAGAAACAATAAAGAGATAAGATAAAGACGAAGGAGAATGATAGTGTAACCAATGTATCAGATGAAATTAGGGTTTCGAATATCATCAACATCATTCATCCATTTTGATGGATTTTGTTTTTCAACCTATCAACACCCAAGATCCAATGAGGTTGAGGAATTTGTCCAAAAAAAAACACTCAAGTGTCTCCAAATCAGGACCAATCAAAAAATAATAAAATATATTTAATATAAAACAAAATTTAAATGATTTAAAAAAGGAAATAATTGGTAAAATACACAACATGTATTAAAACACCAAATAAAAATCTTAAAAAAATCAGAAGTCAAACATGAGTCAATAAGTGTTGACAAAACTTTTCATTATTTTTTAAAGACATAAATTATTTTTAAAATTTAAAGAAGTAAGCAAAATAAATTAAAATTTGTGAAAAATAGTAAAATCAAAAATCAAAAATAAAATAAGGTCACCAATATTTGTCAAGAGATCATTGGATCCTTCCATAATTTTTTCAGAATTTAAAAATTAAGAAAAATATTTTTAAACAATTAAAACAAGTCAAATAAAGTGAAAAATCATTAAAAAATATCAAATCACAAAATAAAATTGTGAAAAAATAAAAATTAGAAAGTGAAAAATCAAAAGTATTTTTGATAATTTTTTCACAATTTTAAGTTGAAATGATTTTTTTATGAATTTTGAAGTTTAAAACAAATAAAATGAAAATCAGAAAATAAAATAATAAACCAAAAAAATATGGGTCATCTGATCATTATCAAAACGCGTTAGTAAGTTCATTTAGAAGATCAAACGTGTTGTGCATGATATGGGCATTAGTGAATAAACCACCGAATCATTTATTTAAAACAGATTTAAAAAAAAAGTGGTATTATGTCATTGGTTGAGAGATGAAACGCTAATCATCTTCAACCTCCAGCCACACGCGAGTTGCAGGTTCTACAAACGGTAAAATTGGAAGCTCAGACAGGTGTCATTCGCTTCGTCTCATCAAGACTATTTCAATGGTACCCTCGCGAAAAATTTAAATTAACCACAACTTAGTCGATTTGGAAAAAACCAGAATGAAACAATTGAAAAGAGATTTGAAAATTCATGAACAAAACTCACTTCAAGTTAAAAACTAACAATGCTATGAGTATCAGAGTGATGAGAGCTACATTGTAGTAACAAGTTTGAAGAGAATTGATGGAGGAATCTACCTGTTGAAACTTAACTTCAGAACTCTAAAACTTGACTTGGCTAGCACGATTTAGAGAACTTCAAGGCTTGGTTCTTCTTCTGTTAGCTTCAGTGAAGTTCAAGGATGAATAATGAACGAATAAATTGGATGGAAAAAAAAGGAAAGAGTGAATTCAAAAACTCTGAATTATGAGCTATGGAGAGAGATTGGCATGGTGATTTTGGCTCTCTAACCTTGAGGAAATGAATAGAATATATCCCTTATTAATAGATAAGCATGATGGAAGCAAAAAGTGAGAGAAATAATCAAGTATGAGTGGAATTCGTGTGCACCTGTATCATGAGCAGAGTGTGACTTGTACCCCATCAAAACTCACTTAATTCATGCTTTTCAAGGCTTAAATAAGTCCAGGAAAGTTTGTTAAACATGTTTAGATAAAAATCATGCATCAATTAGGTGATTAGCAAGCTCAATAACCAAATTCACTTCTAACTGCAAGTGAAAACTCAGTTTCAAAGTTCCATCTTCAAATCCATGGGGCAATTAGCTCAAGAGGCTTTATGGAATCATTTTTGTCGCATTTGAAAGATCCCACAACAAACTTCACAATGTGCCAAGAAATGTAGCATTTTGTGATCTGAGCTGAAAGTTATGCTCCTTTGAAATCAAGAAAAATACACGGATATTTGACACTTCAAAATGACCTATAATGTTCTTCAAAATTACATGACCTTTCACTCAAAACTTGATCTTGATCCTTGAAGATGAAATGAATTAGACTCTTCAAATTGAATTTTGGAATTGAGATCACTCAAACATCATAAAAATTGAAAGAGTTATAGTCTTTAGAAGATGATGAACAAATTTGGGGAAATTCACAAAAGACCTATAAACTTTTCAATTCTTAAACAACTTTCTAAGTATTTTCAAGTCTTGCATGTTGAACCAAAGTTGTATTAGACATCACAAAGATTATTATAGAAAAAGAATGAGCTCGAGGAGATAAAATATGATCAAGTTATGATCATTTGAAGTCAAACCCTAAGATTTAAAGGTTTTTCAAAGGGACTTGTAATCTTCTTCAAACTTAAATGGCCCTCCATGCCAAATTAGCCTTTGATTCTTGAAGAGAATATATTAAGGACTCTTTGAAGAGAATAATGGCTTTGGAATCACTTAAAAATCAAAAAATTTGAGAAAGATATGGCCTTTAGAAGTCAACAAACCCTAGCTTAGAGAGTGTCAAAACAACTTGGAACCCCTTTTAACTTTGATAATTTTTCTTGCACAATTGGACCTAGTCATGTGAAGAGAAGTTGTTGTAGATGATTATAGAGTCCATAGAAAAAATAACCAACTCAAAATATTTAAAATTAAAGAGTTATGCACTTGTGATCACTAAATCAAACACTTGCTCAATTAGGTCAAACTTGTTGAATAAACCTTGAATCTTTTGAACTTTCTTTGTAAAATAGAGCATGATGGATAACATTAGAACTTAAAATGATGTTGTCTTGAAGCACACTCAAAGATGGAGCTTAAGTCTCAATGAAATTTGTTGAAGAAGACATGGAAATAAACACATGAACCTATGAATCTTCTTGATGAATGCCACCACCAACCTTGAGGAAAACTTGACCAAAATAAAGTGAGAGAGCTCTTTGAACCAAAAAAAGTTTGATATCATAGACATAACCTTGAAGCTTAAGCTCTTGCAATCCATTGAAGAACCATTTGAATGAGGACCACTCCTCAAACTCCTATGTTAGATGGTGACATGAATGCAGTTGTGTCATCACCTACAACATGAATATTCAAAGAAATATATATATATATATATATATATATATATATATATATATATATATATATATATATATATATATATATATATATATATATATATATATATATATTGATGTTAATCAAAATAACACATGTTCAAGATACACAATTCAAGGTGCTTGGTGATCCCTCAAGAGAAAACTTAAAGATAGGATGAAGTAGAAGGGAGAACCAACCCTAATGTGTGATCTTGATGTATTGATAATATGAGATGATGAGAGATCTTAGAGAAAAAAATTGGGATATAACAGGAAGAAAGGAAATTAGAGTTATAGCAAAATAGAGAAAGACGAAAAAGAATTTATGCAGAGTTTCTATCTGCTTCCAAACTGATATTTTATTCTTTCCAACAACAAATTTTTCAACAATATATTTATAGATTTTAGTTTGCTTTCTCCCTAAACAAACTTCAAATTACCTAATTTTACTAACGCTACAAAATTAGACAGTTGAAATTCTTGTTGAGTCTACCTCCTTTGATATTTCGACAACTATATAACTTCGACACACACTAAGTTATTTCAACACCATCTTATTTCTGTCAAACAACATACTTCGACATAAGAAATTACATTTTCAACACTTATTTATTAGGATTAATAGAATTACGAAAAACAAGTGAAATTTAAATTATGAAAAAATGATTAAAACTTTTTAAAATAAAAAAAATAAAATTGTTTAATTTTTATATTCTTCAATGTTTCAAAAAGAATATATATATATATATATATATATATATATATATATATATATATATATATATATATATATATATATATATATATATATATATATATATATATATATATATATATATATATATATATATATATATATATATATATATATATATATATATATATATATATATATATATATATATATAAATATATATATATATATATATATATAGAGAGAGAGAGAATACTCAACTAATATTAAATTTTAACATAATATTTAATATTTAATTAATTTTTTAATATAAATTTATACTCTAGCTCACGGTTCATAGTTCCACTTAGATTTGAGAAAAAAATTAAATAGTTGTTCCATAAAAATTATGGTTAATCCCAAAAAAAGTTGAGTATGGTGGTATAATTACTAAACGTGGTGACTATGACTTAGTTGACGTAGTTTGATCGATTTTGACATTAAAAATTATTTGAATCGTAAGAGAGTTTAATTAATTTTTAAAAATAAAATTGAACAAATCAAATCAAATTAATATAGTTTGAGTTGGTTTTGATTAATTTATTTTTTTACAATATTTTTATTGAGAATTTTTTTTAACAATAACCATGTATTAAAAAAATCGCAAATAACCGCGTTTCGGAAAAAATTACGTAAATAACCATGTTTCAGATGACTCCACAAAGGAGGAGCCATCTGAATTGGCGCTTCCACCCCTAATTTTTCCCTAGGCGCCATCTCACTTGGCGCCTCCTTTCACTTTTAGCCAAGTGAGATGGCGTATGCTCCTTAAAAGTGAGAGGAGGCGTCATCTCACTTGGCTCCTAGGGCAAAACTAGGGCAAAATGTTGTTTTATAAATAATTCGTCTGTTTTTCCGAAATTTCGCACACTTTCTCGCACTGTATTTTTATATTTACTCTGTTATTTTGCGTCATGACGTCGCCTATGATTTTTAGCAGAGATGGTTACGTTATCTTCTTCGCCACGAAACCTGCGATGAAAATGAAATTCTGGCACATTCACTCCATGGAGCGTCTGAAGCGGGAGTTGATGCGATGGCTAGATGGAGACATTGGGGAGGGGGGAAAAATTCGAAGGATCCAGCGAAAACGAACAACAACCTCACATGCGACAGGGAGACCTAATGTATGGTTGGAGGAAGTCAAAATAGACAGCGATGTAATGTTGATGATGCATGGGTCAGATGAAATTGTGTTAACAGTTGTAATTTCGTAGACGAAATATCGTTAATTTTTCTTGTACGCGCAATATTTATTGTAGCAAAATCTGTTAACGAAAAACCCTAATGTTTACAACATAATTAAGGAAAGATTTTATGTATTACAATTTTTATGTGGTCGAGGCAGACGCCCGATTCAGACAATTTTTGCGATTGTGTCCGACCTGACGGCATAAACCACACTTTCTTTCCAACTTGTCAAGATCGTCCATTTCTGTTGTGATGCGCTTACTTTTGGGATGACCCTTCTTGTTCCTCCGCATTTGGTCATTGTGCCACACTATTTCGCCGTCGTATGCAGGCCAATAATCTGGTTTTGCTACCAAAGGAAAGTTGTTGTTGTAAACGTTGAGCAACGTTTCAGATTTGTAAATGTTTGACAGAAGTTGCAGCGCGTCTTGATGGGTATGAGCACAAGCGGCAATGACATGAGAGCAAGGCATACGAAATGCTTGAAACCTGCCACAATCGCACCAAGGAGAAGGTAGCATGACCCTATATTCTTGTCTTGGCAGGCCTTCGTTGTGGTCGATTGTCTCTTTCATTATGAAGTTGTGGCTGTGTCGGTCAAACTGTATAACCATATGAGTGTTGGCTTTAGCACTTTCAGCCTTAATGTATTTCATGCAGCTTTCACTCCATAGTTGTCCAGATTGCAACACCGCATTCCATATTTCACCTCTTTTGGCAAATAACGCAGCCATCCTAAAATACGTAGATTTTACCAAAGCAGTGATCGGGAGGTTTCGTATGCCTTTGAATACCCCATTCATTGATTCAATAAGATTCGTTGTCATATGCCCCCATCTTTGGCCATTGTCGTATGACCTAGTCCATTTTTCCACCGGAATATTGTTTATCCACCTACCGGCTTCCGGATTTGACAAACGGATCTCGTTGCGGTAATATTTGAATGTGGGTTGTGTTAATGCATATCCCGCATTCATAACCGCTTTCCTTAATGTTTTGTCCTTGATCTCCCTCGTGAAATTCTGGACGATATGCCTAACGCAATAGACATGCGTAGAAGGAGGGTCATGCCAACCGTTTGCAGGATTATTGTAGGCACTTTCAATGGAGGCATGTCTGTCCGAGATCAAACAGAGATCTGGTTGAGGAGCCACGTGTGTCCACAGATTTTTCAGAAAAAAGCTCCAAGCACCACCGGTCTCCCCCTCGACAAGGGCAAAGGCAATGGGGAAAATGTTGTTGTTGCCATCTTGTGCAACTGCCATCAGTAGCGTGCCTTTGTACTTCCCATACAACCAAGTCCCATCAATTTGTATAATTGGTTTGCATGATGCAAAACCCTGTGGTGCATGGTTGAAATACCCAAAACACTCGACTGAATATTCTGTTTCCGTTTAGTAGACTACCATCTTGGGCGTATGCTGGCACTGTTTCCAGAATGTAAACACTACCTGGAGAATACGTCTTGAGTGCATTCAGGTAGTGGGGAAGTTCTTGGTATGACTCCTCCCAGTTTCCGTACACCCTTTCAATCGCCTTAGTCTTTGCTAACCACGCCTTACGGTAAGACGGAGTGTAGTTAAAAACCATGGTGATATGGGAGATGATTGTTTTCACCTTCAAAGATGGGTCGTTGCTGACCAGGGGTAGGATTTCTTGACAGATGAGATCATAGTTGAGTTTTCGGTGGTCCTGTGATTGAGTGGAACTTACACAAGTGTGGGTAGTCATGGAACCTATGACCCAACAGTCACCTCTTAATTTGTATGATGCGGCCAGCTTGAACATACAGTCAGGGTGGATACACTTGATCTTGTACCTTTCTGGGTTGACACGGTCCACCTTAAAATCAACCAAGTTGAGCATGTGGAATTTTTTTATGGCTCTGATGCATTCCTCTCTGTTACGAAACTTGTCCTTCTCTTTTAAATTTTCATCTGACTGCATATACGGATTGAAAAATAAGTCAGTAGAAGGTTCATCTCCGCCCATGTTGAAGTTTGTCATGTGCGGAGGTGGTGTGTATATTTCGTTTGCAGGAATACTAGGGATGCCATCATCGTCGGAATCATCATTCACCATTTCATCAAACTCTAACTCGTCATCTTCTTCTTCATCATCAACTGCATCTACCTCAGCTTGTTCATTCTCCAAAGGATCAACCTCTTGTGTCACCTGAGGCTCTCGCAGCATAACGTACAACTCAATAGAGTCGTACCCAGAATACACATGGCTGGAAAACATATTCTGGAGATCCTCGTCATCTTGAACTTCAACCTTATAAAAAATTACTTGGTTGTTTCCAAAAAAAACTGGATTCTGATAAAATATCTGGGTCACCGGGCCTCGTTCAAGTTTGGCCTCCAATCGTTTTTTGAAGTACGAGAAATTGGCTTTCTCGTTTAAGAGAAATTGGATGTTGTCTATGTCTCTAAACAAAAACCCAGCGGTGGGACAAATGTATGTCTCACTGTTGAAATGTGTTTTGACGACAAATTATGGTGCAGAGGCCATTGCGTTGGATTGTTTGAAGGTTTGAAGGTTGGAATGTTTGAATTTTATGAGTGATTCAAAGGTTGGAATGTTTGAAGTTTATTGATTGTATGAAGGTTTGAATGTTGTAAGGTTTGAAGGTTGGAATGTTTGAACTTTATGAGTTATTCGAAGGTTTTTATGGTTGATTGTTTGAAGGTTTGAAGGTTTGTTTGTAAGAACGTTTGAAGGTTGGAAGATTTGACAGATTAAGTGAATCAATGTTATGATAAACGTAAGACTACAAATTTCAATTAAGTAAGGATGCAACCCCCAAGGCTGCCAATAGTGTTACATGCAAGGCATCCCAAAGGCTGTCACGTAGCCTGAGCCTAGCCTACAACAAAGGACACCTCTTATTCGCCAATTGGGATGACGACACCATTCATTTTTGTACTCTTTCGCCAAGTCCAATGGCGCCTCCCTTACTGTCCAATCGTGATACATGCATGCAGATATGTAACCCCTAGGCTGCCACCTAGCCCGCGCCTACTCTGCACCTATACTGTATGTTATAAGTCTCCTCCCATCACCTCCAATGGAGTTACATGCATTCAGGCAAGGCGTCCCAAAGGCTGTCACATAACCCGAGCCTAGCCTGCAATAAAGGACACCTCTTATTCGCCAATTGGGATGGCGACACCATTCATTTTTGTTCTCTTTCGCCAAGTCCAATGGCACCTCCCTTACTGTCCAATCGTGATACACGCACGCAGATATGTAACCCCCTAGGCTGCCACCTAACCTGCGCCTACTCTGCACCTATACTGCATGTTGTAAGTCTCCTCCCATCACCTCCAATGGGGTTACATGCATTCAGGCAAGGCATCCCAAAGGCTGTCACGTAGCCTGAGCCTAACCTGCAACAAAGGACACCTCTTATTCGCCAATTGGGATGGCGACACCATTCATTTTTGTACTCTTTCGCCAAGTCCAATGGCGCCTCCCTTACTGTCCAATCGTGATACATCCTTAGGCTTCCACCTAGCCTGCAAGAGTGACACCTTTCATTTTTTTACATGCATGCATATATGTAACCCCCTAGGCTTCCACCTAGCCTGCAAGAGTGACACTTCGCATGCATGCAAGCACCAACAACCACTATATGAAATTTTTTTGCCTATAAATACATACAGTATCATACATCTCTCACACCCATACAAGTCTCACTCTCTGCTACGAAATCTTTCATACTCTCATACACTTTCTAAGTCTTTCATACTCTCTTACACTTTCTAAGTCTTTCAAAATCTCTAGCATTTTAAACAATGGCTCTTCTAACAATGGGAGATTCTCACAGAGGCACAAGGGAAAATATTGCCGCATTTGTAAGTTTCTATTTTGGTTATACATTTTTCATACTTCAGATAATGCTTTGTTCATCTTACTTAATCTTACACCTTTTACATTATGAACTCAGGACACCAAAAGATTCAGAATTCGTTCTCACAACTACCTGACTCCCGACCCATTTATCGTACCATACCTGGAATACGCAGGTTTTGGACATGTCATAAAGATCTCCAACTGCACCATTGACTCGAAGTTCATTCTTGCAATGTTGGAAAGGTGGAGACCAGAGACCCATACATTTCACCTACCAATAGGTGAATGTACCATCACGCTAGAGGATGTGTACATGCTACTAGGTCTCCCTGTCGACGGTAAGGCCGTGAACGGGTCGGTTCAACAACCCAACTCTCAGTGTGAAGAACTGTTGGGCAAGGATATGGTTGAAGGTGGTGGTGCGAGAGGTCAGGGAATACTACTCACTGAGCTGAAAAGTCATTATGCAAGTTTGGAATTAAACGAAAATTCCTCCGAGCAAGACAGGGTAGTAAAAGCCAGAACTTATCTTATGATACTATTTGGTACCTTTTTATTTCCCGAAAGTACGGGAAATAGTGTAAATTTTATGTATTTACATTTACTAAGAAATTTTGAAAAAACAAGAAAATATAGTTGGGGTTCTGCAGTTTTAGCCCACCTATAAGTTCCTTGTGCAAAAATGCAGTCAAGGAAAAATGTACATTTTATGGGTGCACTTTTTTACTACAAGCCTGGGGTTGGTGAATGATGGAGTCCTTAAACCCCGTCAACAACAACACTTTCGGTTTCCCGTATGCAACAAAGTAAGTCATCAAGTTATATCATTTATTACTATTCATCTCTTCACCAAATATATGCTAAGAATAAAATGTTTTTCATTTTCTTTAGGTACTGCGTGAGGGGTATGGATTACGACAAGAATCCAAGATTCAATGTCGCACTATACCGCAATCTGTTGGATCACTTAGGCCCGGATGATGTACGTCGTAGCTTTAAACTTTTCTTCATTTAAATTATTTATACATTACGCTTTCATTAACCTGATTTAAATTTTATCGCAGTTCGTCTGGAGACCATATTTGGGTTTGGGCCATGATCCAAACCCGGAGGATGCAGCAATTTGGACCGCGAAGACTGCAATCATTCGGTTCAACATTGTGGAGATGCACCACAGCGACCGTGTGAAGATGTAGTTCGGAATGCATCAAGAGATACCAAGTGATCCAACTTGTTTGTCCCCATGGAATCTTAAAAGGGTCGACGCCCAGTAGGGTCTTACCAACTGGAAAGACTTCGCTCCAGAATGGTGTAAGATGTGGCAGAGGCATCACCGCTATGTCTTGCAATTCCCGGTTTTCCTTAATCATGGTAATATGCGACACACGGATCAATATTTATCTTGGTACAGGTCGGTTAGTAACCCTGAAATGCACGTGTCTCATCCAAGGTACTTGGTTGACCCACGCACACAATGGGCACAACCCTCGTTTCCCCAACAACAAACCCAAAACCCATCAACCTCCCACCAACCCCCAAGAAGAAACAGACCCACAAACACCCAACCACAGTCCCCACCACAACACAATTACACTCAAATGCCACACAATCAACCACAATCACCACCTCACTATCAATACCCCAATATGCCTCACACCCAACCACAATACCAATCACAATACCAGCACACCCGCATACCCCACACACAATTTCAGTCTTCCGTATATCCCAATATGGGCCCCTCAACATCCAGTCTTAGCCCTGATATGGGAATGTCGGAAGATTACGAACAAACCGACCCAACCTACCATCAACCACAATATCACCAAACCACCCAACATCCTCAATACTAAACACCCCAAGATCCATTTCCTTTCTACCCACCGTACTCAGACGATCAATGCTACAGACCCACCATGGAACCCCACTCACCGCCAACACGACCAAACTTTGAGGGTATGGGTAACCGACTGTACCAAAGCGGATCTATTAGATATGGAGATCTGACTGATTTTATGGATCCGGACCACATTGACTTCGCTGGGCCATCAACCCTGCCGCAGCAGGAAACGCGACGACACCCAGCACGGGAAAGACGAAGACGAGGATGCGGAACCGGGGGTCATTACCGGGTTCCGGGGGATCATTGATTTATCTATTTTTTTTCTGTTTTTTTTATCTGTTTTTTTAATGTAATACAGTTGGATGTAATTATTTTTTTTAAATAAAAAGTCCATTTTGTTGATCCTGTATCCAACACGCAACGCACCGGACAAAAAAAATATATTTAAATTTTGCCCTAAAATAACACCTAGGCGCTACCTCACTTGGCTTAGGGCATGCCCTAAGCACATAGGTGCCAAGTGAGATGGCGCCTCTCCTTAAACAATGGGAGTAGGCGCCAATTCAGATGGCTCCTCCTTTGGGGAGTCATCTGAAACATGATTATTTGCGTAATTTCTTCTGAAACGCGGTTATTTATGATTTTTTTTGTAATACATGGTTATTAAAAAAAAAATTCTTTTATTGAATCATACGTGTGTGTATATATATATATATATATATATATATATATATATATATATATATATATATATATATATATATATATATATATATATATATATATATATATATATATATATATATATATATATATATATATATGTTAACATAATTCTGTGTTTAATTATTTATATATTATTACAAAATAAATTTATAATTTAATATGTAAATATAAATGTGAATTTCATCTTATAATTTTATTTTATATATATAAAACAATATACAAAAAATTATATTTCTAAGTAAATTTGGGATATTTTATTATATTTTATATATAAATAAATACAAAAGCAATGCATATCAAACTTTTTTTAATCTTATCTTTATCAATATTAATCAATTAAAAATAATAACAAAAAATAAATATATTAAAATTTCATTTCAAATAAAATGAACAGTTTTTTATTCTAACTTTGTTTGATAAAATTAACTGGTAGTTAATAATTGATAGGTCATAGTTAATATAATTGATAGTTGATAATTTATATCTAGTGACTGATAGCTAATAAGTAATCTGAGTATTTGATAAATGAGATATTTCATTAGATGATTGATACAAAATAATATAAAATATCATTTTAATTAATAAAGATAATAATATATTTTTGTTAAAATAATAAAGATATAAATAAATAAAAAAGTCACAAATTAAAAATTTAAAGTGATAGATGAGAGAATTCTCTCAATCTCAATTTATATATTGAAGTCTCTACATTTATATTTAATGTCTCAATTTATATATTGAAGTCTCTATATTTATATTTAATGTGAGATTATTTCTCTATTTACTCACAATTACCTTATTATTCTAACAAAAATTACAAATTCAAAAGATACTTTAAATGATTTAAAAAAAAGTTTAAAAAAATACTAACTAAAGCTTAAAATCAAATTACTAAAAAGAATTTTTTTCATAATATAAACTGAAAAGAGAAAAGATAAAGTATTTTTTTTAGTTTTACCATTCCCGACTCTGTATCAATTGAATTTTAAACACTGTTATGATGTATGGAAAAAAATTGTTTGTCGCTAGGTTTAAGAAAATAAAATAAAATTGAAAAAACAAAAAGTACAAAGACATGCGATAGTGGTTTCAAAAAATGTGATAGGAGTCTGCTGGGTTGTTTCATTTCTATGTACTGCAACAAGACAAAACAACATAGAAAGGTTGGATTTTGATATGTCATGGATGAATCAATTTATTATGATTTATTTATTGGTGATTCCGCAGTGAAGACAACAAATGTGATGCTTTTGTTGGCGGTTTTGGCCGTGGGGAGGTTCCAAAAGTTGAACATATCCATTTTTAGTTTCAAATTCCTAGAGATTGTGTTTGTGGTGTGAGAGACGGCTCCATAAGATTTCTACCTTTTACTATAGATTGAAAACTCAACTTTTTTTTAAAAAAAGATTTTGCATATGTCCAATTTTTTGTGGAGCTTCTTTAATAAAAAAATGTCATTGGTTCCTCTTTTTCTTGTAATTAATCTATGTCTTTTTCAACAATTTTTCTTTTCAATTTGTTGCAATGTTTTAAATGAATAAAAAAAAACTAGGCAAGTGGATTGGTAAAACTGGAATTTTTTAAAGTTGGGTCAGAGTTTGTGAAAGACGTTCTTTTGAGTTTTCTAAAGGATTATAATTTCGTTTCTGTTAAATTGTAATTTATAGTTTCGAAATTATGTGTGTCGAAGAGTTAAAGATTGTCAAAATAGTTTATTTGACATATTAGATTTATTTTAGATTTAGATCTAAAATAGAATTGATTTGATTTAGTTCTATAATAGATATTTTGGACTTTTATAGTTTTGGACTTTGACTTAGGGAACAATCTAACCAAAATCTATAAATAGGGGAAGTAACCCATATTTTTTGTAAACAAGTCGATTCATTGTATTCACAAAATTTGCAATTGCATGTGAATAATAAAGTTTTCACGGTTTGTGGATAGAGAGAAACTTTGCAGAAAAAATAATTGTCTTCTTTCTGTTCTTTTCATATAATTCATTGTCATTGTGTGGTGATATTAATCTTGTTCATCAAGATTGATAGAAATTCATCATAGGTTTTGGTGGATTTCTAAGATCTGGTATCAAGAGCTTCGATTAATTGATTCAAGGGAAGTACCGATCAAGAACGATTGAGGAAGATGAAGAATTCACTATGGCGAGTTATGGGAATGCGAATTATCCAGCAACTCTATCAATTCTGAAAGTAGACAACTATTAGAATTGATGCAAACAGATGAAAGTTGTATTCAGGTGTCAAAGGTCTTTGGGATCTTGTAAAGGATGGATTGGAAGCGCTTGGAGAAAACGCTTCAGAAGAAGAAAAGAAGAAACACACAGAATCAGAGAAGCTGAGTTATAAAGCACTCTTTATAATTCATCAATGTCTGAGTCTAGAAAATTTCGAAAATGTGAGTGATTCATAATCTGCAAAAGAAGTTTAGGAGGTTCTTGAGAAGTCTTTTGCTGGTGCAGAAAAGGTGAAGGAAGTGAGGTTACAAACTCACAAGAGAACGTATGAATTGCTTCAGATGGAAGATAGTGAGAGCATATATGATTTCTTCACTAGGGTTACAAAACTAGTGAATCAAATCAAGGTATGTGAAGAAACATTAACAACAAGAGTTGTTGTTTCGAAGATCTTAAGATCTTTGGCTCCTAGGTTTGACCACGTGGTGGTGGCTATAGAAGAGGGGAAAAACTTGTCGAAGTTGAGAAAGGAAGAGCTTCAAGGGACGCTTGAATCTCTTGAATAAATAATGATTGAAAGAGCTGTACGCAAGTCGCAGAGTGATGTGGCTTTGCATGCACATTCAGCAAAAGAAACCAAAGGCAAAGGAAAGTGGTTCGACAGAGGTAGAGGAAACCAGAATGAAGGAAACATGTCGAATCAGAGAAGACCATACCAAGGCAACCAAAGAGGTGGTGTTGCAAATAGAGGAAGAGGTGGTGGTCGAAAACTTGACAAGAGTCACATTCAATGTTACAATTTTCAGAAGTATGGTCACTATTCGAGTGATTGTCCTGAAAAGCGAAAGAATTAAGAAAGTGATGCAAAGTTTACAAAACATGAAGAAGAAGAAGAAGAAGAAGAGATGATGTCGATGGTCATAATAAGAGATGAAGATAGATTAAAGGACAAATGGTACTTGGATTCAGGGTGCTCATCACATATATCTAGAAGGAAAGATTAGTCTGTCAACATAAAGCCCTTGATGAAGAACATGGTGAAATTTGTGAATGACAATACCCTAGCACCTGAAGGTATTAGTGATGTTATGATTATGAGGAAAGATATCAAGAGATCAATAATTTCTAATGTGTTGTACATACCAGGTATGAAGAGCAATTTGCTCAGTATAGGGTTGTTGGTCGAAAAGAATTACAAAGTGTCGATCAAAGATAAGATGATGAGAGTCGTTGATGCAAATGGAAGGTTAATCTTGAAGGCTCCCGCGTCTCATAATAGAACTTTAAAGATCAAACTTAATGTGATGGAGCACAAGTGCCTTTCGACTACAACTAGTAGAGATGAGTGGATATGAAAATATCGACTAGGCCATCTCAACTTCAGAGACATCAGAGATTTAAAGAGAAGAAATATGGTTTCAGGATTTCCAGAAATCGACATTCCAAATGAAGTGCATGAGGAATGTGTGCAGGCGAAGCAGCACAAGAATAGCTTCAGCAAGGATGCAGGAAGCAAGTAGAAGGATATTCTTGAAGTCATATACTCTGATGTATATGTACCAATCCAAGTGAATTTGTTTGGAGGTAACAAATACTCCGTCACGTTCATATATGATTTCAGTCGAAAAGTATGGACCTACCTGATCAAGAAGAAAAGTGAAGTGATTGAGGTATTTGCCAAGTTTAAGTCTATGGTTGATACACAAAGTGGTCGAAAGCTCAAAATTTTGAGAACTAATAATGGTGGAGAGTATGTGTCGAAAGACTTCGACATGTTATGTGTAAAGGAAGGGGTTGTGCATGAGGTGGTTCCACCCTACACTCCACAACATAATGGAACTGCAGAAAGGAAGAATTGAACCATCATGAATAAGGTGAGAAGTATGTTGAAAGGCAAGAATTTACCTAAAGAGTTTTGGGATGAAGTTCTGTTGACTACAACATATATTTTGAACAGATGTCGTACAAATAAGTGAGAAGTATTTACTCCAGAAAATGTTGGTCTTGTGTGAAGCCTAGCTTGAGTCATCTAATGATATTTGGATCCATTGCACATAGACATGTGCCAGATCAGTTGAGAAGAAAACTTGATGACAAGTCGAGTCAAATGATTCTATTTTGATATCATTCGACATGAGGTTACAAGTTGTTCAACCCAGTGAACAAGCAGATTGTGATCAGCAGGGACGTGATCATAGATGAGCTTAAAGAATGGGATTGTACTGAAAATGTCAAGAAATATTCAGTGAGAATCCTACTCGAAGAACCAAAAGTTGAAGTTGAAAGATAAGAGGAACCAGCAGTTATAGATCAACCAAGTATAAGCAGACCTTAAAGAACAAAATGCATGCCTGCAAAGTTGCAAGAATGTGTGATTACATCAGATGATGTGGTTGATAACAAAGGTGAGCTTGTACATTATGCTTTCTATGTAGATGTCGGACTTGTCAATGCAGCTGAAGCATTAAAGGATTCAGAGTGGGTGAAAGCAACGAACGAAGAAGTGAAGTCTATCAAAGACAACACCACTTGGTCACTTGTCGAATTGCTTCAAGGAAAGAAGGCAATTAATGTCAAGTGGGTTTACAAAGTGAAAATGAATCCCAAAGGGGAATTAACTCGATACAAAGCAAGGCTTGTGGTGAAAGGGTTTCTTCAGAAGGAAGGAATCGACTTTGATGAAGTTTTTGCACCTGTGGCTAGGATTGAAACAATCAGGTTGGTTGTTGGTCTTGCAGAAATAAACAGTTGGCACATATGGCAGATGCACGTGAAGTGTGAATTCCTAAATGGACCCTTACACAAATAGGTTTATGTTAAACAACGATTTGGATTTGTGTAACATAATGAAGAGAGAAAGGTGTACATGCTGCATAAAGCCATGTATGGATTAAAACAAGATCCAAGATGTTAGAATAAGAAGATTGATAGTTTCCTAAGGGAGAAGAAATTATGAAGTGCACAACTGAACATGGAGTATATGTTAGAAGAAGAAATAGTAATTTTCTTATACTATATCTCTATGTCGATGATTATTTAATAACAGGTAGTTGCAAGAAGGAGATCGAAGACTTCAAAGGTGATCTCAACAAGGAATTCAAAATGTCTGATCTGGGTGACATTTCATATTTCCTTGGCATCAAATTCAACAGAAGCAGTAGAGGTTTGTGATGCATAAAAGAATATATGCAGGAGAAATTCTCAAGAGATTTGATATGGAAGAATGCAACTTGACATCGACACCTGCTGAACCAAGGTTGCAACTGTTGAAAGATGCAAATGAAGATGTTGTCGACCCCACCCAATATAGAAGATTTATTGGGTCATTAAGATACCTTTGTCACACAAGGCCTTACTTAGCATACAATGTAATTATAATAAGTATATTCATGCAGAAGCCAAAGGTATCACACCTAGCAGCGGCAAAAAGAGGATATTGAGGTTTCAGAAAGGAACTCTCGACTATGGCATTTTATTTCTTGCAGTTGATAAGTGAAAAGAATGCAAGTTAGTGGGATACACTGATTCGAGTTGGTGTAGTGATGATGAGGATAATAAATCCACAGCAGGATACGTATTCATGTTAGGCGGTGCACCAGTTTCTTGGAGTTCGAGAAAGGATCCAGTAGTGGCATTATCATCATGCAATAGAATAGATAACTGTTTCTCTTTATGCATGTCAAGAAACATGGATAGTGAACTTGGTCGAAGAGATAACAAGTAAAGATCATGGAGCAATTACCATGAAGATCGACAGCATGTCAGTTATCAACCTAGCGAAGAATCGGATAGCTCATGATCAAAGTAAGCACATCGAAATGAGGTTCCACTATCTTCGAGAGTAGGTAGCGAATGGGAAGATGAACTTAGAACACTGCAGAACTGATAATCAGATTACAAATATCATGACGAAAGGAGTACAGGTCGAAGTATTTCAAAGACTAAGATTTATGATGAATATAGATAGTTTAGACTCAATGAATTAGGTGGTGTGTTAAATTTTAATTCATAGTGTTGAAACTATGTGTGTGTCGAAGGGTTAGAGATTGTCGAAGCAGTTTGCTTGACAAATTAGATTTATTTTAGATTTAGATAAATTTGATTTAGATCTAAAATAGAATAGATTTTATTTAGTTCCAAAATAGGTATTTTGGGCTTTTATAGTTTTGGGCTTTGGCTTAGGGAGCAAGCTAACCTAAATCTATAAATAGAGGGAGTAACCCTTATTTTTTGTAATTAAGTCAATTCATTGTATTAACAAAATTTACAGTTTCAAGTGAATAATAAAGTTTTCCACAGTTTGTGGGCAGAGAGAAACTCTGCATAAAACAATTGTCTTCTTTCTTTTCTTTTCATATAATTCAATATCATTGTGTGGCGGTGTCAATCTTAATCATCAAGATTGGTAGAAATTAATCATAGATTTTGGTGGATTTCCAACAGTTTCTTGCTTTAATTCCTAAATCTAGTCATCCTATTGGTGTTAATGATTATATGCCTATATGTTTGATCGAGAGCCTCTATAGAATTTTAGCTAAGTTGTTAGCAACTATATTGAAGAAGGCTATGTCTAATTTAATTTCTAGTTACCAAACAACTTTTTTACCTTCAAGACAAATGATGGATGGTTTAGTTGTTATTAACGAACTTGTGGATTATGCTAAAACGTATAAGAGAGGTTGTTTGATGGTGAAGGTTGATTTCAAAAAAAGTTTATGATTGTGTGTCATTAGATTTTCTAAGAGATATGATGAGGAGAACGAGATTTGGAGGTAGATGGGAAAGGTGGATGGTGTCATATCCCAAATTTGTCCTATTAATTTTTAACTAAATTATTCTTTATTATAAACTAATATTACCATTGTTTTATATATATAAAGTTTATATTATTGTTCATCATGGGGTTTTAAATGAATAGAGAGGGTGTATTATTTCAACCCGGGCTATCAAAATCTGATGGCCCATTTGGCTTGCGCATATAATAAAAAAGGGGGTATGTTATTACAAAATGGGGTGTGTGGTATTTTGGGCCATCAAAATCTGATGGCCCATTAAAGATTGTTTCGTAAGCTTTAAGGAGGAGTGTACGTTTTTTTAAAGAACTTGTTGCAACATTTTTTATTGGATAGGTCCATTGAATTGTTGGCCCATATTCTTTTTTGAAACCCATCGTGCTAAGACTGTTGATTGGAGTCAACGTTTATTTATAAATTATCATAATTAAGTCTTTATTAATTATTAATTTATTAATAACGTTATTATTATCAATACTATTATTATTTATTAAGTAAAATATATTAATTATTTTATTATTGTTTGAAATTTTGACTAGAGTCAACCAAACCAAAACTAGGGTTTTCAACCCAAATTCCCTATCCGTTATTCTTCATCAAAATTACACAAGCCCGAAGCCCAAGAAACACACATTGTACAGATTCAACAAGAAAAAATGCATTTGAAATTAAAATGAATCAGGTCAAATCAGCTTAGACTATATCAAATATAATCTAATCATATCAAATTCTTTCTATTACAGTACAAATTATCCAAAAAAAATTACACAAATACACAACCAATCACAGATCTAAAATCTCTAATTTACAACAAAATCTTCTAATTCCTAACAGGACCAATCTACCATAAATCAATTATAGTATATAACGGCGATCAGAAAAACTTCCTAATTGGATCCAAAACCTAAGCTATAAAAACCTAAGATTCTAAGAAGAAGGGGAAACAAAAAATTAGGAACGGAGAAAGAGGAGAAGTAAAAGCTGCAAGCTTACGCCTAGTATCCACATTCTTCATTGGAGATCTAGGTTTCTACTCTGAAGTCCTAGATTTGTTGTTATGCCGCTGTTGTGCCTTCGTCGTCATCACCATTACCTGAAAACAGAGAAAGGAAAGGATTAAAAGGCAGGATCAAGGAGAAAGTACAAAGAAATACTACAAGTGAGGTAAATCGAGTCCCTTAGCTTTCGTTAATTGCTGTTAGTTTTTGTTGATTTTTGATTTCTGGAAGGTATTTAGGTTTAGGGTTCTAACCTAGGGTTAGGGTTCTTAGATTTGGGGTTAGGGTTCTTCCGGTTTAGGGTTAGGGTTCACCGTTATCTTATGTTCTGGGTTTTGGTTTGATTAGGGTTCATCATGATCCCTTGGGGTTCTTAAGGTTCGACCTAGGGTTTATACAATTTTCTGGAAATTGTTTGAATGTATGAAATTTTCGGTTGAATGTTAACCGAAAATCTGGAGGTAATGGGTGGTTAGTGGTGGCCTACAGTGGTGACCGCCGACAGAAGCAATTTCCAGCCGGAAGGGGTGATTTCTGATCGCCTAGAAAGAAGCCAGAGCTTCTCTCTCTAAAAACTATAATGTGTTTGTGTTTTTTGTGAGGAGAGAGGGAAAGAAATAAAAATGGGCCTCCAACCCAGTAACGAGTTATTATATACCTCCCTTAATCTGATACACACAGTCCCAACATCCTCACCGTGCGTTTCCCATCACAACTCTTAGATCAGTATCAAAAGATCCAAAAGCGCACGTCCATCATAATCTCATGACCTCTCCCACACCTTGCCTAACGGATCCCACATTGTTTTAGGCTTAAGCCCATGATATTCATGCCCCCCTGTTTTTTTTTTGCTATGCCAATGTAATTTTTACCCCCCCAGCGCTACTGGGCCCAGTTCAATATCTGAACTTGGGCCGTTGCTAAACCAGACCCCCCACTTTTACTGGCCTATACAATTATTCACCCCTCCTGCATTTGGGCCTGAATTTAATATCTGAATTCAGTGCCTTGCTTTCCACACCCCCCTGATTTACTTAGCCCAAACAAAATACACCCCTGCGTTTTTTTAATTATTTTATTTTATTTATTTTTATATTATAATTAGTATTTTATATTTAATATATTTATAAATTCTAAAATATTTACTATTATTATAAAATTCAAATATTTATTTTTTACTAACTCATTCAAATATTTTTAATTGCATTAAAACTATTTTTCCTCATGCATTAAAAAGATTTTTTATACATTAATATATTTAAAAAATACTTAACCAACATCAAATTACTAACGATATTTAATAACTTAATTAAATCCAAGTTAAATTTCAAAAAGGATTACGAAGATACTTTTAATCGACTGCGAACTTCGTCTAATAATTTCGCTACTCACCTACCCAGACTTGGTTCAAGGAGAATTAGAAATATCTTCGTAATCCATAAAAAATACCAACCAACTGCGAACTACGAATTAGGACTCGATTCTTCATAAGAGGATACATGGACATACGAATTAAAATTGTGGCAAGTTCCCCTAATAAAAAATTAAAACCCTATTTCCTAATGCCATAAAATCTAAACCCTAGTATCCTTGTGAACAAGGTAGATGAGGGGTGCCTAACACATTTCCTTAGTCTAAGAACGAGTCAAACAACTTAGAATCTCTGACCAAATTAAGATTATCCTTTATATTCCCTTCCTAAAGGTAAAAATTAAGGGAGGCGACTCTCATTTTAAAACTGGTTACAATAGTTGGCGACTCTGTTGGGGACTCAACCCTAGGGTTTATAAGCCATCCTCTTAGGTTTAAGGTTTTTGTTTGTTTCCAATTTTTTATTTTATTTATTTATTTTCTTTTATTTATTATTTTCATTTATTTGTTTTATCATTTTATATTCCTTTGATGTTGGGATTTTCATTTTTATTTTAAAAAATATATATTTTTTAAAAACTCTTAGAAAGAAGGTTCGTCTATTAGCCAAGGGGATACATCAGTTCTATGAGTTTATGTGATGACTTCTCCTAGAGTCGGTAGAATTTCGAAAAAGGAATACATCTCAAGAGACATCCTCTTGGGGGGTAGAACTTTGGAATGAAACCTATGAATCTTTTTATAACCCCTAAACCAATATCTCATGGTGAGACCTTTCATGACCTAGAGACGAAAGTTTCGGTCTGCAAAGAGGCTCCACTTAAGGGATACCCTTGTGCCTTTCCCTCTAGTTTTATCCATGATACCCTTAAGGAAACCACCTTATGGGGAGGGTAGAATATACATAGGCTAAAACTAGGAGCCAACCTTCTAAGGGTACCTTTCATGAAATCCCGTCATTAAGCTACACAATCATGCATTCATACATATTGCATTTTATATATTCATTACCCTCCATTTATTTTTGTTTGTCTTATTCACAGGATCCAAAAATAATAATAATCAAAGATTTTTGGTGAAGTGTCCTAAAAATGAATGCCAGAGGGAAACAACTTATCTGTATTAATGCCATAAATCCAGATATGACGAAGATCAAGGCTATAAAAGGGAAATTGTCTGAAAGAGCTTTGAATATGTTTACTCGCCGTTATGGGGATACCCTTGAATTAACAAAAGTGGAGGTACAATTGGATGTTCTTTCTGCCTTAATTCAGTTCTACAACCCTCCATTGAGGTGCTTTACCTTCGAAGACTTTCAAATAGCACCGACTCTAGAAGAATTTGGTAGACTTTTGAATTTCTCTAAGGGGAAAGCTTATGTGGGAATTGGGCAGACTATTGACGTTAGAATCTTGGCAGATGGTTTAGGGATCCCTTATCGCGAATTGTCACTTAATTACAAAAAAGAAGGTGATGTGCGAGGGATTAAGAGATGTTATTTGGAGACTAAAGTCTTTATTTTGTCGATAACAAAAAATGGGAGTCTTGTGTTGATTGTTTAGGGTTACTTGGGTTTGGTGCAATCTTATTTCCACGGACTTTGGACTATATTGACCTTGCAGCTATTAGTGTATTTTGGGGCGTGAAAGTTTTCAATACGGACCCAACTCCCGCTTTACTTGCTGATATTTATTATACACTTCATACTCGATATGAAAAGGGGAGGGGTACTCTAAAATATTTCATCCCATTATTGTATTCTTGGTTTATGACTCATCTCTATAAGGAATATTACATGATTCCAAATATGACGAGATACGAGTGGCCTCAAAAATTAAGGCCTCTTACTGCTAATTCTGTGTTGTGGTATGCAAGGAGGCTGGACCTTGGAGATATCATTTATACTTGCGGAGACTTTCCGAATGTTCCATTGATCGGATCACTAGGTTGCATCAATTACAACCCTACCTTGGCTCTACGACAACTAGGGTATTCTTTGGAGGATAAACCCTCAGATGAACAACTTCGACAACTGATCATTCATGACATGAGCAAGAACGACCAATAATTGCTCAACAAGATCATCCCAACTTAGAGTAGGGTTAATAAAAGAAAGGCTGAAAGGAAGAGTGTTGTAGGAAAAGAACCTTACACTTGATGGGATTTGGATAGGGCGCAAGTTGTTAAGTTACCATTTGACATTGATCCCGAGTACAAGTCAGATGACCTAGATTATATGCCTATGTCCTTAGAAGAAATAGATAATTTGAAGAATGATTTGAAACAAGTTCAAAGGGAGGAAGAAGAATTGGAGCTTAAACTCTATAACTTAACTAAGGAGAAAAGACAAATGCAACACATACTTGAATTAAAAGATAAACAGATTCAGAAAGATCGTGAAGCATTTGAGAAGGAAAGTCTTAAGCGGAAGCGTTCGACTGAAGGGTTGTCGAGTGCTACTTTCAACTTGGATTCCCACAACCAACAGTTGGAGGATACTGCTAGAGAGATCGAGAAACTAAATAGGTGGTACGGAAAGGTAATGCAAGACAAACAGGTGATGGAAGAAGGGTTAAGGGCTCAAATATAAAGTTTGCCACAAGCTTCTTTAAATCAAGAAAAACAAATGAAGTATCTTACCACCAGACTCCGAGATAGCCAAGAATCAGAGGTAGGGGAATGCCTCAAGAGGATGATGGCCGGAAGATTTCTCTCCTAAAAGACTGATGAATATGAGAAAGTGTGTCTTGAGTTAGAACGCCTCCAAAAGGATTTCCTAATACAACAGAAACTCTATATGCAGATGAGGGCTGGAAAGTTATACTGGGAAGAGCAATATGTAAAGATTTCTAAAACAAGAGAAGATAATCATAAGATCATTCCTGACCTCTACCAAAAATATCGGTTCTACAAAGACAAGCATGCAAGACTCGCCTTCTTAGACAACAATCTTACCAACGACATCCCTAGGAGTTTGAGAGATGCAGAAAATGTGATGGTACCTCTTTTGAAAGACGTCGAAGACTTCCTCAAACTTTGTAGGACATTGGTCGATGGCTTCAGAGCAGAAATCCGAAGGCGCACTTAGAAGAATTTTGTTATCCTTTGATTATTTCTTTCAGCAAGTTTAATATTTTAAGTTTGAATATTTTTCAATATCTGAATTGTATTCTTTTTTTAAAGACAATTACTATTTCAATAAATACATTTGTTTCTGTATCTCGTTTGCATATTTATTTTTTTAGATACTCACCAATAAAAAGAAAAAACCTAAAAAATATAATATATATATATATATATATATATATATATATATATATATATATATATATATATATATATATATATATATATATATATATATATATATATATATATATATATATATATATATATATATATATATATATATATATATATATATATATATATATCCAAGTGAATAAGACATTCAAAAACGAAACCCTTAGCGTATTCATACGCGTTCATGCATTCACAAACATTTGCATCTCATAAACTCATAAAAAAACTCTTATTTTTCAAAACGTTATCCAATTAAACCATTGGTAGAAGAAAATCACCACCTCTCCGACCACCCTATCAAACAAGAGCCCATCAACAAAAAGTGATGGAACAAATTGAAGAAAATAAAGCTGCATTCAAGGAAGATATTGAGCAAGTCAAGAGTAACATTGACTCAATGAAAGGAGACATGAGTCAAGTTATGCTAGCCTTGAAGAATATCATTGAGAGGAAAGAGAAGATCCCTAGAGCAGCCTTTGAAGAAGTAGCCCAAATCATTGGTGCATCGAGCGGTCACCAACTGAGAAGAAAATCGGAGTCAGGACCCCAAAAGTCAACTATGGCTCAATAAGAAATAATACAAGCTGATCCTGAAGGGTTTATCCCACCTCCCCCAAAGGTAGGGGCATCTCTTACCTTGCAGATTATGATCAACAACATGGACAACTACATAGATTTGCAGTATGGAGACCATGACTTAGAAGATGTCAACCAAGCACCCCAAAGGATAACCCATATTTATGCTACTGAAAATCCATTGGAGCTCAACCAATACAAATCCCTTGAATAAAGGTTAAAGGAAATGGATGGTTATGATGCTTTTGATGTTGACGCTCTCAAGATGGGTCTAGTTCCAGATTTGGTAATCCCTCCAAAGTTCAAAGTACCTGACTTTGGAAAATACAAGAGACTCACATGTCCAAGAAACCATCTACACATGTATTGCAGAAAGATGAATGCCTATGCTCAAGACCCAAAAGCATATTATTCATTTTTTCTAAGATAATTTGAGTGGGGCATCCCTGGATTGGTACATATAGTTGGAACAGATTCATATCCATAAATGGGCAGATCTTGTTAACGCTTTCCTGAGACAGTACAAGTACAACTTGGACATGGCGCCTAACCGCATGCAACTACAAAACCTATCTCAGAAGAAGGAGGAGTGCCTCAAGGAATATGCTCAATGGTGGAGGGAAGTGACATCCGTCGTACAACCACCACTCTTGGAAAAAGAATTAGTCGATATGTTCATGGGCACCTTACAAGGGTTATACTATGAAAAGATGGTATGAAGCGTCTCTTCCAGATTTTCTGAGTTAGTGACTATTGGTGAAAGAATTAAAGTTGGCATAAAGAGCGGGAAGATACAAGGGGCATCATATGGTTCCCCTTATAATGCAAAAAAGACATATTCCTAACTTCTCTAAGAAGAATGAGGGAGAAATTAATGATGTAGCCTCACATCCATGGGCACAACAACCATTAATAATTCCACGAGAACAACAATAGAACCGGTTTGAAAGGCCTCCGAGAAATTTTGATCCTCTCCCTATGCCCACAGTCAATTATTGTAACATTTGGTCAGGGCATCATTGGTAGAGCTAAAATCTTTAGCTCCTCCAATTGGGGCACTCCCACCAAGGTACGATGCCAATGCTAGATGCAGGTATCATGCCAATTCTCCCGGGCATACTATAGAAAAATTTTGGGCCTTCAAACATAAGGTTCAAGATTTATTGAATTCTCAGGATATCACTTTTGAAAAGCCGAATATCAAGACAAATCCCATGCCTCCACATGGTGGGCTAGTTGTGAATGCAATTGAAATTGTTATTGACTTTGGGGAAGCCAGATAAATAAAATCCCCAATAAACCTTTTGAAGGAATATTTGTTGGAGTGTGGGTTCCTCTTGGAACATAATGAACCTTTTAAGAAGAATATGTAGCTATGATTTAGATCAGAGGATAGTCCTATTTGGATCGTAACCTAGAGAAGAATATGTAGCTACGATTGAGGGAAGTACAAAAAGCCATTGGTAATTCCTTGCCAAGCGCTGAACCTTAATAAGAAGACTCTTGTGATTCCATGGGAAGAGTCAACAGAAACACCAATGATAATACCAAGACAAACTTTGAGGATTCCAGTGGTACCTAAAACTACAATGGTAATTAGGGGGCCATCTCCTACCCTTTATGAAAGTAATAAAGTGGTACCTTGGAGTTACAATTCTATAATCTACATCAATGGTTTAAAACAAGAACGTGAGCTATCGTCAAGTTAAGGACCTGCAATCTCAAATATAACTGGAACAGGGAGCATGACTCCCAGTGGTCGAATATTTGGCTCCGAATCATAAAAAAGGAATGATGTTGTGGTGAAAAATAAGAATGATACTCTAGTAAAAGGTAAAGGAAAGCGGTGATGGAGGCGAATCAAGAACAAGAGCCTCCAAGCAAGAATTTTAACAACTAAGAAGCGGAAGACTTTTTGAAAATAATCAAGAGAAGTGATTATAGGATGGTGGATCAGCTTCACCAAACGCCAACCGAGATTTCAATACTCTCGTTGCTCCTCAACTCAGAAGCACATTGAGACTCTCTAATAAAGGTTCCGAGTTCTACTCACATCGTAGAAGGGATTACAGTAAATCAGTTTGACAATGTTGTGGAAAATTTAACATCTGGATCATATTTAGGTTTTAATGACGGTGAGTTGCCTCCACAAGGCCGAGCTCACAATAAGGCATTGCATATTTCCATTCAGATATGTACCACAAGTCTATCCAAGGTACTTACTGATACTGGTTCTGCCCTCAATGTGTTACCAAAATTCAGCTTGATGAAGTTAGCACTAGATGGTGTTGTTATAAGACCAAGTTCTACGATAGTCAAAGCATTTGATGGTTCTCAAAGTTCCGTATTTGGATAAGTGGATCTTCCTGTCAAGATCGGGCCGCATATGTTTTATATCACTTTTCAAGTCATGGATATAGAACCACCTTATACATGTCTACTTGGACGACCCTAGATTCATACACCAGGGTCAGTCACTTCAACTTTACATCATAATTTGAAGTTCCTCGTTGAAGGGAGATTGGTTATAATCAACGGTGAAGAGGACATCTTTATAAGTCACATAGAGTCCTACAAGTATATCAGTGCTAATGAAGACTGTATAACAACACCATTTCAAGTCCTAGAGGTTGCTTCAATGGTAACCTTGCCGGTGGAAAAAATCAAGAAACCTATTGTGATTTTTTGGAGAGATTTTCATATCGCTTTGGAAAATGGTACCTCAAAGGATTGGGGTAAACTCCCAAAAATACCTGAGAAGAAGAATCGTTTCAGTTTGGGCTACGAATTATCAAAGGCTACCCTGAAAGGCAAGGCACGGTTTCCTCCTATCCAGAAGACTTTCATCAATAAAGGAAAAGAGCACGGTGGAAAAGTGGCAATGATATCTGAAAAAAGTAATACCAAGAAGACATCTAACTTCATCCATGAATGTACCCCAGGCGAAGAACTCAAGAATTGAACAGTTGTGGAGATTCTAGAGATCTTTTTCTTTCCAAAGTAATTTTTCTTATTTTTGAAAGAACATATGTCAAGCCTGAGGCATAGGAGTTGCTTGTAAGGGTTCCTTAATTTGTTTCAGATAATATTCATAATTAATAAAAGTTATATTTCACATTCAATTAAGATCCTTGTCTTTCTCTTGCATTTATCTCTTATATTTAAAAATGGAAATACTTTTCTTCATATGCATTTTCCAATTTCACATACTAAAACAACACCAAAACATGATAAATGTGCAGATCCATGCCTAAAATCACGGATAATGTTACTATTGTTATCTGATATAATTTTGATGCACCCGTCAACCAAGCAGAAGAGGAAGATGATGAAGATATTGAACTCTCTAAAGAAATTGCGAGGGAGATAGAGTAAAAAGCTGACAATATACAATCATACTAAGAATCAATTGAGACCATTAACCTCAACACAGAGGAAGATCTGAAAGAGATCAAACTAGGGGCAACATTGGAGAAAAGCGTCAAAGAAAGACTGATCAAGTTGCTACATGAATATGTGTATATATTTTCCTGGTCCTATAGAGACATTCCAGGATTGGATACATATATTGTGGTGCATAGACTACCTCTCAAGGAAGGTTGTTCTCCAGTCAGATAGAAGCTCAGATGAACCTGTCCAGACACGATTTGAGAAGAGGTCCTTAAACAATTTGACGCAGGGTTCTTAGCGGTGGTAAATTACCCACCTTGGATAGCTAACATCGTACCGGTTCCCAAGAAGGATGGAAAAGAACGCATATTTGTAGATTATTGGGATTTAAACAAAGCAAGTCCCAAAGGCAACTTCCTGTTACCTCACATAGAAGTCTTGGTGGATAATATAACTCAAGCTTCAATATTCTAGTTCATGGACGATTTCTAAAGCTATAATAAAATCAAAATGACACCCGAAGACATGGAAAAGACTACTTTCATGACACCTTGGGGAACTTTCTGCTATGAGTTAATGCCTTTCGGTCTAAAGAACGCAGGGGCAACTTATCAACGAGCTATGGTCCCACTATTCCATGATATGATTCATAAAGAAGTTAAGGTGTACGTAGATGATATGATTACTAAATCTCATATAGATAAGGATCACATCGTACATTTACAAAAGCTATTAGAGAATTTGCGAAAGTTCAAATTGAGATTAAATCCAAACAAATGTACATTTGGTGTCAGGTCAGGAAAGTTGTTGGGTTTCATTGTAAGTCAGCATGGTATTGGGGTAGACCCCAACAAGGTAAAAGTCATACAAGAAATTCCAGCTTCGAGGATATAAAAAAAGGTCCGTGGTTTCTTAGGATGATTGAATTACATTTCAAGGTTCATATCGCACCTAACTGCTACGTGCGAGCCTATATTCAAATTACTGCGAAAATATCAAATAGTGGTATGGAATAATGATTTCCAGACAGCCTTCTCGGAAATAAACCAATATTTACAAGGGTAACCAATCTTGATGCCACTGGTTCCCGGAAGACCACTCATCATGTATCTGACTATGCTTGAAGGATTAATGGGGTATGTATTGGGACAACATGAGGAAAAGGGTAGAAAAGAGCATACAATCTACTACCTCAGTAAGAAATTCACCGACTATGAAATCAGGTACTCACTTCTCGAGAAGACTTGTTGTGCATTGGCTTGGGCTACTAAAATATTGAGGCAATACATCTTAACTCACACCATATGGTTAATAGCAAGAATGGATCCTTTAAAGTATGTGTTCAAGAAACCAGCTCTTATAAGAAGGATTTCCCGATGGCAGATGTTACTGTCAGAGTACGACATCCAATACATTACTCAAAAGGCCGTCAATATTAGTGTACTTGTTGACCATCTAGCTCATCATCCATTACCAGAATATCAACTAATGTAGTTCGACTTTCCAAACGAAGATGTCATGGTTATAGGTGACTACGAGATACCAGGGCTCTACGAAGGACCTGAACCAGAGACATGTTGGACATTCATATTTGACGGGTGTTGTACCCTAAAATTTTCCCTCTCATTTTATCAACATTTCCCCTCACAAGGCTCTTGGAACTCAAGATCAAGCTAGGGTTTGCTCTGCTCAAGACATCTCCTTGCACTGATGACCTAAACTAGGGTTTGAGTTTGCACAAGGGTTTTTGGAACTTCAATGCTCAAATTGACTTTCATACTTCATATTGGACTCATAAGTTTGTCCATACCAAGTTTCAAGCCTTGAATTAAATTTTTGCCCAGTCAATTGGACAATTGACCTAGAAATCAACTGTATTGGGGAAAAAGTCAACTGTGGCCAATTTACAGTCAAACCTCATGAATTTTGACCCAAATCAAAATTATAAACTCATATGAACCATTGGATCAAGTTTGGACCACAACTCCACAAGAATTTTGATCAGATCACCAAAAGGGCAAAATGGTCATTTTTAGGGTTTTGATTGTACAAAGACAATTTTTGACTGTTTGACCTAGCCAATGGCAAATTAGGTTCAACCATGGACTCAAGGACTCAATGACATCATCTTGACTTATTCAACAAGTTCAAAATATTTCAAATGCATGGGATTGACAAATGAATTTTTTAGTTAAATGATCAAAATTGGACTGTACACTGAAAAGTCAAACTTTGACTTTTTGGTCAAAATCAAGTACCAAGGGTCATTTTTCATCAAGGTGTGTTAAATTATGAAACTTGTTCATCAAGAAACCCAAAATTGCAAATTTGGGTTTAAAGTTGAAAATTTTCATAACTTAGAAATTTTCTAAGTTATGAAATTTTCTTAATTTTTCCTAACTTTGCCCCACATTTTCACCATGATGCAAATGGATTCAAACAAAACCTTCAACATGAAAGTTGTATTCCTCCACAAAGTCTATAACTTTGATTCACAAAGTTTTCTCAAAAGAAGTTTGGATCTCAAGTTATGATTTTTGGAACAAGGGTCCCTAAAACTTTTAACTTAGTGAAATTTTGCCCTAGTTTAGGCAGGATTTTGACCCATCTTCTTGGCCATTTTTTCACATAGTTCCACTTGGAATCTCAAGTTTCATTTTAAATATGGATTATATAGCATGTTGAAAGCTTTCCAAATTGTCCAAGAACTCCTCAAACACATTTGTGGTTAGGGAGAATCGAAGGCTTGAAGTTGGCAAAAACTCACTTTTCATCCATGGCAAATTCATGTTCATACAAGTTGCATTTTCAAACCAGCATGCCTTACAATAGTTTGCAGGCCTCTAAACCACTTCACACTCCATAATTTAATGCAAATCCATTGGGCTAATACATTGTTTTGGTCATTAGGGCATTGTACACAAAATTAGTCCCTAAATGGTAAAAGGCACATTTCCATTTTTGCAAAAGTGTGCTTTATGTCAAACCACTATCCCTTGAGCAATTGTCTATATCTCAGAGGGAAAATCAAATCCACAAGTTGCAGGGGCCAAGAGAAAAGTATGCAAGCATATTTGATAGCCTGTACAGGTCTGTAACCACAACTTCCACATTCTTGCTTCAAAAACAAGAAACTTGTCAAAATCCTTAGAACTTGAAAACCAACCAATGCTAACTTACACAAACAGTTTGAACATCTCTCTCACACTCCTTTGAGCTAGAAACACGAGTGTTTGAGCCTCAAAACACCCCATAGCCAGAAATCACATCCCTTTGGCAAAACAGGGCAGGTTCTGCAACTTGAGTGCCATAGATCATTTGGCTCGTGCGTTTTGCTCCAAATTGCTTCAAACACCTTCAATTCAACTCACTCAAGCTATCCCAAACCTCAAATACCAACTGTAACTCCATTTACAGTGTTCACCATTTATATTTTGAGCTTGTGCAAGTTGAGTTCTATAGACTGATTCAAGTACATTCAAGGCAAGCTAGCTATTGGAGAAGGTCAAGTGAAGTTCAGGCAAGCTACCAGATATCTCAAGCCTTGCTGAAAGACACTACATTGCCCTACACGAATCCAACTGAAACAGGTTTTTCTTCACTTTCTGATCTCTCTATTTAGGAACATTTAGCCTTAGGTTTGTGAATAAAAAGTGTAGTGTTCATTGCCATGAAGTTGTACATATGCTCAGTTTTCATTTATATCAAGTGTGCTAGGAGAATTTCATCCATGAACATGCTGAAAAAAATAGGTCAGATTTTGGGGCCAGAGAAATTCTCTCTGGTCTTTGAGAGATAGAACAAGTTGTTTATATGGTTGGATCATCTTGAGATTCTCTACAAGTTTGATGTTGTGTGTTTTTGCAATAGACCACGTATACAGGATGTCCCAAGTTTGTACAGGCGCGCGCGTTTTTCATATCTGGAGGTTGAAGATGAAGCTGGCGTGGGCTGGGCTTGGCCTGACTTGCTTTTGACACCTCCCATTTTCATTTTTGCACCCCCTGGCCTAATTTCTTGTATTTTTATATTTTTGCATTTTTGTTTTCATTTTTGATTTTGTTTATTTATTTCCAAACATAAAAAATGCTCAAAAATATTTTCATAATTTTTTCACATTTATTTGGCATTTTATTTTAATTTTTCTAATATGGAAAACATTTTAAATACTTTTATATTATTTATTTAAACTTGAAAATAATATATAATTTATATTTATATTTTTGTTCTTTATTTTTATTTATACTAAAAATAGTTTAATAAATATAATTTATTTTTGTACATATTTTATTTTATATTATACATATTTAATATATTTAATATATATATATATATATATATATATAATATATTAAATATATTAAATATGTAATAATAATATATATATATATATATATATATATATATATATATATATATTATATATATATATATATATATATATATATATATATATATATATATATATATATATATATATATATATTATATATATATATATATATATATATATATATATATATAATATATATATATATATATATATAATATATATATATATATATATATATATATATATATATATATATATATATATATATATATATATATATATATATATATATATATATATATATATATATATATATATATATATATATATATATATATATATATATATATATATATATATATATAATATATATATATATATATATATATATATATATATATATAATATATATATATATATATATATATATATATATATATATATATATATATATATATATATATATATATATATATATATATATATATATATATATATATATA